>JANAVB010007397.1:12924862-13177362 GCA_029216955.1 Iris pallida
AGAGGTGAACGGAGAATGATCTTTCTCTGTGACAAGTGAACGGATGATGACCATTCCTCGTCATATTAGCATGGCGAATATCATTTGCCGTCATATTCGCACGGAGAATATCAGGAAAAAGGTTGCATCACTTCTAAAATTAGATTTTCAGAAGAAAAAAACCAAAATAGAAGTTCTCTGGAGTTATTCAAGCTCAAATCTACACAAAAGAACCAGATTAAAGATCTCTCTAATCATTTCTCAATTAAAAATCTTCATAAGAAATTCAAATTCAGCAAAAATTTTAAGATCTAAGAAGATGATGAATGAATTTCTACATATCTGAACTCTCACCTTGTTTTAAGATCTACAGAAAGAGAAGAAGAAGATCTTCTCTCCACAATTGACCTAATCGCTGAAAACTTCAAATCTCTCCACGAAAATGATGATGACGATGATGATGATGATGATGATGATGATGAGATAAACGATGATCGGAGTTCGACTGAAGAAAAGCACAATAAACTACGAACGATCTTTGCGATCTCTGCTGAAGATGAGAGCAATGGAATTCAGATCTCTCATGAAGAAGAAGACAAAAATTGCAATCCAAATTTGAGTTTGTGAATTCAAATGCATATATGACTAAATTTGCACGAAGGGGTAGTTATGGTATTATAAAAATGGCAATTTTGTAAATACAACACATCTAAAGGGAATCTTAGAATATTTAATGTGAAAATACATAATTTTGGGTATTTCATAAAACTCACCCTGCGGGTGGGATTTTCATAAACACCCACCCGAAAGTGGGTATTTCAGCATTTTTCAGATTTGTTTATGGACTTAATATATATGAGTATCTCTCTCTCTCTCTCTCCTCTCTCTCTTTATATATATATATATATATATATATATATATATATATATATGAGAAGGATCTGCATCCCCTCATTTATTGTATTCCTAAGCATCCCCATGTTAACAACTGTTGGATCTTGTTTAAGTCATCTAATCTTAACCGTTGATTTGAGCCATTCAAATCAATGGTTAAGATTAGATGACTTAAAACAACATCCGATGGTGGATAGCATGGGGATGTTTGGAGACAAAAAAAAATTGGGGATGTGGATCCCTCATATATATATATATATATATATATATATATATATATATATATATATATATATATATATATATATACTTTTTATATATGGGTATATATGCATATCATTGCATATATGGTATAGGAAAAGATTTGGGTTTGATTGAGTTAATATACAAGATGGTATATCTAAATAGGTAAATATATGTAAGACCATTTATACATCAATATTTATGAGATATGGCACATTTTGAGTTGGTTTGATATACATGACATGCAATATGGCTATATCAACCATTCCATGCTTAGTATATATCCATAGAATATGACCATACTACCCATGCCACGCTTAATATACTATCCATAGAATGTGACCATACTACCCATGCCACGCTTCCTAATCAACATACACATCTAACATAACCATGATCAAGGCTAATCATATATATATATATATATATATATATATATATATATATATAGGAAAACCCAAGCTTTATTGAAGAGAACTCAGGTTACAAAATACATCGAAGGTGGCTTAGTCCTCAAACAAACAGGACGACCAAGATGGAGCATGGTGCTTACATATGATCATAATTTTCTTAATCTGTCTTCGAACTTCAAAGATCAATTGCTGCAAATCGTATTTGTAATCTTCATATCGCTATTTATTTCTATTTTTCCATAAGACCGAGCAAATTGCTCCAACTACGATTTGTTTTAAATGCTTTTGTCTTTTGCTCCACCATAAGTTTAAACGAAGGAGAAGACCAGAGACTCGGCCCCGAATGCATAATAAACTTTAGAAATGAGCCCAAAGTTTCTTAGCCAGATTGCCTTCACTAAAAATGTGTTCGATATTCTTACATCTTGGACAAATACAACAATGGCAGCTAGAGGCTAAGTGAAACCCTAACGTCTGCACATTGTCATCTATAGGCAATTTTCTGTAGAAAATTCTCCACAATAATATGGACCATTTAGATGGAAGGCATGAACTGCATATATTAGAATATATCGGCTGCTTCGGATGATGATTTCGAGCTTGTTCCCAAGCCGACTTTACAGAAAAAGCTCCTTGAGAAGATGGAGACCATAAGAGTATATCATGACATGCTTGTAGCCTAATATTGCTTGTGCGATCTCCTCGCTCACTCCTGGAGGTAGTATGGAAAGCCTACTAAAATCCTAGTTCCCATCATGTGTAAGATCCTTGATCAACTGCAGATGAGCTGACTGTGGTGTCTTATATATAAGACCCCTAGGGATCCACTTTTTAAAATAAATAATAGAGGTTACGAACCTGTAATGTTATCCACTGTTCACCAATCTGCCAACCCTTAGCAAACATCTCAAAATGTGAGAAGATGTTGAAGGCACTGTAGCTTGATTAGGGTGCAGCCAAGGATAGTATTTAGCTTTAAAAAACGAGACCAAAGACAGTTTTGTAATCTCAGTTTCCACCAGAGCTTGATAGTGAAAGCATCTATGACCTCTTGCATTCTTCTCACTCATAGTCCTTCCTCGTCCTTATGCCTCGCCACCCTATCCCAGCTTAACCAGGATCTCTTCCGAAGACCATCTTTTGAGCCCCAAAAGAAGTCATCAAACATAGCTTCCATATTACGAAGAACACTCACAGGAGGATTGCTCGCAGCCAAATAATAAACAGGATTATATATATATATATAATATATATATATATAGGGTCTTTCTACAATACATCCCCTGGAAAAAGATGTATCGATACATCCAAAATCTGGACCGTTGGATGTTGATCCAATGGTTCGGATTGAATAATAGAGTAGAAACAATTTAATGCTGATTTAGACTTTTGACCTGTTGGTAACTTGCTTTAGCAGGTCATTCTTCACTTTAATTTTTTCAATGAACACCATAAATTAACTCATATTTACTCTCTCTTTCGTCCATCCAATTTAATATTTTGTACATCAACGTATAAATTTTGTATTTTTTTGGTTACAGGCCGTGGTGGTGGTGGTGGTGGTGTTGGTGGTGGTGGATAGAGAAACGGAGATGAAGAAGGAAATAAGAATCGGTCCGGATCACGTCGAACGTCGTCGAGCCCTCCTAGAACAATGAGGAGTACCAGCTGTGCCGAAAAGAATTGGTCTGGTTCGCGTCGGACGTCGTTGAAACCTCCTCGAACAAGAAGAAGTACCAGCGGCGCTGCTCTAATTTTACTGTACATGCCATTGTCAGAAATCTTATTTTTCATCTAATAATTTAATATTTGTTAATAAAGCTACATGTCATGGTGGTGGTGGTGAACTGAGGAAACCTGCTTCTGAGGTCGGGCGGATCATCTGCTCACATATTTTAAAAAAAATTGTATTGATCAGACAAAATATTTTTTACTTTTCTAATGATAATATTTTCGAAGAGTATTTTTTTGGGCGGTGAATGGCCATTCTCTTTGCTTTTAACACGGAGAATGGCCAATCTCTTTACTTTTAACACGGCGAATGGACGGAGAATGGCCATTCTCTTGCTTTTAACACGGAGAATGGCCATTCTCTTTGCTTTTAACACGGAGAATGGCCATTCTCAAGGAGAATGGCCATTCTCCGTTCCTTTAACATGGAGAATGGCCATTCTCCGTTATTTGAAAACGGAGAATGGACACTCTCTGTGCTTTTAACAAAGTATGGTACATTTAGGACTGGAAATGTTCAAGTATCTCATATTTTTTCACCAAATATTTACAGTATTTTTAATATCATTTACCAAAGTATATTCATTTAATATTAAATCATGTTCAAGAAAATATGAATATCATTTTATCAGGCTTCTACTGTATGGCTGCACAAAATTTTTTACGAGTATTTGAATATAATTAACCTACTATCCAAGAGAATTTTTCTTACATTACATTATGCATTACACTGGCATCGAATTCATACTGATGGCATCGATGTACTGATGGCAATAACAAAGGATGAACGGATTATAATTTTGCTTCAGCAATAACAAGGGATGAACAGGCATGATTATATTATGCATTACACTGGTATCGAATTCATACTGATGGCATCGATGTAATAATTTTTTACAGAAAGCAAAATACATTACAATAAAATAAAGTTTTAGTGATCCTAGGAATGCATCTGTAATGAGGCCATCTGTAACCCTAGAGATGCACCCAGGACTCATAAAATCTATAAAGGGCAACTGCAAATCAAAGGAATACACCAAAATATCAATATCATCTGTGAAGGCCAACTGCAAATCAAATAAACGTTTCAACAAAAAAATTATAATCAAATTAAGTATTCTTCATTCCAAGTCCAATAAACTGCATAATCCACGTTACAGTAATCTGCCCAATCCACGTTAGTAATTCAACATAGAACCTGCATAATTCATAATACAATAATCCAAATAAATGTCAGACCTACTCTAAATTCAAGACCATATTACATTTTCCAAACAAATTATGAACTATGCACTTAGTACAAGCAAAAAGTTTAGTCTTACAATATTTCAAAAACAAAATTTAGCTTGACCGTCCAGACCAACAAATATTCAGAACCATATTACAATTCAAATATTACTTCCAAATTGAAATAAAAGCTTCAAAACTCAAAAGATGAATCTTCATAGCCATCTCCATCTTCTTCTTTCTTTTTTTTTCTTCTTCTTCTTCGTCAAAATATCCTTCACATACACCTTGAGGGACGGAATAAGAAAAATTATAGTCAGTATGGACTCACTGTATATATAGAAATGACATCCATAAACATAAATAGAAGTATCAAAGTGAGGGCTAGCATTAGAGTGTCAATATGCACAGTGTGTATTTTTACATAAGAGTTTGGGCTAGCCCCATTTACCTTCTTCACGAGGGAAGGGAAATCTTATTCTTGGTCAGCAAATTCAACCTCTATCTGGTTAATCTTATCCAGAATCAATTTCTGGTTGTCGGATATAGTCTACATCTCTTTGAAGACATTTTCAAAGTTTGCAGCAACAAAATTGTATAGATCATCAACCCTGTCCTTAGTGTTTTTTATTCCATAAGTTGATTTTTCAGATGTTCATGGTTTGCTTGCTGCTGCTGCCCGTTTTCCAAACATTCGAGTAAAGGTTAGTTTCTCATGGAGCCTTTGTTTTTAATATAAACATCCCCTACTAAGCTTGGGACAGAATGTTTACAAGCCATCGAGCATACGAATCCTCCGAAAGGGAGAGCCGTCCTTGCAGTTGGTTTTTCCACGAGATGCATTATTCTACTGAACATGTAGGAACCTATATCCATCCTTTTTTCTTCCCCATATAATAAAGAAATTTTACTCTCTCGGGATGGATGGAAAACTCATGTCCAGTAGGGTTGAGTGTTTGAGATACGTAGGCATGCAATAATTTATACAAAGTTTTTAATTGATCTTTATATACATTTTGAGGGGTCTTGGCACCCACTGATACACCTGTAATCTCATGAATTGCATTCCTCATGGAAACATTATCAATATCTTTCATATCAAATTCAGGAACTGGATCAAATCCATAAAATTTATTGATGATAGCAGAATTTATCCTAATCAGTTTCCCTCTCAGAAACACCAGTTGTTGATCCTCTTCTTTTTCTTTAATTTCAGCCGAAAGATTTGAGTAAAATTCTCTTACTATTATTTGGAAGATTTTCTCAAGACAGGATTTGTTCAGTTTCTCCAATTGATAGAATTTTAATATATCCAGGAAAGCTTCGTCTTCGACATCATCTATCTTAATTGATCTTTCAGGCATAACAGTATTTTTTTTGAAATATTTATTGTAAATCTTCTTAGATTTAGAGTCTTTAAAATTTTTACCTCCTCTCCATCATGGGACTTATTTGATGATTACTTTTCCTCTTTATTTTTCTCTTCTGATGAGGATTCAAAATCCTCAGAGTACGTTGATGACTCTATATCCGTTGCCACCTTAGCCTTCGCTTGAGTATGCCTTCGATCTTCATAAGTTGAGTCTTCCGACGACTCTGTATCGAAGATAGATTTTTCGATCTTTGTCGAACAATGAGTTTTTTAGCCTTTTTTGCAGGTGGCTTGGCTGCCGCCTCTGCTTTTATCGTCGTTGCTGCCGCCGTTGCTTCCGTCTTTGGCCTTTCGGCCTCTGTCCTAGTGACCATAATCTTGGCTTTCGCTGCCCTTGCAAGTTCTGCCTTTCGGGCCTGTATCGCATCCCTTTGTGGATTCTTCCACTTTAGAGACGGTCGTTGTTTCTTCGGCGGTATTTTGATAAGAAGAGGGTTTGGGAGAGGGTTTGGGAGAACGAAGAGGGTTTGAGAGAAGAAGAGGAAAAATTTGACCGTCTTTATATGACATTGGGAAGTGAAAAAAATAGAATAGTTTTGAGTCTTAAATTAAATTTATTACTATTATTACTAGTATAAGATGGTCGAATTTATTACTATTAAATTTTAAAAACTAGTTTCCAAAATTATATTTATTACTATTATTACTAGTATATATCCATGTGAAATGACTACATAAACCTTTGGGATTTTGAGACCCTAATTTTAAAAACTACTTTCCAAAATTAATTTATTACTATTATTACTAGTATATATCCTCGTGTTCCGTATAAATTATTGAAAATTTGGCACAAAAAATGGATATATCTATACATCCCAAATTTGGACCATTGTAATTAACAAGAAGAATGTCATTCTCCGTTTCAAATTAAACGGAGAATAACATTCTCAATCGTTTTAATACTGGGAACGGCATTCTCCGTGTAATTCAACACGGAGAATAGCATTCTCCGTTTCAAATGACACGGAGAATACCATTCTCCGTTTAAATTAAAACGGAGAATGAACATTCTAATATGTTTTTAACACTGGAAATGTTATTCTCCGTTTAAATTAAAACGGAGAATGAACATTCTAATGTGTTTTTGGCAACATATTTAAGAATGTGAAGTTTCTAATCTCAACATTTCCATTTTTCGAATATTTGATTAAATTTTTGAACGTATTTTTTTGCATTGAGCCGTTCTATACTCGTATTTTTGTCATACCGAATATTTCACGTTTGACGACTTGGTAAGAAGACTATGTACTTGAAAAAAGTAAAATTGAAACCCTCAAAGTTGTCCTCTAGTTTACTTTATAATCATATTTAAGATGGATTTGACGGCAAGATTGACGCTGGCAGTATAATCAATTCTATGACGTAACAAGTCATTGATGGGGATATCGTCGTTGATATATGGATTTGACGTAACAAGATTTGTTAATTAAAAAATAGATAAATTAGTTAGTCGCTTGTAGTCGAAACCAAATTGAGTTAACAAAATATTATTTTGTATTAAATCCCAGCTTCGTCGTCGAAACATTCTCCGACGAAGGATACAAGAGGAGGAAAAAACTGTAAAAAACTAAAAAAACAGAAAAATAAGGGGTCTACCCCTCACTAGCCTCGCGGAGGATCTCCGCAAAGTCCTACAGGGTGCGCACACCCGCCCTTTGGCACAGGCGGCGCAACCCTTTCCTCTTCTCCAGAGAAGCCCGTTCCTCCGGAGTGATCGACAACAGGTCAAAGTTGGGCGCCGGATGAAGAGGTCGAGTGATGACCTCCATTGACAACCAACAGGAGGTCAGGAAGTCTGCAGCCTCTGCCAGCCAGTCATGGGCCGAAGGCGGCGCAGAGGGTGCTCCATGCCGAGAGGCTCGACGAAGACTGGAAGAAGACTCTGGCCATGGTTCCCAACAAGATAATCTTTTTGGAGCCATATTAAATATGCAACCTACTCAAATGAATGGAAACCCCTATGTATATATATATATACACGTTCCTAACCGACTCTTCTTATTCCTTATTGGAAGTTGGGGATATTCAATTTCTTATTCCTTATTGGAAGTTGGGGATATTCAATGACCTCCAGTGACTCTTTTTATTCCAAGCTTAGTTGGTTGTGCTGTTTGGCTTTTACATGGAAGGCCTAAGTTCGAGTCTGGTATGTGGGTTCTGTAGAATTTTTCTATTGTTAACATTTCTTGGGTGCTATTATATGCTTTTAACTTAGTATGGAACAATTTGGGACGGGTAATGGCCATTCTCCGTTCCTCTAACACGGAGAATGGTAAATATAGGACGAAGAATGGTACATTTAGGACGGAGAATGGTACATTTAGGACGGAGAATGGTACATTTGATACTGTTCTGTAGGGTTGTGAATTTTAAATAGTTTGGCTGTTTAGTTTTGTTTTGAATCTATATAAATTGGTTTTGAATGATGGTGAAGATCAATAGTTTGGCTGTTTGGCTGTATAAATAGATTTTAAAGGGTTGTGAAAAAGAAACCAATGTTTTCGTATCGATCACTATTAATTATGGTGAATGGCACTGATACCACTAATATGAGTGGAATTTGCACCGCCCGAATTCATCTTGAAGAAGGTAAAATCTGTGTTGGGAAATATCAAAATCTCTTGGATATGATTACACTGAGATGTTGTATTAATGTTAAGATACTGATATCATATCTTCCACTATATAATGAGGTTTCAAAACGGCTCAGAAGTGAGCCGTCTTAGGCGTCATTATATCACAGTCCATTTTATTTAAAAAAATTAATCATGTAAAAAATTGTTGACAAAAGTAATTTTTGTCAAAATGGAGAATCGAACTAAAAAAAATACCTTGCACCTTGCACCTTAACCAAATGAGGTAGAAGCGTATTTAACTATAATTGGATAAAATTTTTATTATACGTTTTATATCTATTCTACTATATAATAAGAAAACTTGGTGGTGACTTTATAATATTCTATACGTTTTTATATCTATTCTACTGACATTATAATATTTTATACGTTTTTATATCTATTCTACTGACTTTATAATATTCTAATTAAAATGCAAAAAAAGTACGTATATGTAGACTAGTGAAAAATAGAAAGAAATGCATGCATGCATGCTAATTTCAGAAGAACCATTCACCCCAGGAATGATTGATGATATCTAAATCACTATACATCTCGTATCCAGGTTCCCCTGGGATTACATCATCAAAGGGTCGTTTAAATGTCTGTATTAAACCATAAATTTTACTGAGGTCGTCGTCGAAGTGCACGTTGAAGCACCCACGTATGTCGAGCACGCGAAGACCCTTGCAGTTGCATATGATAGATCACAGCGTGTCTCTATTGAACATGTCGAATCCCAGCTCTAGGTGCTCGAGATGCGGCATCGAATCAGCCACGGCCTTTCCTTTCGTCTCGTTCTGCGTGTTCAGCACGAATATGTTCATGAGCATAAAATCTGGAGGGGGCATGTTCCTCCTCAGCTTGACCAGACGGTGGAAATACTTTCCGGCAGAAAATATTCCAGTCGACGTGATATAAAGGCAGTAGCTAATATCGAGTTCTTCCAGCACCGGAAGAAACTCCAAGTGTCTCACGAAAGTTTTATCACTCACGTCGCACTTCGAAATGCGCAGCACCCTTAGAAATTTCCTACTGTATTATAAAAATAGGAAAACATCAATAGAAATTAACAAAAGTATACGTAAAATTTCGTAATAGAAAAATTAAAGTATTAGAATAAGACCAAATAAAATTTTGTACAAGCCTTAAACATGCAAAAGGGAAGGCTGCTTCGTCGAGCTTGTACGCGGAGAAGGACTGTAGATATCCTCCACTGCGAGCCACGAGGTTCTGTACGGTCAAACTAATCTCAGCGGTTTGCTGGGTCCTTCTGCACCACTGTACCAAGTCGACGTTAGACCAATAGTCTAAGGGACCATTGAGCGCCTTCCACCACGAACGACAAACTGGGGCCACGTTGCACATTACCTCGTCCTTCGGCATCCCCGACAATACCAGTATCATCGAGAGAATCTCGGAAGGGATGACGGCCCATCCGCTGCAGTTGATCTTGCTCCTGCTCTTGCTCCTCTCCATTGCGACTGTTCTTTTTCTTCTCTCCTTTGTTTCTCTCTAGTCGGATGGGTTCTATTCTTTGGAAAAGGCTATTTAACCCGCTCGTTTCGGGGGTGTAACCCGCTCGTGGAGGGATGTGACCGAACAAGGAAAAGACTATTTTAAAATAACGATAATGCTACTGTATTAATATTAGCAATTAGTCGATGTGGCTCCCAAAATATTTGGGTGATACCATCTCCCATTATGTGGCATCTGACATGGCAGATGACATAACAGCTGACATGGCAAATTTTAACCCAAAAAATTAATTACCCAAATTTTTTAATGTTAATGTTAATGTCAATATTAATATTAATATTAATGTTAATATTAATGTTAATGCTAATGTAATGTTAATGTTAATATTAATATTAATATTAATGTTAATATTAATATTAATATTAATATTGAGTAATGTTAATTTAATATTAAATTATTTATTTACTATTAATGTTAATTTTAATATTAATTTTATTGTTAAATTTTGCCATGTCAGCTGTCATGTCAGCAACCATGTCATATGCCACATAATGGAAGATGGTATCACCCAAATTTTTTAGGAGCCAAATAGCATTTTTTAATATTAGTTTCAATTATATTGTCAATTTTAAATTAACAGAAAAGCCACTATAGATTTAATATTAATGCTAGTTCCAATAGTATTGTAGATTGTAAATAAAAAGAATAGAATTTTAATTTTAACTACTTTTAAATCTAAGTTCAAATATTAAATCAAAAAACTAATTTAAATTTTAGTATTAATATTAGTTTCAATAATGGAAGTGAGATTTATAGAGCTAGTATTATCAATGTTGATGGTTACGAAGAAAATGGTGTCTAATCTCAATGTATTTCGTACGTGAGTGACAAATCGGATTTATCATAAGATTTATAGAGCTAGTATTATCACATTTAATGAAAGTGCAAGTATAAACACTAAACATAATATCGGGTTTGCTTGGTATCGTGCACATATACAAACACTAAACATAATATATGGTCGGCTAGCAGTTAAATAGAGTAAGCTCCCGATCCTCGAAACTTACGAATGTCGACCGAGATACCGTCTTCATCATTATCAAGTTTTGTCGTTGTTGCCATAGGAGTCCCCATTGACTTGGATGAGTCAACTGTTGGGAACCCTGCGCAAGCTTACAAACTTTGTCCCCAAACAGACTAGGAATGACATCATCAGCCAGCCTCCCAACCGAAACCAAGTTGTAGCGCAAACTCGGTACATGGCGCAGTGTTTCCATCGCCCAAGTCATACTTTATATGACAAGCTTTGAGATTGTTGTAGTGCCCCGTCCCTACATCATTGTAACTCCACTTCCCGATTTTTAAAATAAACAAACTCGATTTCTAAAATTATATAATTGTTATTATTAGCTTTAAATAATAAATTAGTTTTAATTTATAAATTTGGTAATTTAGTTTTGGAGGAAATTAATTTTGTACCACTTTTCAAATTTGAAAAGTTGTTATAACAACTTTGGGCCCACCATGTGAATTACTAACTGATTTTTAAACAAATCCTGAAATAGTGAAAAGGCGAAGGACCTTTTGCAAAATAACCTAAACCGGAGGGGCATTTATAAAATATTTTTAGAGCGGGAGGGCTTTTATGAAAAGTTCTTTTCCTCTTTAATAAGCTGAGTGAGGAAGAGAGAGAGTATTGTGTTATTTTTTTCTTCTTTCATTTTTCCCAATTCCTCTTGAGTGCTGGCCGAGAAACCCTAGCTTTCCAAGTGGCGGTGATGGCGAGCGGGATGAAGACGGAGGCCATGGAAGTGATTTCCACCGACCCTGAAGGTTGGACCGACGCGACGAGGAGTGGCAGCGGCGGCACCCAGTTCTCCGGCGGTTTTTCGTTAGCAGTACAGTTGCTTCGACTAGCCACGTCTTTCTCGGCGAACTTCGGGAGTAGGAGTGGTGAGTATCACTCGACCCTCCTTATTCTTCTGTTTTTTCGGATCAAGATATCTGACGTTCTGATCTAAATTTTAGATCGAACAGTGTCACCCTCATTCCCGTATTTCCCGTATTTCGTATTTATACTCGTATCTGGATTTTGGCATGTATTTTTATTTTTCTCAACTTGTAGAATTTCGATATTTCTCGTATTTTGGTTTTGGCATGGCTCGGTTTTATTGGGGATGGTTCGGTTTGGTTCGGTTTTATGTGTTGGAGCACCCTAGCCCTATGCTACACCTTCAACCGACCACAACTCCCCCTCTTTATAACCCCCACCTACCACTCTCTCTCCTCATAACTTCCACCATTAATTTTCTTCTTCTTCTTCTTCTCCTTCCTCCACAACTCTCATAACCCTAGGCAAGTGCACCTTGCCACTTCATGAGATCCCTATTTTCTTAGTTCATTTGCTAGATTAGGACATGGTGATCAACATTAGAACTTGGTATTTTGTGATTTGAAGTCTCCTTTGCTCTAGATCTAAGTTATTTCTACTTTCGGATTTTGCATGGTTTGATCTCTTTAAGTTAGATTTTCATGGGTTTTGGTGTTTCCAAGTGGAAGAGCATTCAATTCTACCCAAGTTGGAACTTTGGAAATCTGGATTTGGAGTTCGCATGGCCAAGTTATGATGCTTTGAAGCTTGGGTTCAGCCATGGTGTTCTTGCTGTTTGGAGAAGACAGTGAGCAGTGTGCAGAGCTATTTAGCTTACGCACCCTGAGCTACGCGCGCTCTTTAGCGCTGCGTATGCTGGCTTGAGTACGCTTCCTGTTGGAAGCGTGTCTCCTTGAGTGTGCGTGACTTTTCACGTACACTGCTCCCTTGAGTGTGCGTGACTTTTCACGTACACTGCTCCCTTGAGCGTGCGTGACTTTTTACCTACGCTGCTCCTTTCAGCATGCGTGACTTTTCACCTACGCTGCTCCCTTGAGCGTGCGTGACTTTTCACCTACGTTGCTCCTTTCAGCGTGCGTGACTTTTCACCTACGCTGCTCTTTGTAGCGTGCGTGACTTTTTACCTACGCTGCTCTCTGTAGCGTGCGTGACTTTTCACCTACGTTGCTCCCTTCAGCGTGCGTGACTTTTTACCTACGCTGCTCTCTGTAGCGTGCGTGACTTTTTACCTACGCTGCTCCCTTGAGCGTGCGTGACTTTTCACCTACGCTGCTCCCTTGAGCGTGCGTGACTTTTCACCTACGTAGCTCTTTCAGCGTGCGTGACTTTTTACGTACGCAGCTCCTTCAGCGTGCGTGACTTTTCGTACGCTGCTCCCCTCACCCCCTGTTTAACCCATTGGCTTTTGGAGTTTTGGTCTTATTTCTTTAAGCTTGGCTTTTCTATAGCCATATATATTGATATTTTATTAGATATTTTACGCCCATTTTATATCCTTACGCCTTTGTCATGAACTTGATTTTACTTAATATGTTTGGAATGACTATTGTACATGGCATGGTATGACAAGGAACTAGCATAACACGACAGTGACCAGTAGTGGTGCACTCCTGACATGACCAACCTGACATGATAGTGGCCTATCGTGGCGCACTCCTGACAAGTACCCTGACATGATTTATTTTGATAATTTAACTTGACCTGCCTTGACACCGTGGGTGGTTCTTTCTTGCTTGCTTGTTAAATCCACTTGTCCTGTCTTGCATCATGTCTAGGATGGGACTCCTGAGTACCACGGTCAGGAGTACCTACTAAAATGAATTAAGGCTAATAACTAGAATAACTCAGTAGTCATGAAGAGATGACACAGCTACAGGCAATCCCGTTACCTGGGCGCTCTTGGAATCTGTAGCCTGCCGTCGAGTAGGGCACATTTCCAGCACACCGTCACGTGTTGCACCCTCTAAGTC
Organism: Iris pallida; assembly: GCA_029216955.1. Classification (NCBI taxonomy): domain Eukaryota; kingdom Viridiplantae; phylum Streptophyta; class Magnoliopsida; order Asparagales; family Iridaceae; genus Iris; species Iris pallida. The sequence goes on from JANAVB010007397.1 coordinate 12,938,737, forward strand.
ACCTAAGGGTACATTTGTCTTCTGGGCGATGTACCCACCAGAATTCAACCCCTAATTTTTGACCTGGGTAACCTGGATGGTCTGCAGGGCTTGTGGCTGTGGAACAATCTCACTGCATCTTGTTAGTAATTAGGTCTGTGATAACCCTAGTTAGTTAAAGTAGCAAGCCGTAGTGTCTGCTTGGCCGTGATTGATTGAATGAGGTATAACCAGTCTAGACATGTCTTGATCCCATGCAAGATTGCTTCCTGTCTTGATTACTTACATTACTTATCTTGCCGATAAATAGTGGAAAACCAAGCTCTGTTCAGATGAAGGGTTACAACCCCGGTCCTTGTTTGGTTTACGGGTTGTAACATGGCTATCGGAATAGTTCCATGGTTATCTCGTCGTATATCATCCTGACATGTTTTTGTAATTTTAGTTTTAATATTAGATTTTCTGTGCTGATTGCTGGCTTTTGTTCTTATTTCGTGGCCCCTTTGTGGCACTTGCTCTTTCTGGGGTTGACCCAGCTGGTTTTGTGTGGCCAGATTTCGGAGCAGCTCCCGAGGATCTACCAAGCTTCCAGTCCAATGGTGAACACTAGACGGAATCTGGGCCAAGAGTGGGTTTTCTATTTTGTTTCGCTCACTCTATTGTAAAAATTATTCTTTTGAGGCGTTTAGCCGACGAGCACCTGTTAGCTCGAAGCACTTTTACTTACTGTCTGCCTACGGGCTGTAAACATGATTGACAAATCCTAGGGTTGATCATGTATGACTAAACTCTTGCTAGTCCTAACATTTTGTAACGACTAGCTTCATGATCAGCTGAATATGTAATATTTGGGATGCCTTATTATTGTATATTTAATGGACGCCTTATTATTGTATATTTAATGATCATACATCTTGCGACTTTACTTACTTGTGGTGATTGAGACACTAGGCTTGTTCATGACCATAAGAGACTGTTGGCTTGTAGAAAACCCTCACATATCTAGACAGCTGTGACCGTATATCGAGGTGGTTTCCATTTCAATATACGTAGCTGGCTATGTCTGCCCCCGCTCTCCAGTATTCTGGTTCTGGGGCGTGACATGGTTTAAGTGGTGGCCCATGCAGGTCTTATAAATCAAGATGTGTGGGGGTTTACCAGATAGATGTCTCAATCAGTACTCGTCCTTGATCTCTGTTCGTATCCTCTGAATCCCTCGATTCTTGCCCTGATCCTGTGCTTATATCGTTGATCTGTCCTGGTCCTTTCTTTATTATTTCCTGTGTCGTCTTCTTCAGCGGCACTGTACCTGGTCCTACCGATCGACGAGGTGGAGCACTTTTCGCAGATCAGCAGCAACCCGGAGATCAAGCCCAGCATTCCGGGATAGCCTCCAGAGTTGTACCTACGGGAGGAGAGTCACCAGTTCGGCCCGTCCAGCCCGCAGAGCCAGATGATGGTACCTTAGTGGGCCTCATCAGAACCTTGATAGCTTTCCAGGTTCGTCGAAGCGACGTCCTGCACCAGACAGTTCAAGATGCCTTGACTCGAGGCGGACATCCAGGGAACCAGGCGGCCAACAATTTTAAGCGATTGAACCCTCCTTTCTTCGACGGCAGCAAGAATGCGATTGCCGCGGATGCGTGGCTTCAGGATACCGAGGTGATTCTTGAAGCAGCTAGGACGCCCGAGAATGAGAAGGTGGCGGTGGTACGCCTACAGTTGTTGGACTTGGCTCGCAATTGGTGGGCGGCGCAGGCCATGGGATTAGTGGCACCCATTGCTTGGACAGTATTTAGGGAGAGATTCCAGACGAAGTACTTTGATGCTCTGGCTCGGTACGACCTGCAGACCAGATTTACCAACTTGAAGCAAGGAGGCAGGACGGTCGATGGTTATGCGACCGAGTTTTCTAGGCTGAGTAGGTTTGCCCCCACCTTGGTGGCAACCGAGCTCGATAGGGCCCAGCGGTTCCAGCAGGGGCTGCATTTGGAGATCTTGTTGGCGGTTGAGCAGTTCGAGCACCAAACGTTCGATGCAGTCTTGAGAGCAGCTAGGAGGCATGAGCACACCTCCCAGAGGATCGTGGATAGGACCGGAGGTAGGAAGCGGTCCCACAGTCAGATGCACCAATCATCAGCTCCAGCCCCGGCAGCTAGGGGATTGACCATTGGAACTCCGAGGCGGACGGCCTCAGTAACGTCGGTTCAGCATTCGACCCCGACATACCCGCAGCAGCAGAAGCAGAAGCAGACTTCCGCGATGGGATGTTCTCATTGTGGGAAGCCAGGGCATGTGGTGGCAGATTGTCGCAGGGCGTAGGGATTGTGCCTGGCTTGTGGAGCAGCAGATCATAGGATAGGGGCTTGCCCGAATAGGGGTGGTTCATCAGCATCCAACCCTTCTAGCTCTTCGGTGAGAGGACCGGCCCCAGCACCAGTTCAGCAGCAGCAGTATCAGTCTTCGAGGCCCTTGCCGCCTTAGTCTTAGGCATTCCAGCAATAGCACCCCCAGCAGTATGCACAAGCCCAAGCTCAGACCCAGAATAGGCAGAGAGGTTTCCAGCAGAGGGGACCAGCAGCCAGAGGACAAGGTCAGGCCATGATGATGGCTATGGAAGAAGAAGTTGCACCAGGTGAGGTAGTGGCAGGTACTATTCTCGTCAACTCCTCTCCAGCGTCTGTATTATTTGATTCTGGTGCATCGTATTCATTTATGTCTGCACGATTCGCGACACGGATAGGATTGGAGCCCGAGTCATTATCAGTGAGGCTCAATATACTTACTGGTAATGGTCTTGTGGGAGTAGATCGAGTGTTTTTCTCGTGTCGGATCGTAGTTAGCGGTAGGGAGTTCCCCGCTAGATTCATAGAATTTCCTATGGCAGACTATGATGTAGTCCTAGGCATGGATTGGTTGAGGAACCAGTATGCTAGGATAGACTGCCATGTTGGCAGAGTTGTTTTCAGCATTCCAGGCGAGCCAGAGTTTTCATTTTCCAGAGGCGCGGTGGAGCCATCTTCCCTAGCATTGCGGATGGCAGTAGCAGCAGTGCAGTTACCCCGGATAGTTGAAGAGTTTCCAGATGTCTTTCCAGAGGAGCTTCCAGGGATGCCGCCGGAGCGGAAGATTGAGTTTACTATAGTCTTGATTCCCGGGACAGCACCAGTGTCAGAGCGAGTTTACAGGATGGCGCCTTCAGAATTAGAGATTTTGTACAAGATGATTAAAGAACTGAGGACCAAGGGATTCATCCGTGCTAGTGGATCGCCTTGGGGAGCCCCGATGCTTCTTGTGAAAACGAAGGATGGTACATCCAGGCTATGTGTTGATTATCTTACCTTGAATTCGATGACAATCAAGAACAGATACCATCTTCCGAGGATAGATGACTTGTTTGATCAGCTCAGAGGGGCTTCAGTGTTCTCGAAGATCGACTTACGGTCAGGATACCACCAGATCAGAGTCAGAGAGCAGGACATCCCGAAGACAGCATTCAGATCGAGGTATGGTCATTGGGAGTTCCTTGTTATGCCCTTTGGAGCGACCAATGTGCCGGCCGTATTCATGGACCTCATGAATCGCATTTTCATGCCTTACTTGGATCAGTTTGTGATCGTGTTCCTAGATGACATCCTGGTCTACAGCAAGAGTGAAGCAGAGCATGAGCAGCATCTCAAAGTCGTCCTTCAGACGCTTAGGGAGCATCAGTTGTACGCCAAGTTCAGTAAATGCGAGTTCTGGCTCGATCGCATTTCGTACTTGGGTCACATCATTACCCGAGGAGGAGTGGAAGTGGATCCCCAGAAGATTGTGGCTATCGAGTCATGGCCGGTACACAGCTCAGTGGCAGAGGTTCGCAGCTTCCTTGGATTGGCCGGCTACTACCGGCGGTTCATTTCAGATTTCGTAAGGATTTTAGCGCCGATGACCCAGTTGACCCGCAAGGATGTGCCGTTTGTTTAGACAGCAGAGTGTCAGGAATCATTTGAGAAGTTAAAGCGAGGTTTGATAACGGCTCCCATTCTCACCCTTCCAGATGGGACCGGAGGATTCACAGTTTATTGCGATGCTTCAGGCAGAGGATTGGGGTGTGTCTTGAAGCAGCATGGGAAGGTAATATCTTATACGTCACGTCAACTACGTGATCATGAGAAGAATTACCCGACCCACGACTTGGAATTGGCGGTGGTAGTGTTTGCTTTGAAGTTGTGGAGACACTACTTGTACGGAGGTAGAGTAGAGATCTTTACTGATCATAAGAGCCTGAAGTATATTTTCACCCAGAAGGACCTTAATATGCGACAGAGAAGATGGCTCGAGCTATTAGTGGACTATGATATAGATTTGCAGTATCATCCTGAGAAGGCCAACGTTGTAGCAGATGCATTGAGCAGGAGAGTCGGAGTTTATTTCCTGACGGCGCAACCAGAATTATTGGCAGATCTTCAGAAGATGAGAATTGAAGTGGTTCTTCCTACCAGTGTGGCATTGATGGCCAGTCTACATGTTCAGTCCAGCATAGTTGAGAGGATCAGGGTGGCGCAGTCAGCAGATTCCAGGATCCAACGACTCAGAGTAGAGTGTGAAGCAGGAAGAAGGCCAGAGTTATGTATCCATGAAGACGGTAAACTTTGGCACGGCACTCGTCTTTGTGTACCCAGTGGAGATATCAGACAGAAAGTTATGGCAGAAGCCCACAGTTCACAATATTCTATTCATCCAGGTGGTACGAAGATGTACCGTGATATTCGTCAGCATTTCTGGTGGAATGGCATGAAGAGGAAGATAGCCCAGTTCGTCTCTCGGTGTTTGGTTTGCCAACAGGTTAAAGCTGAACATCAGAGGCCTGCAGGACTTCTTCAACCCTTACCGATCCCAGAATGGAAATGGGAACATATAACCATGGATTTTGTGACCGGATTGCCCAGATCTTCGGCCGGCAGAGATGCTATTTGGATAATTGTGGACAGGCTTACCAAGGTGGCACACTTTCTCGCATTCAGAGTTGGGCAGTCGATGGCGCAGTTAGCAGAGATGTATCTCAAGCAGATCGTCAGGCTTCACGGTGTACCAGTCAGCATCACCTCGGACAGGGATTCAAGATTCACATCACACTTTTGGCGCAGCTTGCAGAAGAGTTTAGGGACTCGCCTTCAATTCAGCTCAGCTTATCACCCGTAGACGGATGGTCAATCAGAGCGCATAATCCAGACTCTTGAAGATATGTTGAGATCTTGCACCCTTGACTTCGGTGGTTCATGGGAGAATCATCTGCACTTGGTGGAATTTTCGTACAACAACAGTTATCAGGCCAGTATCCAGATGGCACCCTTCGAGGCTCTCTATGGCAGGAAGTGTAGATCCCCGCTAGCATAGGACGATGTCGGAGAGAGGCAAATGCTCGGACCCGAGTTGATTTCCCAGACGGTTGAAGTGGTCAGGAAGGTCAGAGATCACCTCCGAGTTGTCCAGGACCGCCAGCGCCATTGGGCCGATGCTCATCGGCGTCCCTTAGAATTTGCTGTCGGCGACCATATATTCCTTAGGATCTCGCCTAACCGCGGCATCATTCGCTTTGGCATGCAGGAAAAGCTTAGTCCTAGGTATATAGGGCCGTTCGATATTCTAGAGCGAGTAGGAGATGTATCCTATCGTCTCGCTCTTCTGCCGTCGCTAAGTGAGGTGCATGATGTATTCCATGTGTCCCAATTACGACGGTATATTCCGGACCCGAGCCACATCTTAGACCATTCGGAATTGGTTGTTGGTACCAACCTTTCGTATGAGGAGAGGCCCATGTCTATATTGGACCGGAGGGAGAAGATACTCAAGAACAAGACTATTAAATTAGTCCGTGTTGCTTGGGGTCATCACTCTCTAGGTGAGTCAACGTGGGAGCGTGAGGACGACATCCGATCGCGATATCCCTACCTGTTTGACTCGTGAGGTATAATGTCTTTCTTATGCCTTACGTTTTCCCTTCCTTGCTTGCATTGTATGATTGTATGATTGAACTGCTTAGTGTAACTTGCCTGTGCTTAGTGTAGCTTGTCGTGACAATCTCTAGCTCCTTGATTAAATTTCGAGGACGAAATTCTTTTAAGGTGGGTAGAGTTGTCACCCTCGGTCCCGTATTTTTCGTATTTCGTATTTATACTCGTATCTGGATTTTGGCATATATTTTTATTTTTCTTAACTTGTAGAATTTCGGTATTTCTCGTATTTTGGTTTTGGCATGGCTCGGTTTTATTGGGGATGGTTCGGTTTGGTTCGATTTTATGTGTTGGAGCACCCTAGCCCTATGCTACACCCTCAACCCACCACAACTCTCCCTTTTTATAACCCCCACCTACCACTCTCTCTCCTCATAACTTCCACCATTAATTTCCTTCTTCTTCTTCTTCTCCTTCCTCCACAACTCTTCTAACCCTCGGCAAGTGCACCTTGCCACTTCATGAGAGCCCTATTTTCTTGGTTCATTTGCTAGATTAGGATATGGTGATCAACATTAGAACTTGGTGTTTTATGATTTGAAGTCTCCTTTGCTCTAGATCTAAGTTATTTCTACTTTCGGATTTTGTATGGTTTGATCTCTTTAAGTTGGATTTTCATGGGTTTTGGTGTTTCCAAGTGGAAGAGCATTCAATTCTACCCAAGTTGGAACTTTGGAAATCTGGATTTGGAGTTCGGATGGCCAAGTTATGATGCTTTGAAGCTTGGGTTCAGCCATGGTGTTCTTGCTGTTTGGAGAAGACAGTGAGCAGTATGCAGAGCTATTTAGCTTACGCACCCTGAGCTACGCGCGCTCTTTAGCGCTGCGTACACTGGCTTGAGTACGCTTCCTGTTGGAAGCGTGTCTCCTTGAGTGTGCGTAACTTTTCACGTACACTGCTCCCTTGAGTGTGCGTGACTTTTCACGTACACTGCTCCCTTGAGCGTGCGTGACTTTTCACCTACGTTGCTCCTTTCAGCGTGCGTGACTTTTCACCTACGCTGCTCCCTTGAGCGTGCATGACTTTTTACCTACGCTGTTCCTTTCAGCGTGCATAACTTTTTACCAATGCTGCTCTCTGTAGCGTGCATGACTTTTCACCTACGTTGCTCTCTGTAGCGTGCGTAACTTTTCACCTACGCTGCTCCCTTCAGCGTGCGTGACTTTTCACCTACGCTGCTCTCTATAGCGTGCGTGACTTTTCACCTACGCTGCTCCCTTGAGCGTGCGTGACTTTTCACCTACGCTGCTCCTTTCAGCGTGCGTGACTTTTCACCTACGCTGCTCCCTTGAGCGTGCGTGACTTTTCACCTACGCAGCTCTTTCAGCGTGCGTGACTTTTTACGTACGCAGCTCCTTCAGCGTGCGTGACTTTTCGTACGCTGCTCCCCTCACCCCCTGTTTAACCCATTGGCTCTTGGAGTTTTGGTCTTATTTCTTTAAGCTTGGCTTTTCTATAGCCATGTATATTGATATTTTATTAGATATTTTACGCCCATTTTATATCCTTATGCCTTTGTCATGAACTTGATTTTACTTAATATGTTTGGAATGACTATTGTACATGGCATGGTATGACAAGGAACTAGCATAACACGACAGTGACCAGTAGTGGTGCACTCCTGATATGACCAACCTGACATGATAGTAGCCCGTCGTGGCGCACTCCTGACAAGTACCCTGACATGATTTATCTTGATAATTTAACATGACCTGCCTTGACACCGTGGGTGGTTCTTTCTTGCTTGCTTGTTAAATCCACTTGTCCTGTCTTGCATCATGTCTAGGATGGGACTCCTGAGTACCACGGTCAGGAGTACCTACTAAAATGAATTAAGGCTAATAACTAGAATAACTCAGTAGTCATGAAGAGATGACACAGCTACAGGCAATCCCGTTACCTGGGCGCTCTTGGGATCTGTAGCCTGCCGTCGAGTAGGGCACATTTCCAGCACACCGTCGCGTGTTGCACCCTCTAAGTCACCTAAGGGTACATTTGTCTTCTGGGCGATGTACCCACCAGAATTCAACCCCTAATTTTCGACCTGGGTAACCTGGATGGTCTGCAGGGCTTGTGGCTGTGGAACAATCTCACTACATCTTGTTAGTAATTAGGTCTGTGATAACCCTAGTTAGTTAAAGTAGCAAGCCGTAGTATTTGCTTGGCCGTGATTGATTGAATGAGGTATAACCAGTCTAGTCATGTCTTGATCCCATGCAAGATTGCTTCTTGTCTTGATTACTTATATTACTTATCTTGCCGATAAATGGTGGGAAACCAAGCTCTGTTCAGATAAAAGGTTACAACCCCGGTCCTTGTTTGGTTTACGGGTTGTAATCTGGCTATCGGAATAGTTCCATGGTTATCTCGTCGTATATCATCCTGACATGTTTTCGTAATTTTAGTTTTAATATTAGATTTTCTGTGCTGATTGCTGGCTTTTGTTCTTATTTCGTGGCCCCTTTGTGGCACTTGCTCTTTCTGGGGTTGACCCAGCTGGTTTTGTGTGGCCAGATTTCGGAGCAGCTCCCGAGGATCTACCAAGCTTCCAGCCCAATGGTGAACACTAGACGGAATCCGGGCCAAGAGTGGGTTTTCTATTTTGTTTCGCTCACTCTATTGTAAAAATTATTATTTTGAGGCGTTTAGTCGACGAGCACCTGTTAGCTTGAAGCACTTTTACTTACTGTCTGCCTACGGGCTGTAAACATGATTGACAAATCCTAGGGTTGATCATGTATGACTAAACTCTTGCTAGTCCTAACATTTTGTAACGACTAGCTTCATGATCAGCTGAATATGTAATATTTGGGACGCCTTATTATTGTATATTTAATGATCATACATCTTGCGACTTTACTTACTTGTGGTGATTGAGACACTAGGCTTGTTCATGACCATAAGAGACTGTTGGCTTGTAGAAAACCCTCATATATCTAGACAGCCGTGACCGTATATCGAGGTGGTTTCCATTTTAATATACGTAGCTGGCTATGTCTGCCCCCGCTCTCCAGTATTCTGGTTCTGGGGCGTGACAAACAGTTCAATTTCGACATCCTCGTATTCCTATCAATTTTGGTTTGGTGAGTTTCGAAATTCTCTGTGCTTTGTTTCCTTTTTGATTTTAGTGATGATCGATTATTCTCGATCTAAAAAATTTCAGATCAAGAGTGATCTAATATTCTCTCGGAACAATGAACAGACTGTTCGAGCATCAATTTGGACTGGTGAGCCGATTAAACTCTTGATTTTGAGTATACACTTAGATTGATGATCTAATTGAATGTTATTCTTCTAATTTTTGTTAGTATGGTAATGGTCAACTCTGTTCACTCTGATTGATTCCGGGTTGGAGGAAGAATTATTGAGGTATCAGTAATTGAATCTTCGTTGAGATCTTCTAATCTGTTTCCTGCTTTCTTTTCTAAAAATTTTCAGAAATTGTTGTGAATGGATGCAGTATTGAGATCGATTGTGTTGAAGTCAGGGTTCACAGTTTTGTTCTGAGAAATCCTTCAGGTAACTCCTCCGATCATGTTACTCTGTTTAAATTGCTTTTGGGAAGGGGTAATGTCGGTTGTATTTTGTGACCAGTGTTCGTGTTGCCTTGTATTCGTAAATCCGCTGGAGTCGTGGTGGTGTGTGTCGAGTTTGATACGACTCGGATGAGCCGTATCTACTTCGGAACATCAGTGCCTTGAGCAGATGAACCTGGAAAATGTTAGAAGTCGATGGGTGCTTCTGAACCTGGTGACAGTATTTAGTTCGTGTCTGGATTGTGTCGATGCGGGAGCTGCTGCTAGTTTGTGTGGATTTATGATCTTCTATCCTATTTTCATTGTAATTAAACTATTATTCCTATTCTTAGTTCTCTCGTGTGTAGATTGAGTTGAATGTTAGCCAATAACAGTAGTCTTGGCAGTATGGTTAATCAGTTTTAGCAAGTTTTGTGTTGTGTTCCCTCTGTTCTATTTTGAATTGTTAAGATATTAAACTCTTTTAAATTCTTATTGATGTATGTTCAGGTTAAGTGTGGGTTATTATTTTCAGTTAAGCCTCTGGATGGGACTATTCTATTCGTTTGAATGTATGCAGTGTTGGGGCCGATTTTGTATAAGGTTTCTCATTACTGCTGATATGTTTAGACCTGAGATTTGAAGTTTATATTTAAACTTGAATGAAGTTTATATTTAAACTTGAATGAAGTTTATGTTTAAACTTGAAATGAAGTCCGAGGTTTAACAGAGAACCATTTGTAGCTCTTATTGAAGTTTCAATTGTAATTTGGGAATTGAAGTTCCATGTGAGATCTGAGATTGAAATCTCATTTGTAAACCTGAGAATTCAAACTTCATTTCCTTTATGCTGTGGCACCTGTGGGGCAGTCGGCTTACCTATTGAACATGGGATGCAGTCTCAGTGTACAAAATTGAGATGCAATCTCAGTTTATCTGTAGTACAAATTCAATGAGTATGGAAATGCATTTTCACTAAACCTGAATTAATACTCAGTGTAGCCTGAGATACTATTTCAATGTAAACTAGGACTGTGTTCACTGTCGATAAATAGTTAATCTGAAATTCACATAGACTGGAAATAAGTTCCCATTAACTTGAGCTTAGATTTATGCATTGTCATGACTAAATTAAGAACTGGGAAATGGGTTAAAAACCTAGCTAATTTTATTTTCTAAATAATGGTTTGAGGATAGTTGTTAAGGATTTAATTTTGAGTAGTTAATATTTGGGTTAAATCAATATTGATAGTAGAACTACAAAACACCAATTTAGATCTTGATTAGTTTTTAACCCACTTGTACCAATATAATATAAATACAGGCTTACTTCCAGCTCCATTGTTCACCCGTACTTTCCCGGAGCCAGGCAAGTATTTTTCTACGATTTTGTACATTTACAATCCTGTACCCTTTCTTGTGACACATCATGGCACGATATTCATGTACTCCTGTATTCCTGTACCCTTGCTTTTGTACTTATTAGTGTCGGGTGGGGAAATACACTAGCCATGTGACCAATTCCGGTTACTATATCCATGTACCTAGCTTAGGCCTTGCACTGTGCACGCGGGTCCTAAGTCATACCATATTCATGTACTCCTGTACATGTACTCACCCCAGCCGGTCACATGGACTAGATGTATTTCGATATTATGCACTTATCATGTCTGGTACTTTAGGATTATAGTTTCATTCCTGTACATTACATTCCCTGTACTTTACATGTTTCTGTACTTTACATTCATGTACTATATCTCCTGCACTCAGTTCCTGTACTACTTTTCTGTATTTACCTGTTCATTCCTGTATTTCATTTCCTGTACTCCTGTACTCTGTTCATGTCATGTTCATGTTTTATTACCTAGAACTGTACTTTGCTCCGCTCCTGAATAGGATATGTTGCAGGTGAGTTGGAGGCCCTGTGCGACACCTATTATGGACAGGATGTTGCTATTCTTGCTGAGCCAACTGGAGCTGTGTTGGACTTAGAGGCTGCAGAAGCCTAGAGCTTACCTTTAGGATTTTATATTTTCTTGTATTGAGGAAAGGAGGAGAATTTGCTGGAGCATTGCTAGCAAGGAGTTAGAGGCGTTTGCTCGGTGGAAACTGGTCGTCTCATCGATCGAGGAGTCCGTTTCTTAATTTTTCAACTCGCAATAGGTAAACACCTAAACTCCATAGTTTCTTCTGATTTTTCTTCATAGTAGCATGCATCTAGGTACCTTAGACCCACCCATGAAGTTTGGTTAAGTTTCGTGTCCGTTTGATAGGTGTGTCGGACACGTATCGGATTAGGGTTAAACGTGTTCGATGAAATTCCTCTTAGAATTCTTCACTGTTATTTTTGCAATCTAATTTCACGAATTTACAGCCATAGGTGTAGGGATTCCCAAACCCTAGGTTCTTGATTGAATCGACAAATTTTTGTGTCCAAAATTGGACACGCACGTGCAGCACGAGGACCGTGCGCGTGTCCTGCTGCTGCCGTGTCCGTTCTCAATGGACACGGCGTTTCGACTCGAGAATTTTGGTGAGTAGCGAGGCACCATGACTGACAAGGTGCTCGTAAAGTTTGGTGAGGTTTCGTGGAGTATCGACGAAGAAATTGTCGTGGCATCGATCGCGGCCTGTCGCGCGCGCGTGAGAACGCGGCGTCCGATACGCACTTCGTGCGACTCGGACACGTGGCGAGGTCCAGTACAGTCACGTGGACGTGTAGCCCTATAGTTGGGCTACGTGTATACGAGCAACCACGTGTCCTCTTTCGCTCTGTGTCGAGCCATAGGACGAGCGACACGCATGCACGATGTTTGGGTCTTTGGGGTTCGACCAGTCTAGGATTTGTTATTTGGACACGTCGTGTCTTGTTATCTAGACACGACACGACCTGAGTAGTACCTACACATACGCAAAAATCATTACCAACCTTAGGTTTTGTTATTATGTAGGTTTTCGAATGATTTAGGTTATGAATAGGTTTTGTTGTGGAGTATCGGGTTCTTTATGAATTTCCAATTTTTGTTTCAGAGATTGAATTATTCCCATCAGTTTGATGTTAATTTCAGTATAAGAACCTGACCTGCAAATCCTATTTAACCTCACCTTTCTGTTACCTAGTAGTTTGCATCTTGGGAAAGGTTGAAATCGAATTTGTGTATTGGTTTGGGTATCAAGATAAGTTCAATTTTCCAATTTCAGTTTCAGTTTTCTTCCCATTTCCGATTTCAGTATTTTGAAGTAAAATTCTGTAAATCAACAGAACATACAAACCCTGTATGACCTATATAGGAGGTTACCTGTTAGTTTACTTAATGGGGGAGGCTACGATCGAATTCGGGTTGGCATTTAGTATCAGGATTTCCTTAAGTTCAGTTTTGAGGTTTCAGAAATTTGATTTGTTCCCATCAGATTGATATTAAATCCTGTATAAACCCAACCCACAGGTCCTAGAAAACCTATCTAAGAGTCTACATGTAGCTTGGCATCAAGGAGATGGCTGTGAATGAATTTGGGTTAGCATAGGTATCGGGTTCTTCATGATATCCCAGTTTTTACTGTTAAAGTTTGAACCATTGATTCCTATTAGTTTTTCCTGTATTTAAACAGAACACACAGACCTATTCAGACCCTATTAGACCTAGAGGAGTATCTACTAGGTTGCTAAATCAAGAAGGCTGTGTTTGAGTTGGTTTAGATATAGGTTTTCATGTGAGTATTCATATAGGTTATAAATAGGAATAGGTATTTTTTTTCCTAACTGATACATGAATAGGTTGTGTAGGATTTATTTCAGGATGCTAAGTTTATGTTACTGATTAGTTGGAATTGATGGAGTTGATTTCAGGAATGCCAGTCCAATTAGTCTATTTTAGTCAAGGTTAGTAGTTAGTTTAGTTAGTTGATAGTTAGTTAGTTAGTTTACATTGGTTAATAGTTTAAGAAGAGTTTGGTTTTTAGATGTGTACATATATGGTGTATTAGTTAGGATAGAAATCTGATTTTTAGTGTATTAATAGTTGGTAGGATTTTGGTATTAGGATGTATCTTGATAATTAGTATTGAAACCTAAGATACCACCAACACATACCAAAATAAACTCTAGGACTAGTATTGACCTAAAAATTGGACTTACAGACTAGTTGACTAACTTTGACCTAGTTTGACTAGTTTAGTTGACCAAAGTTGACCCAAGGTTGACTTTGACTTAGATTGCCCCAAATCATGTAGAATTTGCATTGAAGACTTTCCTTATGATATTTTAAGACAGTATTATGACATGTGGTTGTTTTAAATAGGATCTTATTACTCCAGTCCAGTCACTTTTTATCATCAGCAGATCAGATTGCCAGGCAAGTACATTCTCTGATCTTTTCATGCTTCTTTGGATATGTACTCTTGTTATAGACTAGTATACTTGATGCTGACACGACGTTCACACGAATCAGTATCCTCTGGATCTTTTTATGCGATGTTATCCCGTCGGATACATCGAGTATGTCATGTTCATGTACTTTACCATGGTAATCATGTACTCCATGTATTCATATTTATCCATGTGCACTCATATGTTATTCATGTACACTCATGACCATATGAGCTCCATGTATACAGTAGTTGTTATCCATGTGCAATAACATAACATGCTTCGATCCTTGTATATTGGTTGGGGGCAGGGAGAGTGTAGTTGGTTATGTAATCATTATCCCAATAGTTAGCCATGTGCATTCCATAGTTGTATCCATGTGCAACCCAAGCTGTTTACATAACCAATTCATGCTCTATTTCACGTAGAAGGTTATATTCTTTATTTATCATATTTATATCTCAGTTATATTTTCTCTCATGTTGATTTCTTTTTACAGCGATTCATGTATAGTTTTCTATAGCTTGCTTTATATGTCCATTCCTGATATGAACTGTTGTAAGAGATATGTGCTCGTTCCGTCCTGACTGGACATGTTAAAAATTTTACAGGTGATGATGAAGAGTATTGTCCTACTTATTATGGCATTGGCTTATATGACACTGGCGATGTGGACCCACAGGAGGATCCCACAGTCGCTGAGGACTTGCCCATAGTCTAGCTGAGACTTAGTACTTTATTTTGTATTTTTCTATTTGAGACTTTTATGAGTTGTACTTGAGATATTTCTGGTGGTTTACACCTATACTTTTATTGTGTCTTTCTTGAGATTCTTCTTCTATTCCATCTTAGTATTGTGATTGAGTTACGTATTATTTTACTCTCTATTCATGGCTTGGTTAGATTGTGTTAGATATGGTAACTCAAGACAGCGTTCTACCGCCGACACTGCGGCGTAGGCTGGGCGTTCGTTACTTCTCGTGCCCTCACACTGGGTGCGGGTCGTGACACATTTTTAGTGGTGGCCCATGCAGGTCCTCGATCACAACTAGTATGATTCGTAGTGGTACTCGAACTAGAGTATCATTACAACCTGCAGTAGGATATAGAAATAAGTTAAGGTACTCAATCACATTAGGAAAATTCTTATCAATTCTTGCTGTTAATTTTCTTCTTTGAAAACAACTGTCCTCCTTTGACGATTCGCTTCTTTTTTTTCAGTAATTGATTCTTTGTTCGATCTGTCTTCAAGATAGTTAAGGAGACACGATTTCATCTCTTCGGTCCATGCAAGACCACATTCGCATTTGTGCGATGTCGTGGTAGTACGACAATTTAATTGTATTACTACGAGCCTGTTATAGAGTATTGGAAGGAAGGTGTTAGATTGAGAGGATACTCAATCACTATTAGAATTTCCTGAGAGACTCCTGGGACGACCCTTGAGAATCTCATTTTGAGCTTCGATTTAAAATTCCCTTTGTTAGTCCACCTTCCTCCCTTGATTCTTGCATCTTGTTTGAACTCTTTTCACCAATACCCTTACTTTCTTGTGTTTAATAATGGTTAGGAAGATGGCAACACTGCTATATACTTATTGGTCAAACACATGGCTAGAAGAATTATATTAAGGAATTGGAATACACGGAGACTTTGACTAAGTTATAAGGACATTTTTCTAAATGGATGATTTAATGATTAGTAGTTTGTAAGTTGGGATATTACAAAGGAAATTTATCTTGAAGATTCTAAGTAGTAATCACCAGAGGATTATAAAAATTATATTTTGATACTAGAGGAAATTAGTTAGAATCTGTATAAATTAATTTCAGGAATTGATGTGATTCATGAATTATTGGATTATGATTATGCATCTTTGAACGTATATAGATTGGTTTGATAATGATCAAAAAAAAGGGGGGGTGGCAGTATGAACTATTAAATGGAGTCGTACAAGTTGCGATTTATATGTTTATGGATTTCAATTTAAGTGGAAGCAATGATATTAAAATTTTTGGTTTAGAAGATCGGGAAGATATGAAAACGATTGTTTTGGAAGAAATTTTTTTTAAATTTGGAATCATGTCAATTGATTGAATATTTAAAAATCTATTTAGATTTTGGTTTGAGAAGTAGTGATTATGTTTCAATGACTTAGAAAGAGAAATTATGGTTGATAAGTGCGTTAAAATACTGAGCTGTAAATGCTAGATTGCCGTGATAAGCTAAGTGTCTATTTTGAGGATTATTTGAGACAAATTGGGAGTTCTTAAAGTTATGAAGTGATATAGAATTTTATGGGTTCATGATTCATTAACTCTGGAGTTTGAAGTTGGATTGAAATGTTAAATTTTGGAAAGGTTAGTAGTAATATGATAAAAGTTACTATGAGGTTTATGAAAAAGATTTAAATGTTAGTCGTGATTAGATTGGATGGCTTAGAGTGAATACAAATTGAGGTAGTTATTTCAAAATTTCTTTTTTTAAAGGAATGTAATGGTAGGCCACCAAGGTAACCTTAATGAGATAGAAGTGTTCCACACTAATAGCCATATCACTCATGACTATGATAGTAGTATATACTCCAGTGTTGTTAGTCGTCTGCCAAACTATGGGACTGTATCTCAATATTGACTTACTCAACCTTCCCTCAAATCTAGATCTTTTATTATGACTTTCTAACCGTTTGTATTTGATCGTTCCTTAGCAGTATTCGCCTTTAGTACTGTGTCCCTAAATTATTTCACTGGATTCTTAATTAAATTCATTTCATGCTTTAACTTGATTTCCTTTATTCTTGTATTCGTTGCCACCTTTGAACCCTTACCATGATACTAAATTACTTTCTGACTTAAATTCGAGATTCAACCATGACTCAATTCTTTCGACCCGACATGGGATGGAGTTCTTCTTGTTCTTTAAATGCTTGACGTTGTACCTTATCTTGATTGCTTGACCAGCTTAGTTAAGGATCTTGGACTATTTTTCTTCTTCATCATTACCTCCCTTACTTATACTTGACTACCTTATGTTGCTAATTTAGCCTTAATTTTGCAAGCTTATCTCTTTTTGAGCTTGATCATGACATATTTTATTGGGTCGACCCACTAACATATGGTCTAATCATAACCGGTGTATGATGGTCTGATCAATCTAGTGCACTTGGTTCGCTTTCATATATTACTCTACGTGGATGAGACTCTAGGGCATCTGTCTCATCCACGACAGTTTGGCAATTCTCTTTGAACTATTTTCGTCGTCTATGAACCACGTATTGTACTCAATAGTATCGTCTTTGAACTCTTTTTGCTTTTGTCTTTCACATATTTCAGAAATGCAAGGCACTATACTTAATAGGTCAACCCAGAGTATCACGTTTAGCTTCCTTATCAAAAGGAGGATAGTGGCTTATTTCCATATCCTTGCAGTATTTCTTTAGGATTTCAATAGTGTTGAATTCTAAACCCTTGACCGCGACCAGTCGACTTGGTCATTCTTCTTATCATCCAATGTTTGGAACCTTATTCAATTGAATTAATTCAACTGTGACATGGATTTCAAATCTTGGATACTCGTGCCTAAACTTCAATGACCTCGTTCTCCATCTTGCCAAACCTCGATTCATCCTGTAATTGATCAACTTAGATCATATCGAGACTAAAAGTTCTATAGATATATATATAGTGTGCATGGATTTCAGTATTATTGACAGTCGTGCTTTAAACTTTCGATTTTTTTATCATCTTTAGAATATTAATAATTTATGGTTAATTTCAGTTGTTTTTATAATCACCAGTATTTGTATAGGATGATATACTGCCTTACAGCCCAATGATTTATTATTTATCCTTATCTCTTCCAAAATGGTACCCATGACCAGAGTTTGTCCCGAGTGCACAGCTGCAATTCCGGATGAGACCGAGATTGTACTTTCCCCTTCTATTGCTCAGGAGGTGTTAGCAGCCTCATCGGAGAATTTCCCTCCATCTCCTATCCTTCAGGAGAGGACTGCAGTTCAGCCGGAGACTGAGGGCCTTCCTTTGCCTCCTGGAGTGGTACCCCATGCCATTCCTGTTGGAGCTCATATTCACAGATTTCTTCAGGATTTGCAGGAGGTACAGAGACTTCAGGCTGAGCTTATGAGAGAGCAGAGTCTCAGTATCCAACTGTTGTGGGATTACATGCATTCGAGGGAGGAGCCTAGTCCTAAGAGAGCGAGAAGAAGTTTATACCCAGAGCCTCAGGAGTACCCAGGCTTTCAGCCTAGACCAGCCTATCCAGTTCAGATTCCTGTCCAGCAGAGACCAGCTGAGCGAGTGCCTACCTGTGCCTTCTGTAAGAAGTTTGGGCACGTATGGAAGGACTATAGAAAGAGACTAGGATTGTGCCTATTTTGTGGGTCAACTGCATACAAGATACGAGACTGTCCTACTACACTTGCCCCTAGACGAGGCCTACCTCCAGGAGAGAGTTCCAGCTACCAGACCTAGTAGAGGTGAGTTCTTGACCCATACCTTATCCTATCTTAATGATTATTGTACCCTACCATAATGTTTGTATGCTTGATACCTTATGACTACTTTAGATCTAGTATGACTTTAGTAGCTAGACGAGACTCCAGACTGATTGCCTGCCATAATCCTGTATGATTTCTTTTCAACTGCATGATTTAGATAAGTTTTCTTAAGACCATGATTGTTGGGGTTTGACCTAGAAGGGTAGGATCATCTTAATTTCGAGGACAAAATTATTTTAAGGAGGGTAGACTTGTAGCACCCACTTTTTGAAATAAGGTTATTTTAGTCATTTAAGTCATTTTAGTCATTTTGTGATTTTTTAGATATTATTGACTTGTGATTGATTTAACCTTTGGTTTAACTTTAGAAAACCCACATTAGAGACTAACCATGTCATATGATGATCATCTAGCTATTTAGAATTTATTTTATACTTTGGTTTAATTTAGGAAGCCTTTTGACCATTTTTAGGCTATTTAATTAATTGGCCTTTTAGCCTTTTGTTAAATGGGCTTAAACTCAACTTAAATAGTAGAGAGGGGCCCATGAACCAACACTAACCCTAGTAGGACTCGTATGGCTGGCCAAAACAGGAAACTCCCACTTCCTATATAAGCATTGCATTAGTATGGACATCCCCTTTACAAAACCCTAGTTTCCAGCTCTCCAAAACCCTAATTTTCTCATCCGACCTCCGTTTCACCTCAAACGAAGTGTGTTGTGATCGTGAGAAGGAGGATAATTTGCTGGAGCATTGCTATCAAGGAGTTGGAGGCGTTTGCTCGGTGGAAACTGGTCGTCTCATCGATCAAGGAGTCAATTTCTTGATTTTTCAACTCGCAACAGGTAAACACCTAAACTCTATAGTTTCTTCTGATTTTTCTTCATAGTAGCATGCATCTAGGTACCCTAGACCCACCCATGAAGTTTGGTTAAGTTTCGTGTCCGTTTGATAGGTGTGTCGGACATGTATCGGATTAGGGTTAAACGTATTCCATGAAATTCCTCTTAGAATTCTTCACTATTATTTTTGTAATCTAATTTCATGAATTTATAGCCCTAGGTGTAGGGATTCCCAAACCCTAGGTTCTTGATTGAATCGATACGTTTTTGTGTCCAAAATTGGACACGCACGCGCAGCACGAGGACCGTGCACGTGTCCTGATGCTGCCGTGTCCGTTCTCAATGGACACGGCATTTCGACTCGAGAATTTTGGTGAGTAGGGAGGCACCATGACTGACAAGGTGCTCGTAAAGTTTGGTGAGGTTTCGTGGAGTATCGACGGAGAAATCGTCGTGGCATTGATCGCGGCCTGTCGCACGCGCGTGAGAACGCGGCGTCCGATACGCACTTCGTGCGACTCGAACACGTGGCGAGAGTCCAGTACAGTCACGTGGACGTGTAGCCCTATAGTTGGGCTACGTGTATACGAGCAACCACGTGTCCTCTTTCGCTCTATGTCGAGCCATAGGACGAGCGACACGCGTGCACGATGTTTGGGTCTTTGGGGTTCGACCAGTCTAGGATTTGTTATTTGGACACGTCGTGTCTTGTTATCTGGACACGACACGACCTGGGTAGTACCTACACACATGCAGGAATCATTACCAACCTTAGGTTTTGTTATTATGTAGGTTTTCGAATGATTTAGGTTATGAATAGGTTTTGTTGGGGAGTATCGGGTTCTTCATGAATTTCCAGTTTTTGTTTCAGAGATTGAATTATTCCCATCAGTTTGATGTTAATTTCAGTATAAGAACCTGACCTGCAAATCCTATTTAACCTCACCTTTGTGTTACCTAGTAGTTTGCATCTTGGGAAAGGTTGAAATCGAATTTGTGTATTGGTTTGGGTATCAAGATAAGTTCAATTTTCCAGTTTCAGTTTCAGTTTTCTTCCCATTTCCGATTTCAGTATTTTGAAGTAAAATTCTGCAAATCAACAGCACATACAAACCCTGTATGACCTATATAGGAGGTTACCTGTTACTTTACTTAATGGGGAAGGCTATGATCGAATTCGGGTTGGCATTTAGTATCAGGATTTCCTTAAGTTCAGATTTGAGGTTTCAAAAATTTGATTTGTTCCCATCAGATTGATATTAAATCCTATATAAACCCAACCCACAGGTCCTAGAAAACCTATCTAAGAGTCTACATGTAGCTTGGCATCAAGGAGATGGCTGTGAATGAATTTGGGTTAGCATAGGTATCGGGTTCTTCATGATATCCCAGTTTTTACTGTTAAAGTTTGAACCCTTGATTCCCATTAGTTTTTCCTGCATTTAAACAGAACACACATACCTGTTCAGACCCTATTAGACCTAGAGGAGTATCTACTAGGTTGCTAAATCAAGAAGGCTGTGTTTGAGTTGGTTTAGATATAGGTTTTCAAGTGAGTATTCATATAGGTTATAAATAGGAATAGGTATTTTTTTTCCTAACTGATACATGAATAGGTTGTGTAGGATTTTTTTCAGGATGCTAAGTTCATGTTACTGATTAGTTGGAATTGATGGAGTTGATTTCAGGAATGCCAGTCCAGTTAGTCTATTTTAGTCAAGGTTAGTAGTTAGTTTAGTTAGTTGATAGTTAGTTAGTTAGTTTACATTGGTTGATAGTTTAAGAAGAGTTTGGTTTTTAGATGTGTATATGTATGGTGTATTAGTTAGGATAGAAATCTAATTTTTAGTGTATTAATAGTTGGTAGGATTTTGGTATTAGGATGTATCTTAATAATTAGTATTGAAACCTAAGATACCACCAACACATACCAAAATAAACTCTAGGACTAGTATTGACCTAAAAATTGGACTTACAGACTAGTTGACTAACTTTGACCTAGTTTGACTAGTTTGGTTGACCATAGTTGACCCAATGTTGACTTTGACTTAGATTGCCCCAAATCATGTAGAATTTGCATTGAAGACTTTTCTTATGATATTTTAAGACTGTATTATGACATGTAGTTGTTTTAAATAGGATCTTATTACTCCAGTCCAGTCACTTTTCATCATCAGCAGATCGGATTACCAGGCGAGTACATTCTCTGATCTTTTCATGCTTCTTTGGATATGTACTCTTGTTATAGACTAGTATACTTGATGCTGACACGACGTTCACACGGATCAGTACCTTCTGGATCTTTTCATGTGATGTTATCCCCTCGGATACATCGAGTATGTCATGTTTATGTACTTTATCATGGTCATCATGTACTCCATGTATTCATATTTGTCCATGTGCACTCATATGTTATTCATGTACACTCATGACCATATGAGCTCCATGTATACAGTAGTTGTTATCCATGTGCAATAACATAACATGCTTCGATCCTTGTGTATTGGTTGGGGGCAGGGAGAGTGTAGTTGGTTATATGATCATTATCCCCAGTAGTTATCCATGTGCATTCCATAGTTGTATCCATGTGCAACCCAAGCTGTTTACATAACCAATTCATGCTCTGTTTCACGTAGAAGGTTATATTCTTTATTTTTCATATTTATATCTCAGTTATATTTTCTCTCCTGTTGATTTCTCTTTACAGCGATTCATGTATAGTTTTCTATAGCTTGCTTTATATGTCCATTCCTGATATGAACTGTTGTGAGAGATATGTGCTCGTTCCATCCTGACTGGGCATGTTGAAAATTTTACAGGTGATGATGAGGAGTATTGTCCTACTTATTATGGCATTGGCTTATATGACACTGGCGATGTGGACCCACAGAAGGATCCTACAGTCACTGAGGACTTGCCCATAGTCTAGCTGAGACTTAGTACTTTATTTTGTATTTTTCTATTTGAGACTTTTTATGAGTTGTACCTGAGATATTTCTGGTGGTTTACACCTATACTTTTATTGTGTCTTTCTTGAGATTCTTCTTCTATTCCATCGTAGTATTGTGATTGAGTTACGTATTATTTTACTCTCTATTCATGGCTTGGTTAGATTGTGTTAGATATGGTAACTCAGGACAGCGTTCTACCGCCGACACTGCGGCGTAGGCTGGGCGTTCGTTACTTCTCGTGCCCTCACACTGGGTGCGGGTCGTGACAGAGGCAGACCCAAGGCTGAAGAGATACCGAGATGTGGGCAACAGCAGTTTCCAGGCACCAGCGAAGAGGGTCCAGACTCAGATTCAAGCGAGACCTCAGCAGCCGACACAGCAGCATCACCGTCCAGCCAAAGCTCCTGCACATCAGCATCAGAGGCAGCAGCAGGCAGTTACTTGCACATTCTATTACCGGCCAGGACACCGCTTCGACGAGTGCCGCAAGAGGCTTGGACTCTGCTTATTCTGCGGATCAGACGCACACCAGATGAGGGATTACCCACAGGCTGTGGCTAGAGTGACTGGAGGACCTAGAGGAGTTAGAGGACCACCACCTGTACCACCCAGAGCTCTACCAGCTGCACCACAGAGAGGACTGGCCTTACCCACTCAGCAGCAGCAGTTTGCACAGCGTCAGCAGAGGGAAGGACCGCAGCAGGGACGTGCTTACGTCATGGCGATAGTTGAGGAGGATGAGGCAGTACCGGATGTGATCACAGGTTCTATACTTTTACATTCTTTTTCTGCCATTATATTGTTTGATTCTGGAGCCATACATTGCTTCGTATCATATGAGTTTCTGCATAGACACGGCTTTACACCCAAGCCCACTAGGAGGAACTGTCGGATTATGACAGGAGGAGGGGTAGTGCCAGTGAGTGAGATGGTGGACTGCCCTATCACTATTGTTGAGAGGGAGATTAGGTCTCAACTTCTAGTGATGCCACTGCCCAGATTTGATATAGTTCTCGGCATCGACTGGATGAGCGAGTAGTTTGCCGTAATAGACTGCCATGAGGGAAAGGTGATCTTCAGCCCGTCGGGAGTTCCACCGTTCGAGATCAACAGACGAGTTGCAGAGAGGCCAGAGGGAGTCTACTTCGGAGCCATTACAGAAGACCAGGAGTTACCGCATCCACTTATCGCTGAGTTTCTCGACGTCTTCTCTGAGGAGTTGCCAGGATTGCCGCCAGATCGAGATGTGGAGTTCAGCATCGACCTATTGCCCGGATCAGCACCGAAGTTCCAGCATTGTTACAAGATTAACCCAAAGAAAGCTGCAGAGTTGAAGGCCCAGATTGATGAGCTAGAGGGTAAGGGTTTTATTCGTTCCAGTGCTTCATCCTGGGGAGCACCGGTACTCTTTGTGCCCAAGAAGGATGGGACAGTGAGGATGTGCATCGATTACCGTGCACTCAATAACATCACCATCAAGAATATATACCCTTTGCCGCGGATTGATAAGCTGTTTGACTAGCTTAGTAGAGCGAAGGTCTTTTCCAAGATTGACCTTCGGTCGAGATACCACCATATGAAGGTTCGGGAGCAGGATATCCCAAAGACAACTTTCAACACCCGATACGGCCAGTATGAGTTCCCGGTGATGCCGTTCGGACTCACCAATGCCCCCGTAGTGTTTATGAACTTGATGAATAAAGTTTTTCATAAGTATTTAGACAAGTTTGTCATAGTCTTCATTGACGACATCTTGATCTATTCGAAGACCAAGGAGGAGCATGTAGAGCACCTGCGAATTGTGTCATATATTCTGCGAAAGGAGAAGCTGTACGAGAAACTCTCAAATGTGAGTTTTTCTTGGACCGAGTGGAGTTTTTGGGACACGTAGTGACTGGAGAGGGAATTTCTGTAGATCCCAAGAAGATTGAAGCAGTGGATGCATGGGCACCTCCCAAGTCAGTAGCTGAGATTCGTAGTTTCCTGTGGCTAGCAGGATACTACAGGAAGTTTGTGAAGGACTTTGCCAAGATAGCAGAGCCTATGACGAAGCTTACGCGGAAGAACGAGGAGTTCATCTGGAGCGACACCTGCCAGTCAGCATTTGAAGAATTGAAGAGAAGACTCACGACAGCACCAGTTCTAGCTTTGCCATCTGGATCGGGAGGATTCGTCATCTACAGCGATGCTTCAGGGAAAGGCTTGGGATGTGTGCTGGAGCAGAACAAGAAGGTCATAGCTTATGCTTCTAGACAGTTGAGGCTCCATGAGAAAAATTATCCCACACATGACTTGGAGCTTGCAGCAATCATATTTGCCTTGAAACTGTGGAAGCACGATTTGTATGGGGAGAGAGTAGACATCTTCACGGACCATAAAAGCCTGAAGTATGTCTTTACTCAGAAGGAGCTGGAAGTCATGAAGAGTAGATAATAATATATATATATATATATATATATATGAGGAAGGATCAAGATCCCCACACTTTTTGCATCCCCAAGCATCCCCCCTATTTACACCGTTGGATAGTGCTTTAAGTCATCTAATCTTAACCGTTGATTTACCAATGGTTAAGATTAGATGACTTAAAGCACATCCAACAGATGTGAACATGGGGATGCAAAAAGTGTGGGGATGCCTATCCTTCATATATATATATATATATATATATATATATATATATATATATATATATATATATATATATTGTTGTTGTTGTTGTTGTTGTTGTTGTTGTTAGCTCAAGTGGTGAGCACATTGTACCTGGACTCGATAGGTGGTGTTCGAGCCATGGATCCGTTAGGAGAGTAGGTATTTGTGAGTAAGCGAGTCAGGTACAATGTGCTCACCACTTGAGCTAACAACAACAACAAAATATATATATATATATATATATATATATATATATATATATATATATATATATATATAACAAGTCTTGCTATAATTAGGGTTTCAAAATTAGGGTATCGGCCACCCTAACTATAGCAAGTCTTGCTATAAATGGTATCAGAGAATAAAAGAGATCACCTAGGGTTTCAAAATTGTTAGCTAGCAGACTTGCTATAATTTTCCCGAAACTTATCTCCGAAGAGCAAAGTGGGTTTGTCAAGGGGTGAAAAATAGTAGATAACATTATTCTTGCATAGGAGATGGTGAGTATGATGAAGAAAAAGCATCGAGGGGGAAGTATAGCCATTAAACTCGACATGATGAAAGCATATGATAGGTTAGATTGGAGCTTCCTTATGTAAGTTGTGCAAAAAATTTGGCTTTAATGAGACTTGGATCAATATTATATTCAGATTGTTTAGTAATGTTTGTTATCAACTATTATTAACGGGGTATCATCTGGATTCTTCAAAGACAATCGAGGGGTTAGGCAAGGGGATCCATTATCCCCGGCCCTATTTGTGTTGGCAGCAAAAGTATTATCAAGAAATCTAAAACACTTGGTCACTAAGCCCTCATTCTCTCATTTTTATTCCCCCTCCAATTACATATTTGGCTTACGCAGATGATGTTCTTATCCTTACATCTGGAGAAGTATGCTCAGTGCAGCTTTTAATGGATGTGCTTACTCGATACAAAGGTTCTTCGGGTCAAAAAAATCAACAACGCTAAATCATCGATCTATCTACATGAGTCATTTCCTCCTGACCGAGCTATAGAGCTTCAAAATATCACGAGATTCAGCATTGGACAACTACCTTTCTCATATTTGGGATGCCCATTGACAGCTGGGAAAAGAAATACAGGTATGTATGAAGAGCTCATTACCAAAGTGCAAAATAGAATAGAGGGATGGCAACAAATACTTTTGTCCTATGATGGCAAACTAGTTCTTCTCAAATCTATGTTAACGTCAATCCCTATATATACATTGGCGGCTTGTAACCCTCCAATTAAAGTTCTGAAGCAAATAGAGACTATATTCTCTCAATTCTTCTGGGGATCACATGATGGGATTGGCAAGCACACCTGGATCAGTTGGAAGAACTTGGCAGGTCCGCAAGAAGAAGCTGGGTTGTGAGTTCGGAGCATGGAATAAATATTAGATGCTTTTACAACCAAGCTTTGGTGGAAGATGAAAACGCAAGATGGCCTATGGATTAAATTTCTGAAGGCTAAATATTGCTCCCATACTCAGTTAGACTTTATGACTCCTCACTCGAAGGCATCCCATATTTGGAAGAGAATTATCAAGGGGCGGGAGATAGGGAAGCTTGTTCTCAAGTGGAGTCAGCATGTTTATATTTGCACTACAACTTCGTTTCGGTAGGGAAGTAAGAAAGTTGACAAATGATTTTTGCAGTATATTTGGGGACAAAGATTGGAAGCTTTAGAGGGGATGATGGTTGTCACGGTATGTTTGGGGACAAAGATTGGAAGCTTTAGAAGGGTTCCCAACTGCTGGCTTAAGGACATATATGTTATGGCATGTCCAGGTGTAAATCTATGTCCCAATTCTTTAATCTTCAAATTTATTTTCTTAATTAAAGGTATACCCATCTTAAAAGAAAATAATAACAATACAATAATTATATTATATTATATTATATTATATTATATTATATTATATTATATTATATTATATATATATATATATATATATATATATAAGAAAAAGAAAAAAAAAAAAATATATATATATATATATATATATATATATATATATATATATATATATATATATATATATATATATATATAAACTCGTGCATACATATAAGGCTATCAGGAACAGGTTGTTGACTCGGGATAGGCTAGCAGACTTTGGAATACAATTCCTAGCGCGGTATGTGTATTATGCGATGGGGAGAATGAAACGAGAGATCACTTATTCTTCCAATGTCCAGTTTTGGGTTACATATGGCAGAACTATAGAAGACAGCAGGGCATCATTCGGGGAAGTGATGAAGGACTACAAGCTATTTTTGACGAGGTTTGTGCGCTAAAACATCAGGGTATAGAAATATATGAAAAGGGAAGGATCACACTCCTATCTGCAGTTTGGCACGTATGGCGCGAGTGGGATAGGAGGATCTTTGAAGGAAGAAGGACCACAATATCGAGAATTATCAATAATACTGATAGTGACATCAAATGTATGGGGTTCACCTAATAGGTGGAGTGTAGTAACAGGAGGACTTATGTATCTGTAATTTTGCACAATAATAGAATCATATATATATATATATATATATATATATATATATATATATATATATATACACACACACACACACACACACACACACACACACACACACACACACACACACACACACACACGTGCATAGAAAAGGAAAGAAAGTTAGTTTTTTATCTGTATTTTTTTAATAAAATAAATGATGGATGATATATATACGGCTTGGACGGCTCATGTATGAGTGTTTCCAAGCCGCATAATAGTAGAAGATATAAGACTTATACTCAGATTACTAATTATTAGTTATTTTATCTTCTAAGATGATATACAAAATATCATAAATTATAACATTTCAAACTTAATATATAATCTATTGTAGGAAAGTATTATTTTGTTTATGCTGATTTTTCAACCAAGCAATGTTTTATTACTCCTTAATGTGGAAATTTGAAAGAATACAATTATCAAGCCACCACAAATGCAAAAAAGCTATTTAATCTAGGCATTCATAACTTATAGCAACTATTGATTGAGCATTTCGTGCTCTAAAGAATAGGTAAAGTTTTTTCTTTCAAGTGGACGTTTTCATCCTCATGTTACACAAAGTGGAGATTGTGCTTGCATGTACTCCACAATTGGATAATTGACCACCTAAAGAAGAACGGAGCCCGAAAAAGTCTCAAAGGAGATATGAATAATTTAAATTGTTTCATTCTCCGAGGTTTCCTCACAAGTTTCCGGTACTCAATCCTCATAGGTTTACTCATTTCATATTGTTTCATAATATTTTTAAAATAATATAATATACGTTGATTTGCATGTCCTTAGTCATTTATATTATTTTTATAGAATTTTATTTGTTTAAAAACATAAATGGTTATTTGTTAAAATAATATGAAATGGGTAAATGTTTGAAGGGAAACTAGAATTGTAGAATAGTATCTTTTTTATTATCATATCATCATATGGCAAGGGCCATATATATAGGTATAAAGGGACAACCCAAGGGTCATGAGTTACATAACCCAAGGGTCATGAGTTACATGATCCTAAGGGTCATGTGTAACTCATGACATAATGGGTGAATAGGTAAGGGTTTCATAACACTCCCCCTTATTCATCCATTTCCTTGGATCCACTTATGAAATACTTCAGGATTCAATAAGCTAATGGGGTGGATACTGCTGGATCCAGAGTAAACTTAGTTTGCCTCATTAAAACCTTGGCTGTGGAAAACCCAGTGGGAAAAACCATCAGTCCTAAGGAAAAAGAGTACAATCCTATAGTTTTACTCCCCCTGATCTATACAAGCTTCAGGCTTGCAGGTCTTTTAGTTGCCTCATCCCTATTCCTCTTACAAGCTTTACAAAAGTACATCGTGGCAGTGTTTTGGTAAACAAATCTGCTAAGTTATTACAAGATTGAATTTGTTGTACTTTGACTTGTCCCTTCTCTTGAAGGTCGTGCGTCCAGAAGAAGTTGGGGGATATGTGCTTCGTCTTGTCACCCTCTATAATTAGATACCTAGAACCCCTGACGGGTGACGTATTTAAGGCACGTCTTGATGACTGTGAGTTTGATGAAGGATTATTTCCTAAACTGGACACACAGTCTAAGAAGCCAGAAGCTTCTAAGACAATTTCTTGGGACACAAAAACTTTGTCTCATTTTGATCCGCGTACAAGTCAATGTGAAGATGAGATCCTGAAGATAATACATCTTCAGAACACTGTACATCTACTTCCGAATACATTTACTGACAACCAGAAGATTGTCAAATCACACGTCCCTGCTGCCAACACGCCAGCTAGGATTGACATCCCTAAAGATGGATGCAATCCGCCGGCAGCAGAAATGGCAGTACCTCAATTAAAAAGAGGACGCCCACCAGGTTCGAGAGACAAAGTCCCTCGTAAAAGAAAAAACCCTGGAAAAATTAAGAAGATCCCAACACAGGATGCTGAGCTCAGATCAGCTACCTCTCCCCTCCTAGTTTCCCCTGAAGAGGAACAAACAGGAGAAATATCATTAAATTATGTACGTACTGGAGAGGTACTGAACAGAAAAAGCACAGTCGTCGACGACGATTTTTCGTTCAATATTGCCGTTCACGTCACTGAAAATGACGATGACATCGATCCACGGTCTCTAGCAGAATGTAAACGCAGAGGCGATTGGCCAAAGTGGAACGAGACAATAGGAGTAGAGCTGGACTCACTCTTGAAACGCGAAGTCTTTGGACCAGTAGTCCAAACACCTGAAGGTGTAAAACCTGTGGGATATAAATGGATCTTCACAAGAAAAAGAAATGAACACAACATAGTTGTGCGCTACAAAGCACGCCTTGTAGCGCAAGGTTTCTCCCAGAAACCGGGAATAGATTATGAAGAAACATATTCTCCGGTTATGGATGGAAATACCTTCAAATTCCTGATCAGCCTCTCTTCTCTGAAAAGCCTAGAAATGCAGCTCATGGACGTTGTGACTGCAAATCTTTATGGCAATATAGATAAAGATATCTATATGAAACTCCCTGAAGGATATAAAATTTCACCAGAGAAAACAGATAGACCTTGGGACACCTATTCTGTAAGGTTACAAAGATCATTGTACGGTCTTAAACAATCAGGAAAAATGTGGTATAATAGACTAAGTGAGTTTCTTGCTACGCAAGGATTTACTAATGATAAAGTCTGCCCGTGTATCTTTATAAAAAGATCGGGAACAGGATTTGTTATAGTCGCCGTTTATGTCGACGACTTAAATCTCATTGGATCTCCTGCAGAGATCACTGAGATATCTGAAAGCCTTAAGACAACTTTTGAAATGAAAGACCTAGGCAAAACAAAGTATTGTCTTGGCTTACAGATCGAACACCTAAAGGGTGGTATCCTGTTACACCAATCTACATATACACGAAGATTACTTAAACAATTCCACATGGATAAATGCCATCCCCTTAGTACACCAATGGTCGTTCGATCATTGGACGTAAAAAAGGACCCTTTCCGTCCACTGGAAGAGGGGGAGGAATCATTAGGTCCTGAAGTACCTTACCTAAGTGCCATTGGGGCACTACTCTATCTGGCTAACTGTACGCGTCCTGATATAGCGTTTTCAGTTAACTTATTAGCCAGATACAGTGCAGCGCCCACAAAGCGCCACTGGAATGGAGTGAAGCATCTTCTGCGCTACCTCCAAGGGTCTATAGACCTAGGACTATATTACCCGAATAGTGGGTCTTCCACTTTACTTGGTTATTCAGATGCAGGTTATAGATCAGATCCCCACACAGAGAAATCACAAACTGGATTTGTGTTTACTTTCGGTGGTACGGCTATCTCCTGGAGGTCCGTCAAACAGACCAGTGTGGCTATCTCATCCAACCATTCTGAACTCCTAGCAATCCATGAAACAAGCAAGGAGTGTGTTTGGCTTCGCTCCGTCATTGAGCACATTTTGGCATCTACTGGCCTGAAGACTGGTGAACTTGAGCCTACTACCCTTTTTGAAGATAATGCAGCATGCGTAACTCAACTTCAGAAAGGATACATGAAGAGTGACAAGACGAAGCACATATCCCCCAAATTCTTCTGTAATAACAAATATGTTACTGGAAAAACAAACAGGAAAAGGAAGAACAAATAATAAATTTGTTTTACC
The DNA here is from genome assembly GCA_029216955.1 of Iris pallida. NCBI lineage: Eukaryota > Viridiplantae > Streptophyta > Magnoliopsida > Asparagales > Iridaceae > Iris > Iris pallida. Next base: position 12,969,719 of record JANAVB010007397.1, read on the forward strand.
TATAACCAGTATGTTACTGTAATAACAAATATGTTACTTTGAATGAAATTATTCCTAAAGCTTTGTTTTACCTATAAACAGTAACGAAAACTTTTTTTTTATTATTATTATTAATTATTATTCCGAATGAACAACAACAAACAGGAAAAACAAATAATAAATTTTTAAAGGCGATCTAACTCTTAGGAATAAATTTTTGATATATGACCAAATTGATAATGTCTGATAACAGTATCAATATTAAAATATCCTCTGTTCTGCAACTATTTTGTTTGTAAGAAGTAAATTCGTTAACAAAACAACTATTTGTTTTGAACGTTAGCAATATAAAAAAATATCACTCTTAGATTGTTAGATATATATATTGCTAATTTTCATTCAAACAATAATTTGTAAAAAAAAATTTAAGAAGTGTTACCAGTCGGATCGACTAGGGAAAAAGGGAGGATGACGTCGAGATCTGGACGTCGATTCACCTTGCTTCAGCAATCGTGCTGATAACGTGTTTGAAGGGAAACTAGAATTGTAGAATAGTATCTTTTTTATTATCATATCATCATATGGCAAGGGCCATATATATAGGTATAAAGGGACAACCCAAGGGTCATGAGTTACATAACCCAAGGGTCATGAGTTACATGATCCTAAGGGTCATGTGTAACTCATGACATAATGGGTGAATAGGTAAGGGTTTCATAACAGTAAAAACATTATTATGTAAATACTCGTATATTATGTTTATTACCTGATTGGCAACAAAATAACAATATGTCGAATTCGAGTGATCCTTATGTTTTAGCAAAAAGAGGCATAAAAGTTCTGGCTGAGTGGCGGAAGATTAGTGAAGAATAGTGAATCGAGCCAAACGAACGTATTATTTCTTTCATTAACGGTGGAAGTTGGAGGACAGTTGGTCTAAAAGGCATACGATACATTGTACACAAAATTTCAAACGTACGATGCACTGTGCACAAAAAATTCTAAACGTTACGTTGGACACCGTTAAATAAAATAAAATAACAATGTCAAAGCATATGCTTCAAACTTTAACCCTCCGATCATCTAACGAGACATACTTCGGTCTAGCTTACGATATAAAAAGATGCTTGAAAAACAAAATCTAACAAGTAGTATAAGACTCCGAATGTTAATTATAGATGCTAACACAAGGTGGCTAGGATCTCCAATTTTGCGGGTCCAACTCATGGACATAATCATATTATTCATATGCCAAGACCAACCCATATATGCGTGATTAATTCGCTAACTCATGAATATCTATAATAACATCCACAAATTAGTTTTAGGAGCAAATATGTTGTTCCATATATTCCACAATTCTGTCCATGTACAGAGTTGTTGATCATGTTTCATTTTTCAAATTTTATGATTATCAGTATTGTTGATTATTTATAAGGAACGAAATTGGATTATTTATAAGGGGCAGCCTTCCCAAATTTTTTGGATTTGAAGTCAAATTCATGTAATCCTATGTTTGGTTGGAGATAGATTTGGATATGGAAAGGAAGACCAAATTCAAATTTTGGATTTGAAAGAAAGAGAAAGTTGGATTTTGGAGAAAAAAATAAGTTATTTTTTTTAATAATTTAGTTTTTCTATTAAATATTTTGTTAATACTAATTAATAATTAATTAGTTATTTAATTAATTAGTTATTTCTTATATATTATTTTTATAATTATTATTTTAAAAAATATTTAATTTATAGTTAATTAAGAATTAACTATTAGTTAAATAAAAATTAGTCATTATTATTATTTTAAAAATTAAATTTTTTTTATAACTAATAGTTAGATATTATTTTTATCAAAAAATTAACTAACAGTTAGTTATCGTAATTATAACTTAAATTAATATTTATCAATTAATAATTTTATTATTTAATATTTATAATAATCACAATTAATAATTTATTAGCCATAACTATAATCTTAATTAATAATTTATTAATTAATATCCAATTATCATCATAATTAATAATTTATTAGTCATATTATAATCTTAATTAATAATTTGTTCATTACTACTTTATTGTAATCTTAATTAATAATATTTTAATCACAAAAAATTTAATAATTTGTAATTAATATATTATAATAATTTTAATTAATAATTTATTAATCAACATTATAGTCTTGAAAACACCAACAAGAACCATTTGTAATGTATTAGCCAACTTTTTCTCCAAAATATACTGAAATAAATCACATGGGCGGCCCGGGAGTTGGATTGTCCTATCGGGAGCCAATTTTGGTTGCTCTTTGACTTTTGTCCTGGATTATCATCCGTGATCCCAACCTCTTGTAGGGTCATACTAAAACTATAGAGCTGTCCTAACAGATAGAGATTGTCTAAGTTCGAAGTCTTGTTAGACTTACTCCTGGCGGCTGGCTCTAATAAACCACCATCTCTACAATTTTTCATGATAGTGTTGTCCAATTTCATTATCCATGGTAGAAACACTCCAAATCATATTAATATTTTACTATATTCCTTATCTGAATTTAAAATATTGAACATTTTTTGAATTTTCTGAACTTTTGCATGAGTTCCAATTAAAATTTGAGAAATTTTGAGTCGCACCTGTCACGCCCCAGAACTAGAATACTGGCAAGTAGGGACGGACCAGGCCAGCTACGTATACCAAAGTACTCCAGTACTCCGAAATAACGTACAAGCTTTATAGATGGGGGTTACTACTACAAGCCAACAGTCGATCATAGGTTAAGCAATCCTAGGTATCTCAATCACAGGCAGTAAACAATGTACAAGAAGTAAGATCAACTGGAATATAAAATAGTGAAGCGTCCCAAACTATCATATATCAATGATCATGAAACTAGTAATACAGAGTGAAGACTAGCAAGAGTAATAGTCATACATGATAAGCTCTAGCTATAGTCTAGAATAATGCAAATCATGTTCTGGCCCGTAGGCTAAATGTCAAGTCCAAAACACGAGCTAAACACGTGCTCGGAGGCTAAACGCCACAAAAAAATAATGTACATAACTAGTGGGAGAATGAAATAAAAAATCCACTAAGGTACTCGATTGCTCCGGGTAGTCACCGTCGAGTAGATGGTACGGAAGATCCTTCGGGCTCCTTTATCAGATCTGGCCATACAAAACCAGTGGGGTCAGACCCCCAATAGCAAGTACCACAAAGGAAGCCAAACAATGAACTAAAACCAACAATAACTAACATAGCAACGGATAGAGACAGAAAGAAGTAAAAGCAAATCGAGACTCGTGCGCTACCAATGCACTTACCTCGAAAATAGGAAAGACAATAAGTAAAGCAACATGTAGATAAAGTAAAGGACACGTGACAGAATGTAAAATGTGTACATATAAGGAAAAGGAAGCATGTGAACATGAAAGATAAAATAGACATGTGAGCATGTTAAGTAGTCGGAACATGTGAGCATGTTAGATAACTGGAACATGTGAGCATGTTAGGTAACTGGAGCATGTGAGCATATTAGATAACTTGGACATGTGAGCATGTTTGATCTATATAGAACGACAAATGATAAGATGACTTAGGAACTAATCAGGAACCCAAGTTACAACCCGTAAACCAAACAAGGACTGGGGTTGTAACCATTCTCCTGAACAGAACTTTAGTATCTAATCATTTATCGACAAAAGTAAAGCATAAACAAAGATGTACTAAAAATAAACAAATCCGGACACTGCCTAGACAAAACTAGACTAGACTGGACTCCATACAATAATCACGGCCAAGCAATGAGTACGGCTTTATACATTAGCTAACTAGGGTTATCACAATCCAAATTGCTAACAAATGCAAGTTTGAGAAATCCAAGTCCAGTTACCTGCCTGCTGCTACCTAAATGATCCAAGCCAAGGATGCAATGGTATATAGTGGATACATCACCCGGGAGACAAATGTATCCTATAATAGTGGGTACATCACCCGGAAGATAAATGTACCCTAAGACATATAATAATGGGTACATCGTCCAGGAGACAAATGTACCCGGTACAACACTCAACAGTGCGCTGGAAGTGTGCTCATCTTGACAAATAGCTCCAAATTCCATGAATATATATATATAAGACCAAGACCAAAGGGACAACAGGTAACTGGAAAATCCTCAATGATCTATGTAATCAAGCTAGTTGTTTAGTCCTTAACATTTTCTTGTTGGATTCTGGGTGTGGCATTTTGCAGAATCCATCCTAGACATAAGACATGCAAAACTGGACAAAAAACGAGAATGTGCACCATAACAAGCCACAACAAGAAAATATAATAAACTGGAAGCTAGGAGTGCGCTACGACGAGCCACTATAGGGAGTGCGCCATGACAGACCACTATCATGTAAGCAAAGAAGGACATGTATCATGAGTGCACCACGACGGGTCATTATCTAGTAAGCAGAGAAGACATGTAACATGAGTGCGCCACAACGGGCAACTATCTAGTAAGCAAAGAAGGCATAGTAACAATTATCATAGCTTGTAAGAAAGAATCTATCAAAAGACATATCATGGCATACTATCATGTAAGCAAAGAAGGACATGTATCATGAGTGCACCACGACGGGTCACTATCTAGTAAGCAGAGAAGACATGTAACATGAGTGTGCCACGACGGGCCACTATTTAGTAAGCAAAGAAGGCATGACAACAATTATCATAGCTTGTAAGAAAGAATCTATCAAAAGACATATCATGGCATGTGGGAAAGAATAATTAAAGCTAAGTACATTTCATAGAAAAAGGATTGAACATGTGCTAGTGTCAAGTATATATAGGGTGTACAATCATTTTATAACTATGCAAGATTATCTTATCATGTTAAAAAATTATTATAGTCGAAGAGAATATCAAAAACGGACAAAAACGGACAGAAACAGAAAAAAACAGACAAAAACAGCCTAAAACGGCATACCGGCGGTATACGACGGCATACCGACGGTATTCCGGCCTAAAGACAGAAAAGTTCTGGTACAAAAATCGGCATACCTTCGGTATACTATGGTATACCGTCGGTATATCGATGTTCCAAACAGCAACAAAATTCAGATTTTTGTCAAAACTTGTTTCGACCATAAAAACTTCATTTAAATCAAAATTTTGGATCTTCAAAAGTCAAAATTGCATAGAATTGAATTTTCTACAACATATAACTATTAGATTTCACAAATTCAAAGATTTGATAGATCAATACCTCAAAATACTCCAAACAGAAGTTTTTGGGACACCGAAACGGGTTCCAATTGCCACCAAACTCAAAATCTATGTATACTAGCTAGGTAAGGACCTCATATATGTATATGCGACCATGATCCATGATGGTAACACTAGTATCACTCTTGATACCATGTTTTATACTAAGTTAATATTGGGTTTTAACAGAAAATCAAAACCTTGCTTAAACAAATTTTGGAAACATGCATATATACGATAATCATAAGGAAAACATATTTAACAAAATGAGTTTAGGAAAATTCTAAGTATTTACCACCAAGGAAAATAAAATGACCACAAAAACATTTTTGTTCAAGATTTGGCAAGATGTACTTCCCTAGGTTAAGCTCAAAGCCTAATCTTCTACTCCTCCTCATAGGGGGGTTAGACACCACACCCAAGGCCTCAAGGCCAAGCTATTGGCAAGCTCCAAGGGGGAGAGAAGGGAAGAAAAAATGAAGAGAGAGTGAAGAGAATGAAAAGAGAGGAGAGAGAGAAAGTGAAATGGTATATATAGAAGGGAGAATTAATCTTAGTCGTTGGATCGTGATCCATGTCAAAATATAAGTCAATCATGGCCATCCAAACAAAACCAAATATGCAATTGGTAATAGGGTGCATCTACACTATTCACGAAAATATCTAAACACTATTCATCAAAATATCCAAAATACTATTTACGAAAATATCAGAAACACTATTCATAAAAATATCTGAAATCGAAAATATCTAAATTGTGGAAAATTTTGTCTGGACGGTATGCCGTTGGTATACACCGGTATACTAGCAATATGTCGGCCAAGGAGAAAATCTATAAGTTAGAAAAAATTTTAAAGCATTCCAAAAACCAAGAAAATATGAAATACACTACAAAATACGTATCCGTATATAAATACTGATACTGTGAGACGAGTCTCACAACTCTCCACAATTTAAAAATAAATTTCGTCCTCGAAATTTCCTAAATCTAGTCAAGCATGAAAACCAAACCAAGGAGCTGAAAAATTATGTCAATCAAGACAAAGCATGGCATGTTGGTAAGATAAAGACAACAGTAATATAAGTAAATGCGTAAGCAATAACACAACTACAATCAAGAAGGGATGGAGGCATATGAATAAATATGTCTCCTGAGTCAGTTGAGTAGGATCAGGCCTACGCTGATTTCCAAAAATTGATAAGGGTCAAGTCTCAAAGTAAGTCGGTACCAATGACTTAGTCCAAGACATGACTCTGCCCAGGACGTATCTTCGTAATCGAGACACGTGATAGATATCATGTATCTCAAGATACGAAGACAGAGTAGTGAGACAAGAAACTCGCCTTTACTAACAGAATAAGTCAAGCCGACCGTTGTACTCCTGATATAGGTAAAATACAAGATCGACGACAAGAACCCAAGATATACTACCACTACCTGGCCAGCTACTGAAGGATAAATCAAAAGGTCATAACTGAAAGAAGACCATGAAGATGGTACCTGAGGCTCCCGAGGTACTACCCTCATGCTGATACTAGAGCTGCCCCTGAGACTGCGCATACAACCGCGCTCTGCGCTGCCTGACCCACTGAGCTCGCGATGGCAAAGGATACTGTGCCAATGGTTGAACATCTAGTATTGACCCTAACTGCTCATCCACTGCTGGAGGTGATGTCTGAGGCGAGTGAAAGGCTGAGGTGGTACATCTGGTGTAGCTGGTTGTCCTCGAGATGTTGGATAGGGAAAAGTGCTAACTGAATGGTCATCTGTACCACAACGGAAGCATCGTCTACTGGCCGCCCAACAAACTGATCTGAGATGCCCTATCTTGCCACAATAGATACATGCTTCTTGTTCTGCCTGATACTGCTACTGGTCTCTCTGTCTATGAGCCTGGGCCTGTATATACTGATGAGGCCTCTCCTGCTGGAATGCATGGGACTGTGTCGGTAAAGGCCTCTGAGCTCGCTTCTGCTGAACTGGTGCTGATGCCCCGAACTGTGGAACTGCAGACTGAAAGGATGAAGATCCAGCTGAACTCCTCCGGGGACAAACCACTATCATGTGGTCTGGTGATCCGCATGACAAACATAGAAAGTTGGCCCTCCGACAAGTAATATGAGTGTGTCTTCCCCTTCCACAGAAGGAACATTCGACTGGTAACTCCTGGTGCTGGTGTGGATAATAGTCTGATGGTACTGGTGAAGGATGTCGGGGTGAAAAGCCTGGCTTGGGTGCATGGTACCTCTTACGAACCTCAGTTCTGGATGTGGTCCTCCTGGCTATATGCTCGTGCTCTCGTACTGCCTCTACAGTAGGTCGGGCCCGATATGCTGACTGACTTGATGACTGGTACTGCCTGGCTCCACCTTCTGGCTGCAAGTCCTCGGCTTTAAAAACATCTGGTATTCCTTGTCCACTACGGTCTATCAACATCTGGATACTCTGCTGGAGAACGAGATCTCGTTGTTGTTGTCACTCCATGAAGCCCCTGAGAATACCCACCAGCTCATGAACAACATTCTCTGGCTGCTCTGGCAGGACTGACACTCCTGGCTGATCAGGCTGAACTGGCACATCTTCCCTCGGGTCAACTCTGAACTCTGCCCCTGAATACTGAGACTGATCCTCCAAAACTGGCCTAACAGAAGATTGCTGACCTGCCATCCGCAAAACTCGAATAAGATGGTCGAAAGGAATAAGGACAGTACCCCTGAAAGTTGAAGGACACAAGGATCAAATCGAGGGAACATGAAAGATCAACGATCAAGGCAGATATCAGGTCAAAGGATCAGAGATATAGAATAACACGAATGATATCAATAAAGGAGAATTATGACTGAGATATCTAAACATCTGTAACCCCCACATATCTGATAAATCAGATCTTGCATGAGCCACCACTAAAACCTATGTCACGCCCCGGAACTATAATACTGGCAAATAGGGACGGATCAGGCCAGCTACGTATATCAAGTACTCCAGTACTCTGAAATAACGTATAAGCTGTATAGATGGGGGTTACTACTACAAGCCAACAGTCGATCCTAGGTCAAGCAATCCTAGGTATCTCAATCACAGGCAGTAAACAATGTACAAGAAGTAAGATCAACTGGAATATAAAATAGTGAAGCGTCCCAAACTACCATATATCAATGATCATGAAGCTAGTAATACAGAGTGAAGACTAGCAAGAGTAATAGTCATACATGATAAGCTCTAGCTATAGTCTAGAATAATGCAAATCATGTTCTGGCCCGTAGGCTAAATGTCAAGTCCAAAATACGAGCTAAACACGTGCTCGGAGGCTAAATGCCACAAAAGAATAATGTACATAACTAGTGGAAGAATGAAATAGAAAACCCACTAAGGTACTCGGGTGCTCCGGGTAGTCACCGTCGAGTAGATGGTACGGAAGATCCTTCGGACTCCTCTATCAGATCTGGCCAAACAAAACCAGTGGGGTCAGACCCCCAATAGCAAGTACCACAAAGGAAGCCAAACAATAAACTAAAACCAACAATAACTAACATAGCAATGGATAGAGACAGAAATAAGTAAAAGCAAATCGAGACTCGTTTGCTACCAATGCACTTACCTCGAAAATAGGAAAGACAATAAGTAAAGCAACATGTAGCATAAAGTAAAGGACATATGACAGAATGTAAACTATGTACGAGTAAGGAAAAGGAAGCATGTGAACATGAAAGATAAACTAGACATGTGAGCATGTTAAGTAGTCAGGACATGTGAGCATGTTAGATAACTGGAACATGTGAGCATGTTAGGTAACTGGAGCATGTGAGCATATTAGATAACTTGGACATGTGAGCATGTTTGATCTATATAGAACGACAAATGATAAGATGACTTAGGAACTAATCAGGAACCCAAGTTATAACCCGTAAACCAAATAAGGACCGGGGTTGTAACCCTTCTCCTGAACAAAACTTTAGTATCTAATCATTTATCGGCAAAAGTAAAGCATAAACAAAGATGTACTGAAAATAAATAAATCCGGACACTGCTTAGACAAAACTAGACTAGACTGGACTCCATACAATAATCACGGCCAAGCAATGAGTACGACTTTATATATTAGCTAACTAGGGTTATCACAATCCTAATTACTAACAAATACAAGTTTGAGAAATCCAAGTCCAGTTACCTGCATGCTGCTACCTAAATGATCCAAGCCAAGGATGTAATGGTATATAGTGGATACATCGTCCGGGAGACAAATGTATCCTATAATAGTGGGTACATCGCCCGGGAGATAAATGTACCCTAAGACATATAATAATGGATACATCGCCAAGGAGACAAATGTACCCGGTACAACACTCGACGGTGCGCTGAAAGTGTGCTCATCATGACAGATAGCTCCAAATCCCATGAATATATATATAAGACCAAGACCAAAGGGGCAACAGGTAACAGGGAAATCCTCAATGATCTATATAATCAAGCTAGTTATTTAGTCCTTAACATTTTTTTGTTGGATTCTGGGTGTGGCATTCCGTAGAATCCATCCTAGACATGAGACATGCAAAACTGGACAAAAAGCGAGAATGTGCACCATAACAAGCTATAATAAGAAAATATAATAAATTGGAAGCTAGGAGTGCGCTACGACGAGCCACTATAGGGAGTGCGCCATGACAGGCCACTATCATGTAAGCAAAGAAGGACATGTATCATGAGTGCACCATGACGGGTCATTATCTAGTAAGCAGAGAAGACATGTAACATGAGTGCGCCACAACGGGCCACAATCTAGTAAGCAAAGAAGGCATGGCAACAATTATCATAGCTTGTAAGAAAGAATCTGTCATGCCCCAGAACCAGAATACTGGAGAGCGGGGGCAGACATAGCCAGCTACGTATAACAGAATGGGATCCACCCCGCTATACGGTCACGGCTGTCTAGATATGTGAGGGTTTCACTACAATCCATCAGTCTCTTAAGGTCATAAAATAGCCTATTGTCTCAATCTCAACCAACTAATAGTAATTACAAGATGTCAGACCACCAAATACACAATAGTAAGGCGTCCCATACATTATATATTCGGAATGATCATGAAGCTAGTCATTACAAAATGCGAGGACTAGCAAGAGTTCAGTCATACATGATCAACCCCCGGGGCTTGTCAATCATGCTACAGCCCGTAGGCAGACAGTAAGTAAATACAATCGAGCTAACACTTGCTCGTCGGCTAAACGCCTCAAAAGAATAATTTACAATATTACAGTGGGAGAACAAAAGAAACTCACTCAAAGCCCTGGTTACGCCTGGTGACCACCATCGGGCTGGAAAGCAGGGAGATCCTTTGGTGCTGCTCCGGTATCTGGCCATACAAAACCAGCTGGGTCAGACCCCAGAAAGAGCAAGTGCCACAAAGGAGGCTTCACTAAGAACTAAAGCCAGCAAATTAGCACAATAATGTAATTACATAATAAGAGACCGTAATTTAAGAAAAACATGATAGGTAATTATAAAAGACAATCTTGCATAGAATCACTAAAAGACAGGACATATGAAAAAGCATGCCAGGATGATATACGATGAGATAACCATGGGACTATTCAGATAACTAGGTTACAACCCGTAAACCAAACAAGGACCGGGGTTGTAACCCTTCGTCTGAACGGAACTTGGTTTCTCTCACCATTTATCGGCAAGATAAATATAAGAAATCAGGTCAAGTAACAATCTGGAGTGACAATCATTATAGTGACAATCTGGAGTGACAATCATTCAATCATTCTGGTACAATCTTGCAATCAATCAATTCTAGACAATACCATACTGGACTAGACTCCATCCAATCAATCACGGCCAATCATTGCCTACGGCTTTCTACATTAACTAACTAGGGTTATCACAATCCTAGTTACTAGCAAGATACAATGAGATGCTCCAAGTAGTCACAGGCCCTGCAGCTATCCAGGTTATCCAGGCAATCATTATAGTGACAATTCAGAGAGTATAATACATTAGAGTGACAATAGAGTTCAATCATTTAAAGTGACAATCAAGAGTGCCCCACATAACAGTGGGCTGGAAATGTGCCCTACTCGTCGGCAGGCTACAAGTCCAAGCATTAGCGGCCGGGATAACGGGATCGCCTGTAACTGGGGAACATCTCTTCATGACTAGTGAATTATACTAATTATTAACCTTAGTCCATTTCAGTAGGTACTCCTGACCGTGGTACTCAGGAGTCCCCTCCTAGACATGATGCAAGATAGGACTGGATTATTTGTACAAGCACAATCGCCCACGGTGTCATGATTAATTAAACAGGTCATGTCATGTCAGGTAGCCGTCGCAACAGCATATCAGGGTATATCATATCAGGTTTATTTGTCAAGAGTGCGCCACGGCGGGCCACTATCAAGAATTACCATGTCAAGTTATCATGTCAAATTGTCAGGTCAAGTTATCATGTCAGGAGTGCACCACGGCGGGTCACTATCTGGTCATGTCATGTCCACTTGGTACTTGTCAAGAGTGCGCCTTAACAGGCCACTTTCGTGTTCTATCCTTACATTATCATGAACGAGAGAAACTTGCATAAAATAACTAGGGACATATTCTTGAAGCCAAGAAAAAGACCTACAACTTTCATGTTTTGAGTTTTTCAAGATTCTGGCTACAAAACAACTTAAACAGGCAAAAACAGTGAAATAGAGCAATTCCGGCACATGGGATTCCTGCACAAATCGGCGCATGAGATTCCTGCACAAATCGGCGCATGGAATTCCTGCACAAATCGGCGCATGGGATTCCTGCACGAATCGGCGCATGAGATTCCTGCACAATTGGCGCATAGGATTCCTGCACGAATCGGCGCATGGGATTCCTGCACGAATCGGCGCATGGGAAACTCACGTTGCGTCTTCAATACATGCGCGTAAGAAACCTACGCGCATGACACGCTCGGAGTTAAGGAATGCGTTGCCGGGACTTCACGGCGCATGGCCTCCCGGCGCATGGCCTCCCGGGCGCATGGGGTTCATCGTCCCCAAACAGCAAGTTCAGCCGTGAAAGTTTCGAAAACTTGTAATGGCCATAACTTACTCATCCGGAGTCGAAATCAAGCGAAACAAAAGCCAAAACTGCATGAAATCAAATTCTCTACAACATGGAACCACTAGTTTTTGGAAATACCAAGTTTTTAGAGATCAAAACCAAGAAAACTAAACAAGAAGGAATTTAAAACTTAGATCTACAAAAATATAACCATCAAAACCGAAAACTTCCAGTTCTAAAGAGGCTTAGAATCTAGTAAGGAAGAGAATGGAACAATAAAACATGAGATCCATCATGAAGCAAGATTGCACTTGCCTAGACCTCTCTCTTCTCTCTCTGGTAGGTGAAGGGAGTAAATGAGGAAGAAGAAGATGAGTAATGAAGAGAGAGAAAGAAGAAAAGGGCAATAAATATCAAAGGTGGTGGTAGGTAGGGGGTTTATCCATGGTTCATGATGAACCAAAATAATCCCAATCGAACCAAGCCAACCCGGGCCAAGAATAAACCAAGCCAAGCCATGAAGAAAACTAAACAAGGAATCATGCAATACAAGAATAAATACGTACACGTATTCCAGAAATACGTAATACGAACCACAGGCATTACAACTCTACCCACCTTAAAAGAATTCCGTCCTCGGAATTTAATCAAGAGGCTAGAGGAGCAATGACAAGCTACATTAATCACAGGCAAGCTATACTAGACAATCAATCAAGCAATCAATCATGCAAGCAAGGAATCGAAGGCATGAGGCATAAGAAGGACATTATACCTCACGAGTCAAACAAGTCAGAATATCGTGATCAGATATCATCCTCACGCTCCCACGTTGACTCACCCAAAGAGCGATGAACTCAAGCAACACGAACTAAACAGATAGTCTTGCGCTTGAGGTCTCTCTCTTTGGTCAAACATGGACACGGGCCTATCCTCATACGAAAAGGTTGGTACCAATAACCAGTTTCGAATAACTTAGATATGGCTCGGGTCCGAGATGTACCGTTGTAATTAGGATACATGAAATACGTCATGCACCCCGCATAATGACGGTAGAAAAGCAAGATGAGAGGACACATATACCTCTCGGTCGATTCTGAACCTGAGCCTGGGCTAAGGCAAATTGCCGCGGGTTCTGTTGTTGGAAAGTCTGGGCCTGAGTCGGCAATGGCCTCGAGAACGGGAACTGCTGTTGCTGGTGAACTGGAGCTGGTACTGGTGCTGGTGCTGGTCCCCTAACCGAGGGACTAGTCTGGGCCGATGACGAACTGGCCCTATTCGGACAAGACCCTATCTTGTGGTCCGGTGCTCCACAAGCCAAACATAATCCCTGAGCTCTGCGACACTCCGAAATAACGTGTCCTGGCTTCCCACAATGAGTGCAGCCCATTGCGGAAGTTGCTTCTGCTTCTGTTGCTGAGGGGACGTAACCGACGTCACTGAGGCCGCCTGCCTCGGAGTTCCAATTGTCAAAGCCCTTGCTGTCGGGGCTGGTGCTGAAGACTGGGTCATCTGGCCGTGAGATCGCTTCCGACCTCCGGTCCTGTCCACGATCCTGTGGGAGGTATACTCATGCCTCCTGGCTGCCCTCAGTACTGCATCGAAGGTCTGATGCTCAAACTGCTCAACTGCCAATAAAATCTCGAGATGGAGCCCCTGCTGGAATCGCTGGGCTCTGTCGAACTCGGTTGCCACCAAAGTGGGAGCAAACCGACTAAGCCTGGAAAACTCGGCCGCATACCCGTCGACCGTTCTGCCTCCTTGCTTCAGGTTGGTGAACTTGGTCTGTAGATCGTACCGAGCCACCGCATCGAAGTACTTCGTCTGGAATCTCTCACGAAATACTGCCCAAGCAATGGGTGCCACTAATCCAACGGCCTGTGCTGTCCACCAGCTGCGGGCAAGATCCAATAACTGTAGACGCACCACGGCCACCTTCTCGTCTTCTGGGGTTCTGGCTGCCTCTAGAATAACTTCGGTGTCCTGAAGCCACGCGTCAGCAGCGATAGCATCTTCACTGCCATCGAAGAATGGAGGGTTCAGGCGCTTGAAACTGTTCGCTGCACTGTTCCTTGGATGACCGCCTCTGTTCAGAGCATCTTCTACTACCTGGTGCAAGGCATCTCCTCTACGATCCTGGGAAGCTAACAATGATCTGATGAGACCCACCAAAGTGCCATCATCAGGCTCTGCAGGCTGGACTGGCTGAACTGGCAGCTCTCCTCCAGTAGGTACGACTCGGGAGGCTGCTCCTGAGTGCTGGGCCTGATCTTCTGGTTGCTGCTGGTCCACGGGAGGTGATCCGCCTTACTGATCAGCAGGTCCAGGAACAATGCCGCTGAAAAAGACGACATGGGAACAATAAGGAAGGACCAGGACAGATCAACGATTACAAGCATGTGATCAGGTCAAGATTTTCAGGGATCAAGAGGATACGAGTAGAGATCAAGGGCGAGTACTGATTGAGACATCTATTCGGTAAACCCTCACATATCTTGATTTACAAGACCTGCATGGGCCACCACTTAAACCATGTCATGCCCCAGAACCAGAATACTGGAGAGCGGGGGCAGACATAGCCAGCTACGTATAACGGAATGGGATCCACCCCGCTATACGGTCACGGCTGTCTAGATATGTGAGGGTTTCACTACAATCCATCAGTCTCTTAAGGTCATAAAATAGCCTATTGTCTCAATCTCAACCAACTAATAGTAATTACAAGATGTCAGACCACCAAATACACAATAGTAAGGCGTTCCATACATTATATATTCGAAATGATCATGAAGCTAGTCATTACAAAATGCGAGGACTAGCAAGAGTTCAGTCATATATGATCAACCCCCGGGGCTTGTCAATCATGCTACAGCCCGTAGGCAGACAGTAAGTAAGTACAATCGAGCTAACACTTGCTCGTCGGCTAAACGCCTCAAAAGAATAATTTACAATATTACAGTGGAAGAACAAAAGAAACCCACTCAAAGCCCTGGTTACGCCTGGTGACCACCATCGGGCTGGAAAGCAGGGAGATCCTTTGGTGCTGCTCCGGTATCTGGCCATACAAAACCAGCTGGGTCAGACCCCAGAAAGAGCAAGTGCCACAAAGGAGGCTTCACTAAGAACTAAAGCCAGCAAATTAGCACAATAATGTAATTACATAATAAGAGACCGTAATTTAAGAAAAGCATGATAGGTAATTATAAAAGACAATCTTGCATAGAATCACTAAAAGACAGGACATATGAAAAAGCATGCCAGGATGATATACAATGAGATAACCATGGGACTATTCAGATAGCTAGGTTACAACCCGTAAACCAAACAAGGACCGGGGTTGTAACCCTTCGTCTGAACGGAACTTGGTTTCTCTCACCATTTATCGGCAAGATAAATATAAGAAATCAGGTCAAGTAACAATCTGGAGTGACAATCATTATAGTGACAATCTGGAGTGACAATCATTCAATCATTCTGGTACAATCTTGCAATCAATCAATTCTAGACAATACCATACTGGACTAGACTCCATCCAATCAATCACGGCCAATCATTGCCTACGGCTTTCTACATTAACTAACTAGGGTTATCACAATCCTAGTTACTAGCAAGATGCAATGAGATGCTCCAAGTAGTCACAGGCCCTGCAGCTATCCAGGTTATCCAGGCAATCATTATAGTGACAATTCAGAGAGTATAATACATTAGAGTGACAATAGAGTTCAATCATTTAAAGTGACAATCAAGAGTGCCCCACATAACAGTGGACTGGAAATGTGCCCTACTCGTCGGCAGGCTACAAGTCCAAGCATTAGCGGCCGGGATAACGGGATCGCCTGTAACTGGGGAACATCTCTTCATGACTAGTAAATTATACTAATTATTAACCTTAGTCCATTTCAGTAGGTACTCCTGACCGTGGTACTCAGGAGTCCCCTCCTAGACATGATGCAAGACAGGACTGGATTATTTGTACAAGTACAATCGCCCACGGTGTCATGATTAATTAAACAGGTCATGTCATGTCAGGTAGCCGTCGCAACAGCATATCAGGGTATATCATATCAGGTTTATTTGTCAAGAGTGCGCCACGGTGGGCCACTATCAAGAATTACCATGTCAAGTTATCATGTCAAATTGTCAGGTCAAGTTATCATGTCAGGAGTGCACCACGGCGGGTCACTATCTGGTCATGTCATGTCCACTTGGTACTTGTCAAGAGTGCGCCTTAACAGGCCACTATCGTGTTCTATCATTACATTATCATGAACGAGAGAAACTTGCATAAAATAACTAGGGACATATTCTTGAAGCCAAGGAAAAGACCTACAACTTTCATGTTTTGAGTTTTTCAAGATTCTGGCTACAAAATAACTTAAACAGGCAAAAACAGTGAAATAGAGCAATTCCGGCGCATGGAATTCCTGCACAAATCGGTACATGAGATTCCTGCACAAATCGGCACATGGAATTCCTGCATAAATCGGCGCATGGGATTCCTGCACGAATCGGCGCATGAGATTCCTGCACAATCGGCGCATGGGATTCCTGCACGAATCGGCGCATGGGATTCCTGCACGAATCGGCGCATGGGAAACTCACGTTGCGTCTTCAATACATGCGCGTAAGAAACCTACACGCATGACACGCTCGGAGTTAAGGAATGCGTTGTCGGGACTTCACGGCGCATGGCCTCCCGGCGCATGGCCTCCCGGGCGCATGGGGTTCATCGTCCCCAAACAGCAAGTTCAGCCATGAAAGTTCCGAAAACTTGTAATGGCCATAACTTACTCATCCGGAGTCGAAATCAAGCGAAACAAAAGCCAAAACTGCATGAAATCAAATTTTCTACAACATGGAACCACTAGTTTTTGGAAATACCAATTTTTAGGAGATCAAAACCAAGAAAACTAAACAAGAAGGAATTTAAAACTTAGATCTACAAAAATATAACCATCAAAATCGAAAACTTCCAGTTCTAAAGAGGCTTAGAATCTAGTAAGGAAGAGAATGGAACAATAAAACATGAGATCCATCATGAAGCAAGATTGCACTTGCCTAGACCTCTCTCTTCTCTCTCTAGTAGGTGAAGGGAGTAAATGAGGAAGAAGAAGATGAGTAATGAAGAGAGAAAAAGAAGAAAAGGGCAATAAATATCAAAGGTGGTGGTAGGTAGGGGGTTTATCCATGGTTCATGATGAACCAAAATAATCCCAATCGAACCAAGCCAACCCGGGCCAAGAATAAACCAAGCCAAGCCATGAAGAAAACTAAACAAGGAATCATGCAATACAAGAATAAATACGTACACGTATTCCAGAAATACGTAATACGAACCACAGGCATTACAGAATCTATCAAAAGACATATCATGACATACTATCATGTAAGCAAAGAAGGACATGTATCATGAGTGCACCACGACGGGTCACTATCTAGGACCACTATCTAGTAAGCAAAGAAGGCATGACAATAATTATCATAGCTTGTAAGAAAGAATCTATCAAAAGGCATATCATGACGTGTGGAAAAGAATAATTAAAGCTAAGTACATTTCATAGAAAAAGGATTGAACGTGTGCTAGTGTCAAGTGTATATAGGGTGTATTTTCTAACTATGCAAGATCATCTTATCATGTTAAGAAATCATTATAGTCGAAGAAAATATCAAAAACGGACAAAAACAGACAAAAATAGCCTAAAATGACATAAAACGGCATACCAGCGGTATACGGCGGCATACCGACGGTATTCCAGCCTAAAGACAGAAAGTTTCTGGTGCAAAAATCGGTATACCTTCGGTTTACTACGGTATATCGTTGGTATACCGATGTTCCAAACATCAACAAAATTCAGATTTTTGCCAAAACGTGTTTCGGCCATAAAAACTTCATTTTAAATCAAAATTCGAATTTTCAAAAGTCAAAATTGCATAGAATTAAATTCCCTACAACATAGAACTATTAGACTTCACAAATTCAATGATTTGATAGATCAATACCTCAAAATACTCCAAACAGAGGTTCTCGGGACACCGAAACGGGTTCCGATTGCCACCAAACTCAAAATCCATGTATACTAGCTAGGTAAGGACCTCATATATGTATATGTGACCAAGATCCATGATGGTAACACTAGTATCACTCTTGATACCAAATTTTCTACTAAGTCAATATTGGATTTTAAGAGAAAATCAAAACCTTGCTTAAACAAATTTTGGAAACATGCATATATTCGAGAATCATAAGGAAAACTGTCACGACCCGGTCCCAATTTCTTGGGTCGAATCGGATCATGTCCAGCCTGCACCGTTGTTGAGACGGCGGCAGTAAGCTGTATCACTCATGCAAGTAATCAACAACACAAATTCTAATTGCCACAACTTTTAATACTTTAATAATTAAAGGCTTGTCCAACACAAAGTTTCAAATATAAACCACAACTGAAATAAAATATTTATTTTTCCACATAATCATAAACTGAAAATAAATCTAATTAGCAGTCTCCTCATAATCATCCTCTGGCAGAACAGCCGGGTACAGCTCAGGGTCATAATAACTACTAATCAGTAGCTCTACATCATCAATAGAACCTAAAAAAATGTTATCTCCAATCAGGAGGGAGCAAAGTACAATTTATGATAATCCAACAATTGAAATAATAATAGAGTTATGTACTTTTAAATAATTTAAAATAAATAGTTTTCCAGCAGTTAAAACATTGTGATGTGAATAGACAATGAATATGACCGGATTGGGTTGTACAGTTGTATCATATTGATACGATATGACTTATCCCCGTGTGTATGAGGGGTAAGCTAACACAATCATTATGCTATTTTGGATGTGGTCATACTCATTACACTACTCCTTCAGTACCCAACAGTTAATCAGTCCATGCTCTCAGAGAGAGGGTTTCGTGTTGCATCATGGTTTAAACTTGCAATAAAACGATTACTAAATAATTGTAAACTACCACAAAATGTACTTGCCTTGGTTATGACTGGATTCGATGTTGGTTCCGGGATGAGGCTAGTACAGTCCTCGAAACCCTACAATTGAGAATTTCTGACTTAGCACCAATATTCAATCCATATCTAGGTGTGCTAGTTACAATCTCTAGTATTTGTCCTAATCAAATTTTTAGGTTATTTACAACTCTACTTTAGAACGCTTATCGAGGTGAGTTTCTAACTTACGAAGAAAAGTTAATTTAACTTTTTATTGGAAAAAATCGTATTTTCCAACTTATTTGATAAAACTTTGTATTTTATTATATTATATTTAAAAATAATATTTTTCTTCAAACGAGGAAAAAAACGTAAAATTTGTTTAAATAATAACTTATAATTTTTCCTAATTTATTTAATATGAGAAAATAATATTAATTTTCTATAAAATAATTATTTTACTATTTTTACGTGTTTACGCCAACCACAAACCAGAAAAGAATAAAACTACACTACTTATTACAAACCACAGAAAGTAATAAAAACTGGACTTATGCCCTTTACAGATTTTTTTTATATGAATTTAAATAAGAAGAAAAATATTTGTTAGTCACTAAAAATTATCCTACAAATTAATCACAAAATAAAACTAGTAATTAAATTAAATTAAATTAATTTCGAGTCTCAGACTTTGGTCCAATCGTCAAAATACCTAATGCCTCAACGTCCGGGTAAAACCGGTTTCGTTTGCATTTTGCTAAGGGCCCATGGACCGGTACGGTCGTCGCCCAAAATCAAATTAATAAATTATTTTCGAAAACCGATTTGAAGTTTATATAAATTTTATAAAAATTTGGGCAGCATCTTCTCTGTATTTGGGACAACCCAAAATTGGAAAAATGCTCCAACAATTCCAACAAATATTCCAAACCAGGGAAAGACCCATAAATTCTATTCCACCACAATATTAATATAATATCCAATCCACAAAATATGCTTCTGAAGGACATTCGAAAAACCCGAATTGAAAATCGGAAAACTCGAGATGAACCTCAGAAAACAGAAGCTCTAACATTACTAACTAAAGATACCAAAAATCTCAGAACCTATCCAACAAATGTTCAAAAATTTCGAATTTAGAAATTATATGAAAATCAAAGGAAAACAACATCACAGAACATGATTCCGGAAATTCCGAAATCAAAACGTACCGAATCCGAATTCCTAGAACGGAATCGGGGACCAAATTCATCATCAACAATACTGAAAATGGAACGGGACAAAGGAATTATACCTTGGGTTGCTCGGCTAGAGCTCTCCGATGGTAAAATTAGAGAAAAAGAACACACGGACAGCGTCTCGGCTCGGATCAGCGCCTCGCCGGGGTACGACTGCGCGAAGGGCGACCGGATCGGGCTCGGGGTGCTGCGGCTCGGAGAGGAGCGGCGATGGAGCCGTTGGAAGGGTAACAAGCGAGAGGGGTCGCGGAAACCGACAACGAGGGGGTCGCCGACGTCGGGCTAGCGCCGGAGGGACGTGGCCGGTGGCCGTGGGTGGCGCGCCGGACAGAGGAGTCGGCGGCAGCGGATTTGGCCTGGGGGTCGGCCTGGAGGGCGGCGCTCGGGTCCGCGGTTTCGTCGGAGTTGGGCTAGGGATTTGGTTAGAGAAGAAATGGGGATGAGGATGATGATGGAAGAATGGTGGTGAAGGGGTTTTATAGGAGAAGAGAGTTTGGGGGTTACCGGAAGAGGAGGGGGTGGCCGTTCGGAGAGGCCGACAGTCGCTGGGGTGGTGGTGGTTTCGGGAGTGAGGGGTCAGGAAACCGAAAGGAGCTCGGTTTCATTCAGAGAGAGAAAAATTTAAGAGTTTATTAACTCTTAAGAAATGTGTTGTGAGTGTGCTGGGGAGTGGAATAAACTAATGAGAATGAATGGAAAGTTAATGAAGGAAAGATTTACCATTCCATTGGTAATAAACGTGCTGGAGTGTGCTGGTGGGTTTAATGAGTGCTTAGTGGAAAATAAATCCTCTCATTAAGAAAATATTTTATATAACTAATTAATTTATGATTTATACGAAACCGAGTTCGGTTTCGAAATTAATTCCGAACCGGGTTTCGAGAGTGGAATAGGTTCGGGTCTGGGTTCAGGTCAAGCCAAAACAAGAATCCATTTTAATTATTTTTTTGAAAATAATTAATTAATAATAATATTAATTTAGAAAAATTTATTTAGCAAACACAATATATAATTTAAAAATGCAATCGAATTTTTACGGGTTTCCCAAAAACATATTTAACAAAATGAGTTTAGGAAAATTCTAAGTATTTACCACCAATGAAAATAAAATGACCACAAAAACATTTTTGTTCAAGATTTGGCAAGATGTACTTGCCTAGGTTAAGCTCCAAGCCTAATCTTCTACTCCTCCTCCTAGGGGGGTTAGACACCACACCCAAGGCCTCAAGGCCAAGCTCTTGGCAAGCTCCAAGGGGGAGAGAAGGGAAGAAGAAATGAAGAGAGAGTGAAGAGAATGAAAAGAGAGGAGAGAGAAAGTGAAATTGTATATATAGAAGGGGGAATTAATCTTAGCCGTTGGATCGTGATTCATGTCAAAATATAAGTCAATCCTGGCCATCCAAACAAAACCAAATATCCAATGGGTAATAGGGTGTATCTACACTATTCACGAAAATATCTAAACACTATTCATCAAAATATCCAAAATACTATTCACGAAAATATCAGAAATACTATTCATGAAAATATTTGAAATCAAAAATATCTAAAATGTAAAAATTTTGTCTGGACGGTATGCCATCGGTATACACCGGTATACTAGCAATATGCCGGCCAAGGAGAAATTCTATAAGTTAGGAAATTTTTTAAAGCATTCCGAAAATCACGAAAATACGAAATATACTATAAAATACATATCCGTATATAAATACTGATATTGTGAGACGAGTCTCACAGCACCCCACTTGCTTTACCCAAATTTAAGGTGCACCCCACACAATTTGCATAATGCAAGACACCCTCCACCCGTCCAAGACCAACGGTCAACGCGGTTGACCGATAATTTTGGATAAAAATGCCCTCCCAAATCCAAACCCAAACCCTAATCCTAATCCTAATGCTCTGCCCCCCTCCCCCGCCCCGCCGCTGCCGCGCCCCGCCGCTGCGGCTGACGCGTCCATCACAGCCACCACCACCACCACTACCACTACCTTCACCTTCACCATCACCATCACCATCACCACCACCTTCACCTTCACCATCACCATCAGCACCACTCCGCCCCGTCACTGCCGCGCCCAGCCCCGCCCCATCCCGCCGTTGCCTCGCCCCGCCCCGCCGCTGTGGCTGCCGTATCCCCGTTCACCCTAGCTTCACCCCCTCCCCAGCTCCCGCTCCGCCCCTCCCCCGCGCTCCCGCTCCGCCCCCAGCAGCAACAAAACAGTAGCAGCGGCAGTACCAGCAGCAGCAACGGCGGCAGCCGCCAGAGGGAGCGCGTGACGGGCAACGGGGGGGGAGGTGGAGGAGGGCGCGGGGGTGGGGCGGGGGGGGGGGGGGTGGGTGGGGACGTTAGCCGGCGGGGGCATGCGCGCAGCAGGGCGCGTCTTGGAACGGGGGTCGCAGGGAAGAAGAGGGCATTTTCGTCCAAAATTATTGGCCAACCGCGTTGACCGTTGGTCTTGGACGGAAACCGTCAAAAGTGGGGGGTGTCTTGCATTATGCAAATTATGTGGGGTGCACCTTGAATTTGGGTAAAGCAAGTGGAGTGCGACTCAAAATTTCTCTTAAAAATTTCAACCTTGTTAAATTATCCCAAGCTTTTGGAAGTAGCAGCTCTTTGTTTCTTGAAAATGCTTGGTTTTGGATTGTTGTTTTATTTTAGAAATCCACACTAGAAATATTTTTTAACAACTCTTCTCTCGGGCGGCTAGGTGGCTTTGGGCTACGACTCGAATTGGAGAAAGGACAACAGAATATATATATATATATATATATATATATATATATATATATATATATAAACAACATATGGAAAGACTATCCTAAAAAAAAGTTCTAGATTAACATTTTTTTAAAAAAATATTTGAAAAATTGTTGAGCAACTCCAAATCTTGAGGATGTCTTTCGGACCAGATCGGGCCGGCCCAAAGTTGATCGGGTTTGACAGTTTTTTGGTCGGGCTGGGACAGCCCGGGGAGAAAGACGAGTAAGGCCAAACAAACCAAAATCCAAATCTAGCTTAGCCCCAAACTCGAGAATGTACGGGCTAGGTTTTGTCGAACCGGGCCCGAGCTGGTTGCGGGTTGGCCCATAGGAAATTGACCAAAGAAATGTTCTTTTGACCTTAAAAATTTGGGCTTTAAAAATATTTTTGGACGTGTGACCAGGTCATGGCCGGGCCGGGTCGACCGGGTTGGGGGGAAACCCGGTTCGGTCCGAGTTTTGGGTCGGACCGGTCTATGCCTACGGCTCGTGAACGAAAATCTAGTCGAAATGCGGATTATATGTGGATCGGATCGGGTTGGCCTAGCTCGAGTTTGCCATGCCGGCTTCGAATCGGGTTTTGGACCGCCCGACCCATAAAGCATCAATAGTAAGGTTCAATACAATTTCTTGATTCTAGATTTAGAATGTAGGAGCTTATGTTGTAGAATAGTAAAGCTCAATTGGAGCCTCATAATGGTCTTGTTCCAGCCTCAAGGTGTAATTCGGGCCGGCTCGCAGCCCACAACGGTTGGGCAAAACCGGACTTGGGCCGGGCCCAGCCCAAATCGGAGAGAGAGGCGGGCTGGGCCTGGCCCCGCTTGCGTAGATGGAGCCCAGTCCGGCCCAATGACTCGGCTTGGGTAGGGCTGGGCCGGGCCGGGCTTCAGGCTAGGATGGGCTCGAGCGGGCCGGGCCGTCCCGCCATTTTTGTACTTTTGTTATTTTATTTTATTTAAAGTTTTTTAGTTTTAGTTTTAAAATTTATGTACTTTTGTTTTTATTTTATTTTATTTTAAGTTTATTATGTTATTTTGTTTTTTTTAGTTTCTTTGTTTTTTTCTAACTTTTATGTTCGTGTTTAAAAATTTTTTGTTTTATTTTTTCCTCCTCCTTTATCCGGGCTTGGACCGGCAATGCAAGCTTTGTTTGTGATAGGCGGATTAAAAAAATTTCTTTTAAGTTTGTGCTTTTGTATTATTTTTTGTTTATTTTGTTTTTGTTTTAAGTTTTTTTGTTTTGTTTTAAGTTTGTGTTTTTTTGGTTTTTTGTTTTTGTTTTTGTTTTTGTTTTAAGTTTCTTTCTTTTGTTTTTGTTTTTGTTCTAAGTTTCTTTCTTTCTTTGTGTTTTTTTTTAAGTCTTTTTTGTTTTGTTTTAAGTTTGTGTTTTTGTTTTTTGGTTTTTAGTTTTTTTGGTTTTTTTTTTGTTTTTACAAAATGACCAAAATATCCTCCCAAAACGGTAAAAAAAAAACGGTTATATAGTAGGGTTAATTTGGTAAAAAAAATTTCTTAACGGTCAAAAGAAATTCAAAAAAAAAAAAATTACGTAGGCTCGGGTTCTTGTGCCCAGTCTGAACATAAGGGTTACACCGGCTAGTGCAAGCCGGACTTGTAGCCGGGTCGGGCTGAAGTGACATCGGGCTCGGGCGATCCCGAGCCAGGTTCCGGGCCACCCGGCCCTAATCACACCTTGATTCTAGCCACATGAGCCTCAAAATTTAAATATTCAGTGTAAAAACTCATTTTGTAGAATATTAATGCACAATTTGGAGCAATTTCTAAATTCTAAATTTTATATTATTTCTAAAAAAAAAAACGAATACTGGATTCAATATCCACTCACTCATCACATTTGGATCTCGATTTTTTAAGCTGTTCTGGTACAAATCAAACCCATTATACACTTATTTGTTTATTACAAATTTAGATATCAAATATGCGATCCATCTATCCAGCCTAACCCTAGTAATCAATAATTCTTCCTTCCCCATGTGACCAACTATGGTAACCTGCCTATGATTTCCTTCTATAGGTCTTATGAAGACCGACACCAGGGATCGGATTAAACCTTTCCTAAATCAGACTCCGTGTAGTCATCTCGTCCCCAACCCATCAAATAAAATCTAGGGTTCTTCTTCTTTCTTCTTTCTTCTTCCACCACCAGCAACAATGGAGACCGACACCACCACCAGCAGCAATGGCCGGTCCTACCACAACAAGCGCTTCGGCAGCAGCAGGAACGGGGACGGAGCCCCCCGATCGAACAAGGTCTGCTACCACTGGCAAGTGGGCCGCTGCAACCGCCACCCCTGCCTCTTCCTCCACGCCGAGCCCGACGACTCCTCCGTCCCCTTCTCCAAGCGCCCCCACCACCCTAACCCTAACCCTAACCCTAACGCCTCCTCCGCCCTCGTCTGGCGGAACCCTAACGCTAACTCATCCGCCAATCCCTCCCGGTGGGGTCCCAAGGGGCGCGCCGGCGCCGGTGGAGCCCCGCGCGCCGCCGCAGGCGCCGTGTGCAACTACTTCCTGGCCGGCACCTGTAGCTACGCGGACAAGTGCCGGTACCTCCATTCCTACTCCTCGGGCGACGCCGTCTCCCTCCTCACCCCTCTCCAGGGACATACGAAAGTTGTCACCGGGATAGCGCTCCCGTCGGGGTCCGACAAGCTCTACTCCGGCAGTAAGGACGAGTCTGTCCGCGTCTGGGACTGCCAGACCGGCAAGGTCGGTTCTTGGTAGCTTTTATCTTTTTTCCAAATTTGGGGTTGTATGTTTACTGTTTCTTTTGTGTAACAGTGCGTCGGGGCCATCAGTGTCGGTGGAGAAGTCGGCTGCATGATCAGCGAGGGTCCATGGGTCTTCGTCGGAGTTCCCAATGCTGTCAAGGTTAGAAAGTCCCCTTCTCTGTTGACATTGTTTGGTTCTTTCTTCTACCAATGGCTGCTTGATTTGTTTTGATTTTGTTTCAGGCGTGGAACACGCAGTTGTCGACGGAGATGAGCCTCACAGGACCTGCCGGGCAAGTGTATGCGCTGGTTGTTGGCCACGAGATGTTGTTTGCTGGAACACAGGTAGATTTCTGTTGCTACGATGGTCAAAATTGAAGCTTATGTTTGCTTCACGAGATAATTACTAGGCCTTGTTTTGGCTACAGGACGGACGTATACTTGCATGGAAATTTAGTGTCGTCGGGAACTGCTTCGAGCCAGCTGCATCTCTTACTGGCCATCGGCTGGCCGTAATCTCGATGGTTGTGGGAGCTACTCGGTTATATTCTGGTTCTATGGACCACACAATCAGGGTAAGATGCTCATTATCATTTGGAAACTTGTAAGCACTGAATAAATCCACAGTTGTTTTTATGTTACTTTTGGGGCTTATGCACACTTGATAATAAGTCAATTGTGCTTATATAAAATTGAATCCTATGTTTCTGTACTTGCTGAGATCCTAAACCCCTGATAACATATGCTCAAAAAAATATATTTAATTTCTCTTGCACTCAGTGTTCTTAAATTTGCTATGCGAATTCGGTGCAGAGGAGGGACGCCTAACGCCTGGTCAAATATGTTTTTTTGTAACAATTTATATAGTGTTGTATCATAATGAAACATACTTAATAAAGTAAGCATCAACATGTATTCTATCATGATTCATGAAGACATCATCAACATTATTTCATAACGAAACACATATCTGTAATACAAATATGAAATTTCAATGTTCTAAATCCAAATCTAAATCCAATCTTAAAATCCAAACAACATATCCACAATACAACTAAACATAAAAAAAATTATTTTTTTAAAATTCGAACATAGCCGCACAACTGCACAAACATGCCGAACAAGGTATTTCGTTTCGGCCTAGGGCCGCCTAGGCTATTTTTTTTAGAACACTGCTTGTACTAAGAAATGCTCATCTCAGTTCATTGTTATATCATATATACTGCCATTTGTGGTTGGCATCATTAGTTTTAAGGAGAGTCCGCAACACTATTTAAAAATTCATCTATGACATTGGCCTTGATCCCTTAATTTTTGAGGCTGGATATCTGAAACCATTTATTCCATTCAGCTACATTAAGGACATGTCCTCTGTAAGTCCATAACACTAACAAAAATCGAATCCTTCTTTACAGCCTCAATCCAACTTTATATAAGCCTACCCTAGCAGCTCCTTTAACTATTATCTTTAGCGAGATGTGAAGTTCCTTTACATCTTTATGATATTTTGTCCCTACGCAACATATTGGAGAATGACAACTTAGCAATTGGGACATTTCCTTGCATTATAACCTTGACTGCGAGGGTTCTCCGTAATTATGTTTACATCAAAGTGAGAGTCTGTTGTAAAGTTTTGCTTATCCTCTTACGTTAATTAAATGTCTAGTTCTAATGTCTTACAGGTTTGGGATCTTACCACGTTACAGTGCATCCAGACCCTCACTGATCATACATCAGTTGTTATGTCAGTATTATGCTGGGATCAGTTCTTATTGTCTTGTTCATTAGACAAGACTATAAAGGTACGATTCTCTTCCTGATTCCTGTTTCTGTCGTTACTTTGGTATTAATTCAGTTCGCCATTTCGATCATTTGGATATACAGGTTTGGGTTGCCACAGAAAGCGGAAACCTAGAAGTTACATATACTCACAGTGAAGACCATGTAAGTGCTCTACACTTATAATAACTACAAATATCTCTTGAAACAATGCTTCTTTTAATATTGAAAACGTAAGGTTGATCTGCCTAGCAATTGGCTTAAACAGTCATATCCTCCTTTGATGCATAGGCCTTCATATTGTCGTGTAGCACAACAAATGTTGTAAAAGTAGCAAAAATATGTTTCTTCAACTTCGATTTGTGGTACTAATTAATTATGTTGGTATTATTCTTTGGAAGGATGCCGTAGCTTACTGAAGTTGTTTGCACCGATACAATGACATAGACCTCTTAAAATTCTCTTCCCTTTTTTCTTAGCACAATGAGGCTTCTACTAGGGAACTGTATTTGCTGACAGTAGTTGTTATAATCTTGTTGGGAGATGGATCTATGCCCGATGTTTTACTTGTGCTTCCATTTTGCAATTTAATTGCTTAAAATATCGTCCTTAGGCTTTTTTCTTCTGGTGATTCATGCATAACCTCGTTTTTCTTACTTAGTTGACTTAGAGTCTAGCTCCATCTTGTAAAGGAATTATGGATAGTTAGCTCGGTATGTGATGTTATTACATTGTATATTGACCTTCTACCTTTATAAGCTGGCATGCCTACTCAGGGAACCTTGCTGCAGTTCAACATTTTAAACTGAGTTTGTCTCTTCTATTCCATCATAGTTTTAAGCAATAAAAAGATTTCTATATTTCGAGTATAGTTATTGTTAATAAATAGAATGACTGTTAGAGTACTTGATGTAGAAAGGATATCGAACTTTTGATGATTTCTAGTATTTACGGAACTGAAAAGGTATGTGTGGTGGTATTGTCTTTGACCTGAGAGTTTCATTAACATGAATATAAAAGGTTGATCTATGATTTGTTTGGAGATTTTGTGGGTTCTAGATTCAGTATTTTTTTAAAAATTCTTCTTTTATCTTGAGTAGTACTCGAGTAATGTGATCCACCTGCATGTGTAATATCAAGATTTTTAGGTTTCAGCCATACACTACCTGTTCCAGTCATTTTGGGTTGCTTTTTAGTCAGCCAGTACGAAACAAGCCCCCAAAGCGCATTTCATATAAAACCATGCTGGCTTTTCCTCAAACTCGGTGGTTTATGCACATATCAGACCTCCTTTCCTATAAGAACAAAAGTAAAATGCTGATTCTATAATGCCCTAATAAGAAAAGGATGGCGAAAAGGAAAGGACAAAGAGGGGGGAAGGTCTGATCTGAGTCAACTGAACAGATTATCCTTTTCTCTGTGCTTTGAGTTCGCCTGCAGATCTAAGTGCTGCAACTGTGCTGACTACCTTTCACTTTCAGTCTTGTCTAGGTTTAGCTCTTCAGAGAAATAATTTGGAGGTAAGATGTATGTGACAACCAGGTGGGAAAAGCTAATTAATTTGAAAGTTATAAACTAAAGCTATAATCTTTATGTTAGTCAGGTTTGTATTCAAGAATCAAAACCTGACTCAAGTAATTGGTATAAATTAAAAAGGGCCTGCAACTCTGTAATATATAGATTAGATAACTCCTACGAGACCCATAAAATTGCAAAAATAATATAATAATAGATGGAAAGCAAATATTCCTTGTAATTGATCATTTATACAATGTAATCCTTGTGTAATATGTGAAGATTTTGATTCTAGTTATTTAATCTCACAAAGATGACTTATTAGACAAGTGAAAAATAGTTCCAACAAACTTGTTTATAATATTAATTCAACAAAATAGAACTAGCCTGTATGGAGGCTTATTTATTTGTTATCTACTATCAACTATAATTCGTCCACAAATCCTCTACAATATAATTGCTATTTATGACTATAATTAGAAGTAAAATTGATAAACTGAAACAGAAATGTGCATCGAAATTACATCAATTTGGAGAACCTACTCATACCAAAAGTTTAGAGGACGACTGAGACTGAAACACCCATTTTCCAAACCTTTGGGCATATTTGGCTTTTTCCCCCTCATATTACCTTTTCATCTTTTGGTAGGGCACAAGAATATATCTGGCAATTTCTTGGTACTCACTCAGGGTTTTTGCCATAACTTTTAGGGGCATATATCTTTTTCCTCATATTGTCTTTGGTCTGGAGTCTCTGTCTCTAGGCTGACTGTAATTGCAGCCTCACTGCGAAACTGGCTTCACTGTGAAATCTGTAACAACAGGAAACAGTTGACAACAGTTAGGGAGGGCATTTACATGTAGTTACGATCGTAGAAGATTGGAGAGACAAATTGAGGACCAGACTAACAGGTTTTAAGTACAGGAAACAGTTGACAACAGTTAGGGAAGGCATTTACATGTAGTTATGATCATAGAAGGTTGGAGAGACAATTTGAGGACCAGACTAATAGGTTTTAAGTTGTAGGGGAGGTCAGGGAATGTCTCTGGAAGTATAACTTCACATAGTAATAATCTTCACAAAATCATATATATATATAGACCTGTAGGGGCTCCCCATCCAAAAATGAAAAACATTAGTTACATGTTCAAGATCCATCACTAGACATGCACGGTCCATCTTAGCCACTAAATCGATTATCAACGCTGTTCATAGTGATTTTCACATCCTCAATTCTTGACAAATAAAAAAGTAACGTGGATTAGATATACCTAACTCATTCCTTCACTCTCTGGTGTAAATAGAGATGAATGCAATTCCTTATGGCAAATTGTATCATCTTACTTCTTCGTCTAGACTCTTTATAGTATAGGGGAACTTGAAGAGTGCTCCTTGGTTGCATAAGCTTAACTGCAATCCAAAATGTATGTCTACCTACCTGCCAACTGGCTACGTAGGTTTTATGACATGACCCACTCATGCTCATAACTACTTGGCTAGGAATTTGGTACCAACATAGAGAGCTAACCTCAGATCGGCAACTGGTTATAAAACTAGTAAAATTTTGTATGGAGCTTTCTTATGCTTCATAGCTTACCCCACTCTAATTGGAGAATGCTTGGATGATGATACTCCTAACTCATGCATGAAATTAAAGTGAAAAAAATGGATGGATTTCACTAACCATTTGCAAGATATATCATGAAGTGGTTGAAGTTCAACTTCATCAATTCAATATCATTCGAAGGTTCTTTGTGAGCCTAGTTGGTTAGTCATGATGACCGATTGAGTTGAAATCTTAATGACTGTGCATGAAGATGGACCACCGCAAATTTGCATTCCAAAGTTCTAGAGAGCTACCCATCAAGCATGTTGAGACGTTGAAACATTTGTGTTCTAGGTTTTGTTAGTTCTTTTCATCGTTTGAGATATCTTTCAGAGTTGCAATTTTTAGGTTGTTTCCTACTTTGTTATAATTCTTGTATTAGAATAGAATACAAGGAAGGTTGAAGTTCATTCTCATCATTTCTCTATCATTCAAAGATTCTTTGAGTGAGCCTAGTTTGGTTAGTCAAGATGACCGATCAAGTTGAAATCTTAATGATGTTTTGCATGAAGCCATGAAGATGGACTACCACAATTGCATTCCAAAGTTGATCCAAAATGTTTGTTTTACGTTTTGAGAGCTACCCTCCAAACATGTTTAGATCTGGAGCATGATGAGATCCCAGAGGCTTTTTCTCTTTGGTCGAGGAGCTGCACAGTGGAAGAAAACTCACTTGTTGCATGTAGCCATCTTTGTTCCCAAAGTGAATTCTTCAAGCCAGGGAGAATGGTTGGACCAGACATAGTTTTGTACCATTTGGGTTTTGCTAGGTTTTGTTAGTTGATTTTCATCATTTGAGATATATTTCGGATTTGTAAGTTTTCCATTGTTTCTTTGTTACATTTATTATATTAGAATGTGGGTTTCTTTACTTTTGGAAGTTCCTATTTGTATTAGGCTTCTATTAACACTCGACTTAGGTGTCTATTTAAATCTGAATTCCTCGTCTGAAACCCTTTATAAAGGTGATGAACACGTCTTTTAAAAGAAAATTGGAGTTCGTTAATAAGAGATCGGTTTTTGTCGTCTTAAATGTTTGTGAAACTACTTGGAGGTACGTAGCCTTCCCTACCTTTTTTTCCTTCTTCCCATGTCTTCTTTCTTCCTATTCACCAAAACCCTAACCCTAGCATTGCTGATGCCTGTTTATTCTGCTGCTGTTCTGCATAATTTGAAAATGTAGACTCAAAACTTGCAGAATCAGAAATGTGGAGAATCAGAAATCCACACTATCCAAAGTTTACTATCTGGAACCTTCAGTGCAATCACACAGCCCATTCTTCCTGTTTTTCTAACCTGACGCCCTTCTGTTCATTATTTTTTGAACTCAAAGCACAATTCTTCTAACTTCTAAGCTCCCTATTTACAAATTACCGGTGTTAGCACTCCTAATATTTCCCAAATTAGTAGATTGGTCAGTCCGTCGGTTGCCCGCACGACGGATTAATTTTTACTTGCTTCAAATGTAAAGAATTTTTCTTGCTTTGTTGCTATTCGTACTCAGAAGATGGAGTATTTCTGCAGAGATGGTTGTCTAATTGGGTTTGTTTCTTCGTGATAATTCGTTGCTAACATTGTAATAAGAAAATTTATTTTGCTGCTCTCGTTCTGTTGGTATAGTTTATTTTAGTATTGTTTGTAGCACTTTTTTCTTGATAGTATAACCTTTAAGTCTTTTGCTGAAGACCTCTTCGTTTAGACTGTTATGTTGTTTCTGCTGCTGTACTTGTATTATCGATTTGCTGATAATGCTGAAAGAAGAGATGTATTGTCAGGAAGAGCCCAAATCTATTATCATTTGAATTTTTATATCCACTTGTGCATGCATGAAAAGTTTGAGGAAGTTCTTGGCGCATATTTCTTTTTCCCCTTTATACTGAGTATAATCTAATCCTCTTTTCTCAGGGAGTGCTTGTACTATGTGGTATGCATGATGCTCAAGCGAAGCCTGTTCTGTTCTGTTCGTGCAATGACAACATTGTTCGCCTATATGACCTCCCATCGTAAGGATATAAATTTTATTTAGTTTGCAACACACTTTTCATGATCTTGAGAAAATATCTTATACTTTTTGTTCAAATTTAGGTTTAGCGAAAGGGGTAAGATTTTCGCAAAGGAGGAAGTGAGAGCAATAGAATCAGGTCCTGGTGGACTATTTTTTACCGGAGATGGAACAGGCGAGCTGAAGGTGTGGAATTGGGCAACAAATACTACTCCAGCTGCCTCCACATAGTAGATGATGAGGATTGCAGTCTTTGTAACTATATTATTAATTTTCCCATGTAAGCATAAGGGAGGGATATTTGAGATGCAATAGAAAGTGAGAAGTATGTACGTCAATTTTGATCATAGCTTATTTTATGTGTTCTATCAAGTGTGTTCACATGCAGTACGGCATGGAGTGGCCTTGTGCTTCATGCTTCATTTCTCATCAGTTGCGTTTGTTGTCAGCTTCTGGGCAGTTAGCTTATTGTTATCATCAGAGCCTATTTGATGTTGTTTATATCCTCACTTGTACTTTCTGTAAGATCCTGGAAAAAATAGTATCAATTTAAGGCACAATGTCTTTTTTTCCTGATCAGAATTGTATTTTAATACATTTATGTAAAACTTTTGCTTGGTTTGTGAACCATATCTGATAGCATAGAAACACTTATTTCGCCAAAGAAATTAGCGTGACTTTGTTTTCTATTTATTTTCTTTCTGTAACTACTGGTTGAAATGGATGGCCGGCTGTCTAATTCCTAATTGCTCTTTGGCATAGTAGGGATACAAGGCTTTCAAATAGGGCCCAAAGTTGGTTACTTACTAGTCCAGCTATTCCTTGTAATGGGAAGGTCTAAACACTACCACTTAAAGTAGTATTCTATAGTAATGACTTCAGTAAAGAGGGCCTACAATTACTTATACATAGTGAGCTTTAGTAATCGAAAGGGTATAACATAGTTTGAACCATAGATTAAGAAATGTATCGAAAGATCCATTATCATGATACAAACTAATTCAATTGTTATTTTTTTCAAATATTTTTGTTATTATTATAATAGTTATTTTGTCCTTTTGTTTTCAATTGATCTTGTTTTCATTTAGGACAAATTGTATTAACTACTCCTATGTTTTACACTTATTACGTAAACTATTTATACTTTGAAACTAATTACACGTACCACCCCTATAGTTTATATTTTTTTATAAAAGTTTATAACACTGACCACTCCTATGTTTTATAAAATTCATAAAGGGGGAGGAGTCGTTAGTGTAATTATTTTCAGAATATGGGTACTCTCTGTAATACTCATAAAACATAGGTGGGTTACTGTATTTATTTCTTTTATTTATCTCATTTGACTATTAAAAATAAACTTCAATAAAGTTACTAAACTAGTTACTTTTTTATCATCTTTATATTTGTTAATCTTTTTGAGCAGATTTTATTGTTAAATTGATTGATAAGAAAAATAGAATATTTTTCTATTTGCCCGTTCAATAGGGGTGAACATATTTCAGTTTTGGAACCGAAACCGACCAGATCCGCCCCGATTTAACAAATCGGGTCGGTTTTGAAATTTTCGGGTCGGATTTCGGTTTTGTCCAGAGAATATATCGGTTTTTTCGGTTCAGTAGTCGGGTTTGGGTTTCAGTTATGGACCCGAATCGAAAACCGAAATGGATAATTACATTTGTATCCCTTCCTTCATATATATACAAAATTAAACCTAGTTTTTCTCTCTCCTCCTCTATTCTTTACATCCGTCGCTAACTCTTTCCGAAAAAAACCCTTTGTCCCTCGTTCAGATCTGGTGCTGGCCCATATCCGGGTAGCTCTAGGGGTGAGCAACGGTTCGGTTCGGGTCAAACCGAACCGTAACTGAAAAAACCGAATTAAACCGAACTGTAATTGTAGAAAACCGAAAATCGAACCGTATTCGAAAAAACCGAACCAAACCGAACCGAATTTAAACGGTTCGGTTTCGGTCGGTTCGGTCCAATGGCCCAACTGGACCGGACCTTCTAAAGCAAAATATTACCAAAAATAACAAAAATTACAGCAAAAATTTTTCATATTAATAATTAAGCTGGAGCAAGAATAAAAATAAAATTCATATTACAAATTTCTAATTCAAAGCTCATCCCTCCCAGCCCAAATCCAATTCAGTCCAAACCCAACCCTTAATCCTTTGTTATTTCCTAATTCGTTTTTGTGTCCAGTATTTAGTCCAACCACAAAAATCCAATACAATTTCTTAAAGCAGTATCCGACACAAGGACACATCAACCCTAGCCCTCTTAACCTCGCAGATTCGGCCGCCTCTTTCGCCCGTCCTCCAGATCTCCATCTCCACCGACCAACAGATCTTTCAACTATAGAGTTCAAGCCAAACAATAACAAGAGATTGACCCAAAATAAAACATACACATATCATTCAAACTCTCAAAAAGTAATGAAATCAATATTTACACCAAAAGAGCACTAAAGATCAAAAACAAACATAAACACATGTCCATCTCTTAGAAACAATTCCCAGCTCTAAGAAACAAAACTGATAGAAAATAATACAAATCATCAAAAACTGACAGAGAAATAATACAAATCATCCACATGTCATGCCTCCGATTGCAGAACCGAACTGGACACAATATGTGCCACAACAGTAGGCGCATCTGACACGTGCGAATACCCAGATTCTCTAGCCAAGGGAGGAACAGGTTCATCCGTCGACAAGCTTGCAACAGGAGCGACGGAATCCAAAGTCCCTTGCAATGGAAACCCAGGCTCAGGATGTATGCTAGGATCAACGACCGCGGTAGCATAAGGTCTGGGATACTTTGCGAATCAGAAAACGATCTCCTGACACACATCGATGCTTCCTTCAACTTAGACAGTGAGAACGGACAGGGCTGGCCCTGGGTAAGCCAGACAAGCCATCAGGCTTGGACAACCCCCTTGGTTAGGGCAACCCCCCTCGCCTTCCCTCCAGGCTTATATTTTAAGATTCCACTGGAAAGTCCTCGAGTAGCATAGGAGTCAGAAGAGCAACTCGGAATCCGAGCTCCACGTTGCCGTCAGAATCAGAAACAACTGGCATCGCAACGTTTGTCAAAAATCAATGTTCCTATTTTTTATTTTTTATTCTAAAGTCAAAAGACAAGAGACAACCAAATTTAGCTCCGACTAAGGGCAACCAACTCATTTGGCCGGCCCTGAGAACGGAAGCATCACCATAAAAGTGCACGAGTTCTGGTAGAGTGTGCTCATCAACAACCATAACCGGTACCTCGGAGACGACGATGCCTGCATATTCAAAACGCTGATGAAAAATTTGCAGAATATACGTTGAGGAGCCTTAAGAACTGTAGAAGTATTTAAATTCTCAACTCTGTGACGTGGTGGCTATGCGCAGTAGTTATAGAGGTTCCTCTTCAAATCTAGTATGATGAAGCCGACTCTATGCGCATGACGATATGCACATTGAATGTCAAAGACAACAAACTTTAGAAGATTTGCTCAGAAGCCCATGTGTTATGCGCTAACACCTATGCGTGGATGGTTATGCGCCCTGAGCCAAAGCCAGTGAGCTTTGGTTATGCACTTCTTTGGCTAAAGATAATAAGTTTCGGCATTATGCGCTCAGAGTTATATGCATACGTACAATCATACATGTACTGACAAAAATGCATCAAAAGCTGAGTCGTTTCGTAATATGTGCAGATAACGTACGAATATATGGAAATGTCATCACATACGCCATCAACATCATTATGTTTTGTTTTCTTTCAGTAGAGTGATACCACGTGGACCTATGCGCAAATGTTCGAAGAGCGCATAAGAACACATGCGTATGTAAACCTTGAAGTTCTCTCTCCTCGCCTACACACAGAAGAGCAGTTATGAATTTGGAAGAATTACGCACATTTACTACACACGTTACGGGACACGTCTCAGAGTTTGAGACACATTTCCTTGTAACTGATGCCATGTCGTAAGTTGACTGTGACATGTGCACACGTTCAAGCCCATGTTCTGCAGAAGTCCTATGCCTAGGCAATTCCTATGTGCATAAGAACAAAAAACAATGTATTTTCATTTCCTATGCAAGTATAGTAGTGTGAATATCTATAAATAGTTAGGACATGTGCTTCTTAGGGATCAAAAGTTTTCGTATCAGAGCCTACTTGCTGTCAAATTTGCCAGTGAGCTAGAGTTAGGGATTTCTCTCCAATATTTGCATCGGATCATCAATGGAGTAAATAAGATGACCATAGACTTGATCTCCATCGCTCCTATTTTCCATAATTTTTTTTGTACTTCGAACTCTGTTATGATCCTTTCATACTTCAATTTTTTTTATATAAAAAGAAGTATTATTTAATTTTGTAATGGAAACAAGAATGCCAATACCTTGAGGTAATGTACCGATCAGCCCCTTTTGATTCGTGCTCTCGGTGGAACCCACCCAACGGAAGCCTGTGTACTCCTGGGGAACGTACTCCTCGTCCCGCCAGATAGCCGTAGGACGAAGCTACTCAATAATATCTACCCGGACTAAAACATGATTGAACGCTCTGATACCAAAATATTGGAGTGGGTGGGGTTCCCAACCTATGTGGAGAAGACCCTGGAGTGCGACGAGCACCGTTTGTGTGTCAGAGA
Organism: Iris pallida; assembly: GCA_029216955.1. Taxonomy (NCBI): domain Eukaryota; kingdom Viridiplantae; phylum Streptophyta; class Magnoliopsida; order Asparagales; family Iridaceae; genus Iris; species Iris pallida. Next base: position 13,007,209 of record JANAVB010007397.1, read on the forward strand.
AGCTCGGGGAGGTGACGAGGCCATTCGGAGATGAAGAAGAAGCTCGGGAGCTACCAGAGACCATTCTGGAACAGGGGAGGCAGAGTTCTGGCCGAACTCTGCCCCATTGGTTCCAGAACTGTTCTGGAACCAAATACAGAGTTCTGGCTGAACTCTGTGTCGTCGGGCTGAGGCTAATTTTAGGGTGATTTAATCACCGTTGGATCGTATCCTACGGTCCAGGTTTTGTTGCAGGATTAGGGTATTTACATATAGTTTTTCCTAACCCTAATCATAAGTGTAACACAATACAACATTGAGAAAAATAGAGAGAAAAGAGGCAAGAGTGTCATTGCAACTTTGGGAGAGAAGAAGGAGGATTGAAGGCTGTTTTTGAAGGAGGATCGTGTTCGGGTAATCTCTACTCGTCGTCTTTGTTCTTCGTAGCCTTGTAATCAATTATTCTTACTTCCAAGTGTTGTGGGGATCCGTATTGGATTGGAAAAAGTTTGTAGAGGGTGTACTCCTTTATTTCATTAGTGAAGGTTTCTCAGGGTTGGACTCCGATCATCCCGTATTTTTTTTCCGCAAGGGTTTTCTACGTCAAAAATTCTCTGTGTCTGCGTAGATTGTTTTTAGTATTTGGTTCGTACGTTGTATTGCTTGGTTCTCTCGAAGGTACTCTCTAGTTTGGAGAAAGGTTTCCACGCTTCTTTTCCACCAAAGTGGTATCAGAGCCAGGTTCTGGAATTCAGAAGGGTGTCAGGAGTTGACAGGAAAAACTAGAGAGGAGAGATGGACGCGAAGCCTGTGTGCATGGTGAACCTGAAAGGCACCAACTATCATTATTGGCGGAGCATGATGAAAGATTTGCTGTTTGTCAAGAAACTACATCTGTCCGTAGTTGCTTCCGAACAACCAGTTGATAAATCCAAGGAGGACTGGAATTTTGAGCACATCAGGTATGTGGATATATCAGGGAGTTCATTGACGAGAACGTGTACAACCACGTTGCCAATATTGAGCACGCGAAGACAATATGAGATAAGCTGGAATCTTTATATGCAAAGAAGACTGGGGTAAACAAGTTGTTTCTGATCCGAACGATGATGGGTCTGTGGTACAAAGATGGGGTATCTATTACGGATCACTTGAGTGATTTTCAGGGCATGGTTGACCAGCTATCTTCTATGGGAGTCAAGTTCGACGACGAGGTTCAGGGACTTTGGCTGCTGTGTACATTGCCAGACTCGTGGGAGACCGTACGAGTATCTATAATCGCTTCTGCTTCAGAAGGCGTGGTCAGTCTGGAGTTTGCCAAGAGCGGGGTGCTAAATGAAGAGATGCGAAGACGTTCTCAGGGCACTTCATCCACATCCTACCACTCAAAGGCACTAGTTTCAGAGAGCCGCAGAAGGGGCAAAAGCAGGGATCCATGTGGTGGCAGAGACAAAAGCAGGAGGAAGTCCAAGGGTCGGTACGAGGACTCGGAGTGTTACCACTGTGGCAAGAAGGGCCACATCAAGTAAAACTGATTCGCTTGGAAGAGAGAGAAGAAGGGCGACAAGGGGAAACAAGATGAAAACACTACAGCGACGGCTTCGATACATGGAGGTGATGTGATCGTCGTAGGTGATGAGGTTATTACAAACCTCGCCTGCGATGACAATTCTTGGCTGGTGGACTCAGGGGCTTCAGCGCACATATCTCATAACATGGCACTATTTGCCACTTACACGACAGGCGACTGTGGAGTATTGAAGATGGGCAATGGAGATGTGTCGAAGGCGGTTGCTGTTGGAGATATGCATTTGAGGACGAAGACGGGTGTAGTTCTTATTCTTAAAGATGTTCGTCATGTCCCTGATATCTGTTTCAACCTGGTGTCGGTTGGAAGGTTGGATGACGAGGGATTCTCTTCGGGAATAGTCAGTGGTAGCTTTCCAGAGGTTCGATGGTGATTGCCAGAGGAAGCAAGAAGTTCGATCTCTACTATATGGAGGGGAGCGCACAAGGGACATATGAAGTGAATGCAGTTTCTGATGCGTCTACCGAGTTATTGTTAGGGTTATATACTAAAAGCATCACTTTTGTAGTAACCTTATTTCCTTAAATTTTGAATGAGAATCATATGGGCAAATATTTGCATATTGTATTTGTTGCAAGTGTTAATGCAAATGTCTGATATTCTATATTGTAGATAATATGGTGTGTGGTGTCACACAGAAGATCATATTATCAGTTTCCTATAGAGTATATAAATAGTTCACAACCTAGATGGAGTTAGACAATCTATTGGAAAGGTTGTAGTGTAATCTGGTATTAGTCTATCTTGACTATAGGTTTACACTAGTACACTTTGTGTGTATTGAACAGGACCACTTGAGGTTGTTCTCTTTGTACTGACTACATAAGAGAACAAACACTTCTGTTATTATGGATACTTGTGCTCTTAATTCGAATATAATAACGGACATGTATATGCAGTATGCATTACTTTGACTCATAAAAGAGTGAGATTCATTATGGATCAACAACCTCTATGAATTGGGTAATAACATTGTATGTATGATGGTCTGTTGATTATAAATGGAATCCATGTCCCGATACATCGGGTTGATGATGTCCTCTTAAGGAGCTCATAAGGATTGTCATGTAAACCCTGCAGGTGGATTATATCCGACATGACAAATAAAGTTGAGCGGTACTACTTAAGGATAAAAGATGTCGAATCAATATAGTTGTTAGTAACTTAATTTGATCGACGGACATACGATATCTTAACATGGAGAGCCAAACGAGCATATAATAAAAGGAGCCCACAAACATAATTTGGGATTAGGGAGGTAGTGCAACAATAGCTCATTAGTGGACCGAGCTATTGTTAATGGGCCTGGATTGTGTGTTCGGGCTGAACACGGGATATCCAAATCCGTTAGGAGGCCTAACCCTAATTTCTCCTCATGGTCCCTGCCGTAGCCTATATATATCCTCTATTCTCTGGCCGCCAGATTACCGATCAGAAATCTAATTTTTTTTCTAAATTCGTGATTCACGTAAGGAGAGAAAGAGAGGGCTGCCAAGGAGAAGAAAAGGTTGAGAGATCGTCGCCCACACGACGTCCAACTCGAGGAAGGAATACGTGCAGAAGATCTTAGGGTTGTTCGCTCGAGATTGTCAGGAATTACTTGTCTCCTTTCCGCCGCAGGTATAATTCGTGAACCCTAGTTTCCGCCTATGAAGGGTTAGAACACGTATTAGATCTGTTTAACTTTCTATCGATCAATACGTACACCAAAGGAAGGGTCCTGGAAATCCCAGTTCCATCAATTGGTATCAGAGCAACTTTGGATCTTCGTATTGATTGATACGTCCATGTTGTCCAATAAAACCTGCACTGTGTAATAGTCGGTAGATGTAGATCTGTTCTAACTCGGTTTTACAGGCATCTTAGATCCAACTATTATGGTCCAATGCATGTTTTTGATTATGTTGTTTAAACCACGGATATATCGTAGATGTTGTTGCTGTGGATGTAATTAAAATCACGAAGGTTGATCGTGCTTATTATTTTAATTTTGCAATCTAGATTATGTGTGAACTCCTTCAGGAGGAATAGGATTGATGTAATTTTAATTATTTTTGATCAATCGTGATGGCCGTGGTGGCTGTTTCTGACGTCGGACGAGATGCTGGTTTTAAGCAGTCCAGAGATAGACATATGATTTTTGATGAAGGAATCGACAGCCAAAACCTTAAAAAAAAATTCGGGGCGCTGCCCCGAACCCTGCGACCTGACCGGGCAGGTCGAACCCCGAATAGATCTGCGCAGCACCAGATTTTGGATTCAGATAGTTGAGGACGGAGCAGCAAAGATGACCATAATAGTTGGATATTTTTTCTTATTTTTGTCATTTTGCTTTTTCTGATTATGCATGTTTATTATTTTGTGGTTATTTTTTTTGAAAAACCAAGCCTACATTAATAATGGACAACATGGACATAATATCAACTAGTAAAAAAACCCTTATTGTTAAATAACTAAATGGGAGAGGATATTTATTTAGTTTAAATCCTATGGTCTCCATTACTGGTTTGTAGGTAATGTAATTATACTTGCGTGTTGGCTATAGTGCTTTCCTCCATATCGGATGAGTATAATTATGGATCACCAGTAAAAACTTCCTTATAAATAATTGTAGAAAGTTACCTAGTATGTGTTCACTTCTCCATCTGAAGGAACTCATTACAAGATAATGGACTTAGTATTAAGTAATGGTATACACTTAGATACAAATAATGGTATCCTCCCCATCGGAGTCACTGCTATTATTTGTATGACCAGAGCAAGACCAGCATATTAATTTTATTTGTCATAAAGTTATGTTAACATGATAGTAAAATTAATAAGAAAAACCTACTTGAACAAAGTTGAATTGTATACGTCCACACTATCGTGACATGCTAAATTCATGGTGTTCAAGGTGTTGGTGAATTTCTTATTATTGTTTTGAGAGAATTAATATTTAGTTAATTAAAAAAAAGTTTTTTTTGCCCTACATAATTTTATTTATGTGATTCTCAGGATTTTAAAATGGGTTCTTTCAGTCCACTTATGGAGATTCTTAAAGAAAATAAACTTACTGGACCTAATTATATTGACTAGAAACATAATTTGGACATTGTTCTGACTGCTGAGGAGTACAAATATGTACTTGTTGAGGAATGCCCACCTAAGCCTGATGCTAACTCTGATGAAGAGGTCAAAGAGGCTTATAAGAAGTGAAAAAAGATAGATGAGATGGCGCGGTGTTACATTCTGGCATCTATGTCAAATGTACTGCAACATCAGCATCAGGCCATGGCCATAGCTTATGACATGATGTATAACCTCAAGAAACTCTTCGGACATCAGAGTAGAGCAGCTAGGCAGTTTGCTATGAAATGTTTGATGAATACAAAAATGGCTGAGGGTACACCAGTAAGGGATCATGTTCTCAAGATGATGGGTCGTCTGAATGAGATGGAGATCCTTGGATGGAGCTGAAATCGATGGGGAATCCCAGGTCGATATCATTCTCGGGACTCTGCCTAAAAGTTTTGATAATTTTTGCCTTAATTACAACATGAACAAAAGGTTGTATAGTTTGGCAGAACTTGTAAAAGAGCTACAGGATGCTGAATCTCTCTTTAGGCAGAGTGGTCATATTTTTGTTTCTGAAAAGGCTTCTACTTCTAAGCCAAAAGGCGGTAAGAAGAAGAATAACATTCAAAAATAGGCAAACTCAGCAAAGAAGGGCATGAGACCTCAAGGCGCGGTGAAAAAGTCGAAAGGCAAATGTTTCAAGTGCAAAGGGTCAGGACATTGAAGACTGATTGTCCACTTCTCAAACAAGGGAACAAAGAAGGTATATCTCATTTACTAGTAGTTGAAACATGTTTAGCGGTGTTATCTACCGGCACCTGGTGTGTAGATACAGGAGCCACTAATAATGTCTGCAATACATTGCAGGGGTTCCAGGAAACCAGACGGCTCAGTGATGGAGAGAAATGCTTGTTCATGGGTGATGCTACAAAAGTATCGGTCGTTGCATTAGGAGATGTTACTTTATCTTTTGGTAGAAATAAGTCTTTGACATTGAGAGATTATCTTTATGCACCTTCACTTAGAAGGAATTTAGTTTCTGTTTCTATGTTAGTTAAGGATGGATATTCAGTTTATTTTAATAACAATATTGTTATTAGAAAGAATAAATATTTTATCTGTTCTAGTGCATTGGTTGATAATTTGTATGTCATTAATCCTATTTCGCCCATAATATAACTTATGGAAATGAATAATATGTCATCTAACTTAAATAAGAGAAAATAACCTTCTTGTATGAACCAAACATATCTCTGGCACTTGCGATTGGGGCATATTAACCTAAGAAGGATTCAAAGACTGGTTGAAGAAGGACCTTTGAGTTCATTGAAAGTGGAGGCACTACCAGTCTGTGAATCCTGCTTGGAAGGTAAAATAACCAAAAGGCCTTTTACGGCAAAGGGGTATAAGGCCAAAGATGTGTTGGAATTGGTTCATTCTGATTTGTGTGGACCCATGACTATCCAAGCTAGAGGTGGCTTTGAATATTTTGTCACATTTATTGACGATTATTCAAGGTATGGATACATTTATTTGATGCACCGTAAGTCTGAGTGCTTTGAGAAATTCAAAGAGTACAAGACTGAAACGGAGAAGCGTCATAGAAAATGTATCAAGTCATTACGATCAGATCGTGATGGCGAGTACCTCTTTGGAGAGTTTAAGGATTATTTATCAGAGGCTGGAATTGCATCCCAATTGACTGCACCTGGAACGCCCCAACAGAATGGTGTAGCCGAAAGAAGGAATAGAACTCTTATGGAGATGGTTAGATCAATGATGAGTTATTCGAATTTGCCAGATTCATTTTGGGGATATGCCTTAGAGACTGCAGCTTGTATTTTGAACTTGGTTCCTTCTAAGTCAGTACCTCTTACTCCCACAGAGCTGTGGATTGGGCGTAAGCCTAGTCTGAAATATGTTCGCATTTGGGGTAGTCTAGCACATGTGCTGAATGGGAAAGCAGATAAGTTGGAATCTCGTACAGAAGTATGCTTGTTTGTAGGCTATCCAAGAGGAACAAAAGGAGGTTTATTTTATAGTCCTAAGGATCAGAAGGTCATTGTTAGCACCAATGCCCGATTCTTAGAGAAAGACTATGTGATGAGCCATAAACCCACAAGCAGAGTTGTTCTAGAAGAACTGAGATGTGAGACACCAAGTACTTCAGTACCAACAGTACAAGAGGATGAACCACAAATAACTGCACAACATGTCACAAATGTTACACCACAACCGATAGTGTCTCGTCGTAGTGGGAGGGTTGTGATACAACCTGATAGATATATGTTCTTGGGAGAGTCGTCAGACTTCGTCCCTGAGGAATAAGATTATGATCCCTGTACCTACAATGAAGCACTCCAAGATAAAGATGCAGAGTCTTGGCAAAAAGCAATGATATCTGAAATATAATCTATGGATTCTAATTAGGTATGGGAGCTTGTAGAACCACCCGTTGGTGTAAAAGCCATTGGATGCAAGTGGGTCTATAAGAGAAAAAGAGGATCAGACGGTAAGGTTGAAACCTTTAAAGCTCGGCTTGTAGCAAAAGGTTTTACTCAAAGAGAGGGTATCGATTATGAGGAAACCTTTTCTCCTGTAGCCATGCTTAAGTCTATTCAGATTCTTTTATCTATTGCAGCTCATCTCGATTATGAGATTTGGCAAATGAATGTCAAGACAGCTTTCCTTAATGGAAGTCTTGAGGAAGACATCAATATGAAGCAACCAGACGGGTTCATTGAAAACGGCCAGGAGCATCTTGTTTGTAAGCTCAAGAAGTCCATTTATGGACTTAAGCAAGCTTCCAGATCTTGGAACATATGTTTTGATCAGGTGATAAAATCCTATGGATTTGATCAATGTCAGGATAAATCATGTGTATACAGAAAGTGTGATGAAAACGTGGTGGTGTTCCTAGTACTTTATGTGGATGACATCTTGCTCATTAGAAACAATATGAAGGTATTATCTGATGTAAGGGTATGGTTATCCAAACAGTTTGATATGAAGGACTTGGGAGAAGTAGGTTACATCCTTGGGATCAAAGTTCTACGAGATCGCAAGAAAAGGATGTTGGGCTTATCCCAAGCTTCCTATATCGATACTGTACTAACTCGTTTTAGTATGCAAAATTCTAAGAAAGGTTTCTTACCTTTTAGACATGGAATTGCTCTATTAAAGGAGCAGTGTCCGAGGACACCTAAAGAGATAGAGAACATGAAGGTAGTTCCTTATGCTTCAGCAGTAGGAAGCTTAATGTATGCAATGCTATGTACGAGACCAGACATCTGCTTTGCCGTAGGCATGGTCAGCAGATATCAGTCTAACCCAGGACAAGAGCACTGGACTGCCGTAAAGCATATTTTGAAGTACCTGAAAAGGACTAAAGAGTATATTCTAGTTTACCAGGCATATAGTTTAGTTCCCTTGGGGTATACAGACTCAGATTTTCAGTCAGATAGGGATTCCAGGAAATCTATCTCAGGTTATGTGTTTACTTTGGGAGGTAGAGCCATTGTGTGAAGGAGTATCAAGCAAAAATGTATTGCTGATTCCACCATGGAAGCCGAGTATGTGGCAGCCTCTGAGGCAGCCAAAGAAGCGGTTTGGCTCAGAAACTTTCTGTTGGACTTGGATGTGGTACCTAGTTTGCCTAAGTCTATTACACTTTATTGTGATAATAGTGGTGCAGTTGCAAACTCGAAGGAACCACGAGCCCATAAGACAGGCAAACACATTGAGCGCAAGTACCACCTGATACGAGATTTCGTAAAGAAAGGAAAAGTTGCTGTGATCAAGATAGCATCAACCGACAACCTAGCTGATCCCTTTACAAAAAGCTTACCAGCTAAGGCTTTTGACAGTCATGTTGAGGGAATGGGAGTCAGATGTGTAGCAGCATGGCTTTAAGTATAAGTGGGAGATTTGTAACAGTATACTGAAAAGCAATGCTTTGAGTATAAGTGGGAGATTGTTAGGGTTATATACTAAAAGCATCACTTTTGTAGTAACTTTATTTCCTTAAATTTTGAATGAGAATCATATGGACAAATATTTGCATATTGTATTTGTTGTAAGTGTTAATGCAAATGTCTGATATTCTATATTGTAGATAATATGGTGTGTGGTGTCACACAGAAGATCATATTATCAGTTTCCTATGGAGTATATAAATAGTTCACAACCTAGATGGACTTAGACAATCTATTAGAAAGGTTGTAGTGTAATCTGGTATTAGTCTATCTTGACTATAGGTTTACACTAGTACACTTTGTGTGTATTGAACAGGACCACTTGAGGTTGTTCTCTTTGTACTGACTACATAAGAGAACAAACACCTCTGTTATTATGGATGCTTGTGCTCTTAATCCGGATATAACAACGGACATGTATATGCAGTGTGCATTACTTTGACTCATAAAAGAGTGAGATTCATTATGGATCAACAATCTCTATGAATTGGATAATAACATTGTATGTATGATGGGCTGTTGATTATAAATGGAATCCATGTCCCGATACATCGGGTTGATGATATCCTCTTAAGGAGCTCATAAGGATTGTCATATAAACCCTGCAGGTGGATTATATCCGACATGACAAATAAAGTTGAGCGGTACTACTTAAGGATAAAAGATGTCGAATCAATATAGTTGTCAGTAACTTAATTTGATCGACGGACATACGATATCTTAACATGGGGAGCCAAACGAGCATATAATAAAAGAAGCCCACAAACATAATTTGGGATTAGGGAGTGTAGGTCCTAAAAATCAAGTTGCACCCATTAAAGAAGTCATAAAAATCAAATTGGGCATCCTTCAAGTGAACTGCACAGGAGACGGATTGCGCACCAACTCGATTGCGCAGGCTGAACTGCACACTCATCCAAGTGCGCAAGCTGACGTGGCCTTGTCATCATTATCTGACAGAGAATCAGATCTTCTGACAACTGACAGCACGGAGAACGAGGAAACTGTTCGTTTATCGTGCAGCACAACGCTCGAGGACAGCTGTACATGCAGCGCAATCTGCCAGACTCTTTGCAGCGCGGTCCATCCCAGCGCAATCTGAAGCCAGTGCAATTCAGGTGGCACACTTCATCAAGACAACTGACAAAGTACACGTGGCCTTCATGCCATCAATGACTCATTATGTGGTAACCGTCTGTACACGATCATGCGCATTTCAATCAAATAATGCCATATGTCCACTACAGTTGGCCCACGATCAAATAACTGCCAGCGCAGTCTGATGCCTGCGCGGTCCAATGCATGCACAATCCATCTTACGCAGTCCAGAATAACTAAAAAGTAGTTATTTCTAGAACTCTATAAATAGAGTTTCAAGTCCTTCTTAGAGGGGATCACACACATATCAGAAATCATCACCAGAGATCAGGAGTTCTTGCCAAAGTGCTGCTGCAATCTTCAGAAGCTATCGTCTTCAAAGTTCACATCGTCCAAGGGATAAAGCGATCGTCATTCAGATCGGATTCCTATAGTTGTACTTTTCCAGAATTCTTGTAATCTACTTACAAAGTTTGTTGAAATAAAGATCAACTTTTGTTTTTGCAAACAAAATGGCGACTCTGCTGGGGATGACTTTTTCCTCCGACGAGGAAATGACAACTCAATGTGACGTTGCGTCTATCGAAAAGACGCAGAAGATGCTGGTTGTAAAAGGTCAACCAGACGGCCTACGAGGCGATGATCAACTCCAGGACCATCCCTCGCACTGCAACAACTTCTGCCACGAGCAAAGTTCACCCAGTGTGGGTCCCTAAGATTGTTGCGTAGTCTACTGCTTCCGCTGTTCAGCCTGCTGCGCAATCTACTGCCTCTGTTCCTAAGACTGCTATCTCTGCTGCACAGTCTGCTGCTACTTCCCATACGTAGTATGCTGCTTCCCTTTCCAGTGCACAACATACTTCATATGCTGCTCTGTCAAAGTGCAAGACTCCTATTCCTCTGGCGCAGTTGGCTGCCACTCTGCCTGCGCAATCCACCATTCCAGCAACCAGAGTACAACCCAAACACTCTGACAACAAGACTCCTGCTGCGCAAGCCACTATGACTGAGGCCAAAAGACTTTCTGCCAGAGTTACTCATGCACAACCTGCCAGTGCGCCATCAACTACTCCAACCCATGCGCACACTGCGCCAGCGCAGTCTGAAAGAGATGGCCCTTTGGCTAATCTCTCCTCTTCCCACAACAAGAGGAAAAGCTCTGCTCCTCCTCTCAAGCACCCTGTTGCTCCTGCGTAATCTACTGGGGGTAGTCTTTTGGCTATTCCTCCTCCTCTCCAGAACAAAGGAAAAGGCCCGTTGGCCTTTTCTCAAACTTCCTCGTCCCACGACTTGGAGGACAACAGAGGGAAACGATCTTTAGCTAACCCTTCTTCACAAAACAAAGGAAAAGGCCCTTTGGTCTTTTTTCAGTCTTCCTCGATTTTTATCGAAGAAGATCAATCTGAATGTGCTCCGGCACCAGTCAGTACAAGAACTCTTTCCAATAAGGGTTCTTCTTCTCTCATTGCCAGAGGGAAATGTATTAATCAGAGAGGTATTCTGCCTACTCCGGTAGCAGAATTTCAAGATCTTCCAACTCTCAAGATATCCCGTTCAAGACAGAAAAAATTGCTGGTGTCTCAGACAGAAACCCCTGGGGGTGAGTTTGCTGATCTAAGAACTTATCTCAATCGACCAACTTCGGTAAAACGTAAACAACCAATGCCGAAGACCAACCAGCATCAGAAGCAAACTTCCAGGATCAAAAATCCAGACACCTATGCCAATGAAATGAGTACTTCCCTGTACACTCAAGGGACAAAACATTTGAAGAACCGGAACCATGTTTCGAATATTGTCAAAGAACACATCCCTCGAACTTTTTCTCGTCCCGTTGCTGTTCTCGATCTCCGAGAACACCTCAAGCAAAAATAGGACAACATCTCAACATCCCCAGTGCAACCACTTGGACACCATTGCAATCACAAGGTTGTCATCAAGTGTTGTTGTCAGACAACAAGACGATCTGTCTTCGATCGTCTGAACTTTATAAATTCTGAACCTATGTCAGAAGATGAAGACAAAGTTTTGTATGCTTCCGTCAACATGACTTCCAGAGACACTGGGGGTAGGAAGTGCTCCAAGCACGACAAGCCTCGCAAGCCAAGTCAGCGGTATTTGGATTTACTCCAAGAATCTTCCGATGGAGTATTCCAATATACCCGATCCCGAAACCGAGACACAATCGGTCAAAGGAATCTTCAAGATCCTTCCGGTCATCTTACTCTTTCTCACTCAGGAGATAATTCTTTCTCCGAGTACGATGCATACAGTGAAAGTTCGGAACAGACAGTGTCCTCCACTGTACCTAGAGAAGTGACAGCTTATGTTGTCACTGAAGATCCTGATGCTTCCAGTTCAGCTAGTCAAGAACAACGAATAGCTGCGCTAGAAGACAAGCTGAAGACCATGGCCGAGATGGTTGCAAGTATGCATTCTATCATTGTGGCCCAATATACAATTCCACCGACAGTACCTGCTACAAATCCTGAAATCATAGCATCGTCGGTACCTGTCAATACAGGGCTGGGGGTAGCATCTCTTCAAGTACCTCCTGTACAGATCTAACCTACACCCAATCAGTCAGGTGCTGGGGGTAGTGCTTACCACGCTGTTCCTCCCCCTAACACTGTGATTTAGCCTGCTCCTTCTACATCAGTAGAAGATCCCAACGAAGCTGTCAAACTCCTGCACACTCAGTTCGAGGCTTTCAAAGAGAAGGACAACTTGCAGAGATTGGGGATCAAACAACCTTACCCAGTTGAATGGAAGGAAGTCCCATTTCCTCCGAAGTACAAGATTCTAACAATCTCACTGTTTGATGGCAGCACTTCTCCCAGTCAGTTCATTAACCACTTTGAGGTTATGACTGTCCAACTTCAACCAAATGACGCTCTTCTTACCAGAGTATTCGTTGGCTGTTTAGCCGGCGTGGCATACGATCGGTACAGAAGATTGCCCGATGGTTGTATCACCTCCTTCTTTGGCCTAAAACAAATCTTCTTGGAACGATTCTATGAGGGGATCAACGATATGACTATGTCAGCCCTCAATAAAATCAAACAAAGACACAATGAAACTGCTGAGAGTTTCATTGAAAGGTTCCGCCGGAAAGCTTTGAAAATGCCTCCTGGAACTCCGGCCGCTGTGACCATAGACACCTGCAAGGCAAATCTTTTGCCTATCATCAGCATGTGGACGGGGTCTATTCAGTTCCAAGACAGGCTATCCTTCATTGTCAATGCTAAAGCAGCTGAAGTTAGCGCTGACAAATTCAAGCAGCTTGGGGTACAAATGTCTAACCCCGACCGGGATGAACACCAGATATCGGGTGGTGGTAATCGCCATATCAACTGCAAAGGAAAAAAAAACTTTGAATATCAACTTGACGAATAAGAACAAAGAATCTCTGGCGGTTAACGTAGCTCCTCCTACGTCCACTTCTACTCCTTCAACACCTCCACCAAAGGAACCTCGTCCAAAAGTAGAGTACTCCTTTGATGAGAATGACACAGTGAGCATCTTTGATTGCTTGATCAAAAGCAATAAGCTCCAACTCCCAGATCCGAAGAAGCCCGATGAAGTCGGTAAGACTGATCATCCTAAGTACTGTGTTTATCACAGGTTCATTGGGCATCCCACTCGAGCATGTTATGTGGTCAAAGGCAAAATTCAAGAGCTGGTCAACGCTGGTGTTGTCACTCTATAGTAAGATGAGAAGACTGTTACCGTAAACATGGTATCAGTTCAATTCGGTGACTTTCCGCCGTAGATGGTACAGCATGGTGTCATTCCTATCCCCAAAGCTACTCTTGAGATCGAGAATCTCCCTCCTCCACGAAGTAAAGGTCTCGTCCCCTTGTCTCTTGATAATGGCGAGATTATGTAGATTCATTCGGACCTTGCCCCGGAGTTCGAACTTCCCTCTTCCTCCAAGAAGAAAGACCGCTCCAAGGGCAAGACAAAGACTTGCAATATGGTGTCTTTTGACCCCATAGTTGACGAGGAAATCCTGCTGGGCACCAGATCAGAAAAAGCCTATCTAAAAGATTATTCCGAAGCTCAAGAGAATCCTGCTTCTTCTTCTGAGCCTGCTCCAGTATAGCCTGTTTCTACTGAGGATATTCCTACTGCATCCTCACCGGTTGTAGAACCCACTCCTCCCAAACCGACGGTTGCTGACAAAGGCAAACAACAAGTCCGCTTCGACAAATCTTTGAAGAAGTCATCTCCTTCCGGACTTGAAAAGCCTTACAACTTTGATATCTTGGCTCAGTTGGCCAATACACCAGCCCGGCTGTCCATCTTCGAGCTCTTACGCCTCTCCAAAGAGACTCGAAAAACTCTGAGTGAGGCTCTCATGCAAGCTGAAACTTGTCTAGCCCTGCTAAAGAAGCCGAAAGCAGAGCCAGTCTCTTGCCTCCATTGTCATAGTGTGTTGGAGTTAATTCCAAACATAACTTTCATACAGGATGACATGTTGATGGAAGATAATAGGCATGACCGTCCTCTCTACTATACAGAATATGTCGACTCGATGAAAGTCGATCGTATTCTGATAGATCCAGGGTCTGCTCTCAGCATCATGACGAAGACAATGTTGGATGCATTGAAGATTCCAGTACATAGTCTTTCCAGTACAATCACCACCATTCTTGGGTTCAATCAGGGAAGGAGTGAGCCTCTGGGCAAGATTCGCCTAAAACTCTAAATAGGCAATCTTCGCCCAAAGGTGACCTTCTACATCATTGACAACCATGGTTGTTCTTACAATGCTTTGTTTGGAAGACCATTCCTGCATGAGCATAACATTGTTCCTTCAACTCTCCATCAATGTTTCAAATATGTCGATGACAATGGAGAGGTGCAAAAGGAGGTTGCTGATCTCTATCCTTTCAAAGGCGTCGAAGCATACTGCAACGATGCTCGTATGTATAAGGATGAATTTATGAAGGTAGTACTGTCTTTGGACACTGAAGAAGAACAAGAAGCAGTGCCTAATGACACCCTCATCATACCCGTCAAAGGGCATATTTCTCGTCCTCTGTCCGCCAAGCCACTGGCTATTCACTTGCCAGTCCAGAAGCAACTAACTGATGATGGTCACGATCAAAGGGAGCTCACCTCTTCTGAGCCACTTGTTATAGACTTACGTCGTAACAAGAAAAAAAGGCAGCTCACCTCTTCTGAGCCACTTGTTATTGATTTATCTCATAACAAGGATAAAAGGGAGCTCACCTCCTCTGAGCTGCTTGTTATCGACCTCCATCGTAACAAAGCCAATCCTCCTCCACGTTCTTCTTTTCTCCCTCTTGTAATCAATCTGACCAAGCCTGCTAAGGCTAAAGGTCCTGCTGTAAATACAAATGTACAAATTAATGAAAAAGCATCTACTTTCCAGTATACTGATGTCATTTATCATGCTAAGTGCTATTTGGATATGTTAGATAGCTTTCAATCATTTACGATGGGAGTTGTGCAATCTCTTCAAACAGAAGTCTTATTTGAACATCCAAAGGATTCATATCGTATTGTTCCCGCTTGTAATAAAGGCGAGAGTCCAATACTTTTTAGTAAAGGACCGGAACAATAATTTAGCTATATGGATGATAGCAAAAGTAATGATACGGGGCATCTTCAACTCCGTCGTTACAGTCAACAATCAAAAGACATCATTCGAAAGATGGGTTATGACTTCAAGAATGGCCTCAACTACGGTAAAGGTAAAAGAACTCCTATCCGTACAACTGTTCCGAAAGGAAAGTCAGAGATGTACTACAGCAGGACCAAAAGAGGTCTCGGATATGCTTCACCTCCGGTATTATCTCCAGCAGCTTCTGAATCCGTTAATGAAGAGTGCTCTAACTCTTCTGATTCCAGATCATAGGATTCTAACACCAGCATCGGTCAAGTTCATCGATTGACTGTATCTTCTAACATGGTCTCCGTCGAACTTCCAGAAGGCTATGACGAGGATATTTAAGAAAGTCCTGAAACAGATCCCTGGGCTCAATGAATGGATACCCAATGGGAACTCCGATTCGAACAAAAGGAACCTCCTACTGAAGATCAATTAGTTCAAGTTGATGTAGGACAGAGCGGGTCACCTCGTCCAATATTCATCAGCAAGAACCTCCCAAAGGCAGATAAGCAAGAATTAATTCTTCTTATTCAGGAATACATTGATGTCTTTGCCTGGAGCTATGAGGACATGCCAGGTCTAGATCCTAAAGTTGCTACTCACAAATTGAACATCTTGCCGAATGCAAAACCGGTCAAACAACAACAACGGCGCTTCAAGCTAGAAATGATGGATGCCATCGACGATAAAGTCAAGAAGCTCATCGCTTGTGGCTTTATTCGAGAAGAGCAACATCCTGATTGGGTAGCCAATATCGTTCCAGTTCTAAAAAAAAGGGGAAAAGTTTGAGTCTGTATCGACTTTCGGGATCTTAATGAAGCATGTCCAAAAGATGAATTTCCTCTCCCTATCACAGACGTCATGATTGACAACACCTGTGGGTTCGAGCGAATATCTTTCATGGATGGATTCTCCGGATACAATCAGATTTGGATGAATCCTGAAGATGAAAAGCATACTTCTTTCCGCACTCCTCGCGGAGTTTACTGCTATACTGTAATGCCATTTGGTCTCAAGAACGCTGGTGCAACTTACCAACGGGCTATGAGTACCATCTTTCGAGATCTTCTGCACAAGACTGTCGAATGCTACGTCGACGATATTGCTGTCAAAAGTCGTCTAAAGGAAGATCACATCCAAGACTTGAGAACTATCTTCAACCTCATGCGCCAACATCAACTCAAAATGAATCCCACCAAGTCATTCTTGGGTGTCTCTAGTAGCAAATTTCTCGGCTTCGTCATTACCTCTAAGGGTATACACGTGGATCCCGAGAAGATCAAAGCCATTCAAGAGATGCGTCCTCCACGTAACCTAAAAGAGCTACGAGGATTCCAAGGTCGACTTGCGTACATTAGGAGATTCATTTCGAATATGTCTGGACACTGTAGACCATTTACTCAACTAATGAAGAAGGATGTATCTTTCGTTTGGACTGAAGAATGTCAACGAGCATTTGACGACATAAAACGGTATCTCATGAATCCACCAGTCTTGGTGCCACCAATCTCTGGCATACCATTCTTAATGTATGTCCGTGCTATAGATCATTCATTGGGTGCTTTACTTGCCCAAAAGAACAAAGAAGGCCACGAATAGGATATCTACTACCTCAGTCGTACTATGATCGGTGCTGAACACCGTTATAGTCTGGTTGAAAAAGAATGCCTAGCTCTTATGTTTGCTATTCAAAAGACTGGACATTATATCATTGGCCAAACTATTCATGTCATATACCGAGTTAATCCTCTTCGGGTATTGATGAGGAAGCCTAGCACACTTAATTCTCGGTTAGCTACATGGGCCATTCTGCTAGCCCAATATGACATAGTCTATGTTCCTCAAAAGTTTGTCAAAGGTCAAGCACTGGCGGATTTCTTAGCAGCTCATCCTGTTCCAGAAATGTCCAAACTCTATGATGAAATTCTAGACGAGACTTTAGAATCTAATACAATCTCCGAAGAATTTCCTACTTGGCGTCTATTCTTTGATGGTGCATCCAGGATTGGACCCAATGGTGCCATTGTCGCAGGAGTTGGAGTTGTCCTTGTTTCTCCAGACGGGTCAGCTATTCAAAGAGCCTACTCCTTAGATGAACCTTGCTCCAACAATGTGGCAGAATACAATGCTCTACTCATTGGCCTTCAGCTAGCTAAGCAACTTAACGTTGAGTATCTTGAAGTCTATGGTGACTCCAAGCTGGTTGTTAACCAGGTTAGAGGGACTTATGAAGTTCGCCATCAAGATCTAGTACCTTACTTTGAAGCGGCAATCAACATGGCTACATCATTCAAAGCCTTTTTCATCGAATATGTACGCCGAGCATACAATACTGAAGCCGACGCTTTGGCCAATCTTGCAGCAGTTTTAGCCATCCCTATTAAAAGACAACAGGTGGTGGTTATCTCTAATCGGGAATTATTCTGCGTCGAAAACAATTATAATATTGAGTTCAGTAATCTTACTTAAGTCAATGTTACCAATGAAGATTAGAGAACTTCCTTCATCGACTTCGTGGTCCATGACATACTCTCTGAAGATCCCAAGGAGGCTACGAGTATTCGTTGGCGGTCTCTACGATTCTACTACAATCAGACCACCAAAACTCTCTACCGGCGAACTTATGACGGCCTACTCTTGCGCTGTCTTGCTGGTGATGAAGCAAAGTAAGTATTGCGTAAAGCTCATGACGGTGTTTGCGAAGCACACCAACCCGGTCCTAAACTGTAGGATCGCATCCGACGCATGGGTTACTATTGGCCCTCTATGGTATCTGATGCCATCGAATATGCAAGGAAGTGTCGAGCTTGTCAAATCCACGCAGATTTTATTCATCAACCATCAGAATTCCTTTATCCGACTGCTGCTTCCTGGCCTTTTGAAGCTTGGGGAATGGACTTCATCGGTCCCATCAATCCTCCTTCTTCTAGAGGATATCGGTTTATACTCGCAATAACCGACTACTTCTCCAAATGGGCTGAAGCTATACCATTGGCTGAAGTCAAGACCAGCAGCATCATCAACTTCGTCAAACACCATGTCATCTATCGATTTGGTGTACCTCGACGGATCATTCATGACAATGGACCTCAGTTCATCAGCCAAAAGTTCACAAGGTTTTGTGACGATCACCGGATTGACAATGTCGCTTCAACAGCATACAATCCTATTGTTAACGGCTTAACTGAAGCTTTCAACAAGACTATTATCAAGCTCCTCAAGAAGTTTGTGTCTACTAACAAATAAAACTGGAGTGAAAAGCTTAGAGAATGTCTTTGGGCCTACCGCACTACGGTCCGCAACCCTACAGGATGTACACCCTTTTCTTTGGTGTACGGCTGTGAAGCAGTTCTACATCTGAAACTTTAAATTCCGTCTTTGAGGATTGCCATCGCCAATGAACTCACGACAGAGAACAATGACCTTCTTCGACTTCAAAAATTAGAAGCGCTCGATGAAAAGCGGTTAATGGCTCAACAGTATATTGAGTTATACCGAGCCCGCATCTCAAAGACTTTCAACTGCAAAGTTAAGGTCAGAGCATTTCAGAAAGGAGAGCTTGTTCTAACCGTCAGACGTCCTATGACTATGACTCACTCGAGCAAGGGCAAATTCGATGCAAAGTGGGAAGGGCCATATATCGTGAGCAAAGTCTTCTTAAATGGAGCCTATCAACTCACAGAACTAGACGGTCGAGTTGCAATGATGCTATCAATGGCAAGTTCCTCAAAAAGTATTATGTATAAATATAATAGACATTGATTGTAATCATCAGACAAGTTCGTAAATAAAATTCAATTTTATTTCATCTTGAATGATAGTACATAATATCAAGGAAGGTTACTATCATCCTTCTCAAAATTGGGACGCGGGCCACTACCGTCCTTATCAAAAACATGATCAGCAAAAGAGTCGAGAATATTCTTGCTGGAATCCACCAGGAACTTGCAAGCAGCCATCCTCATGGCTACTTCTTCTTCTGTCTTTCCTGGTTCAAGAAGGAAGTCCAAGATGTCCTTTGGCGATTTAGGGGCAGACGAACCTTCGCCCGCTGCTATCTGCTTTGGTGGAGCCGGTTCGACTGGATATTCCTCAGTACCCGTTTCTACCTTCGGGGCGATCCCGATCTTCTTGGATGCATCTCCAGACGACATCTTCATGTTGAAAAGTAAAAGTGACCATCTTATATGACTTTCTGTTCTATTTATAGACAGAAATCCGTACATTCCACATTTGACGGTTCGTCCGTTCATTATATTCATTCACTCGACGGTTCATCCGTTCATTACATTTACCCGACGGTTCACCCGTTCACACATCCATCTAACGGTTCGTCCGTTCATTATATTTATCTGACGGTTTACCCGTTTATCACGTTCATTTGACGGTTCATCCGTTCATTTAATTCATTTGACGGTCCGTCCGTTCATCCCGACGATTCATTTTCGTTCATTTATTTCGTTCACATTTTGACGAATCATCCATTTCGTTCATATCAGCAACTTGTCATCTTTGATTAAGTTGTCTATTGAAATAATGATGTTCAATAAATTATATTTGCCACGTCCATATTACCTCTGAGCAGATATAATTGAATATGATTATTTTCTAAAATCAAGAAATATATCATGTCTTGCACCTCTGAATATATTTTCTATCGCTATTATTTATATCTTAATAAGATATGCAACAAATAATAGAGCCACCAAGAAAATGTCTTTTATTGATCAAAAATTGAAAGACATTACAACATGACATATTATAAAAAGACTGAAAATACAAAAGTCTTTCTTATTCTGCTGGCGGAGTCATTAAGTTGGTCATCTACTGCTTCAAAGATTGCAGCCGCTCCTCACGAGATTCTATCACCCGCTTCCTAGCTTCCTCCATCCCGGACTTGTCGTCGAAAGATGGCATAGTCACTATTCTGCGAGAGATTTCTTTTGATGAGTTACGACGTACTCATCCCTTTCCAGAGTCAGAGCATTCAGCTGTTGAACTGCAGTCTGGTGTTGAGCGACCTCGTCCTCCAGAGCAAGCTGGACAAGTCTCAGCTCTTCTTCAAGACGGGCAGATTGTGATTGCAGCTCCGCAACTCTCTTTTTTTCTCGTCAGCAACAGATGCCACTGTTTCCACTTGGGCATTATACTCAGCAGACTTGGTAGTGAAAGCATCCAAGAGAATTTAGAAATTAACTTTCTCAACCGTAGCCTCCTGAGACATCTTTTCAAATTTAGCTTGCACCAAGGACTCCATCTCTCCCTTATTCAGCTCTTTGTAAATTTTGACCGATACCTCTAGCTCATCTAGTACATGTTCGAGAAAGACAGCCTGAGCTTCGTCGCCTTGATGACGGATGGCATTGATCAAATAGGAGGTTGGATCTCTGACGATGGAGAAACCAGCCTCTTCTTTTTCTATCACCCTATCTACTAAGGATTTCAAAGACTTAAAGAAAAGGTTACTGAAAGAGCTGACGACAAAATGGTTGGTAGCCAGAGCACCCGGGGTAGCAGCTACTCCCATAGATATAGAAGCAGCAGCAGGTGTCTGTGAAGACAGACGTTCGGTTTCTTCTCTTTGAGTAGACAGCTCTTTAGCTAGATGAGCCATCGTAGAGCTAGTTGCTCCTCCCAGATGCTCTTCTGCAAAATCAAATAAACCTTATCATTGATTGTTGTCGTCATTAGCAACTAATTGAAAAGGATCAAAAGATCAAAGGCAATCTTACCATAACTTGCCCCAGTAACAAGCCTTTCATCTGATGGTACAGATTCCAATCTAACAGAAGTAGCCTCAGACATTACTGCCTGGCTACTTCCGGCCTCAGAACCACCCAAGAAATATCGGCTACCGCTAGCGATAACCGTTACTGGCACTATGTCTGTGCACACGGAAGGAACCGGGGAAGTTTCAAGTTTTGCATGGATAAAAATGTAAATGTCAGCTATTTGAATCCATGAAAAGAAGGTAAATAAAATCGTTTAATACCATTTGGAGCAGCAGAAGTAGTTTCTGTGGGTGCTACTTCTACATTTGTATTCCTTTCCGGAGACACGTAATATCCGCTTCAGGATTCAGTGTGTCGTCTACAGCTTAGGGAGACATATGGATATCAGTGCCCTCTTCGGGATTTAATGTATCATCAACATCTTCTGTCGATGTATCTTCATTGCTTAAGCTGTCCTCTGGAGCTTCCTCGCTGGCAGTTGCGGCAGCGGCTTGATCGACATCGTCTTGCAGACCAAAGTCGCAATCATTTAAAGCTTCAATCATTAGACGATCTTCTTCTTCACGGAGCCCTCCTGGTGTAGTAGGAATCTGGGTAGTTCTTACCGCAAGAGAAGGAGATCGCAAAATTTTATCATCCCTTTGCCCAGGTTCATCTCTCAGCTCAGCTTCAGCCCCTAGCTCAGCTTCATCTCTTTGTTCAACCTCATCCCTTGGCTCTGGGGAAGGAGTCTCCTGCCTAGGCTCGGAGGCAGGTATAGGGGATGACATGGTTATTCCAGCTACAGCACTGGCTACCACCGAAGACAAGATTTGTCTTGGAGGGGTGATCACCCTCTTTCTCCTTCTAGAGGCCAGTTTCTTTCGATGAAGAGGTCTTTCGGGACTCTCCACATCTACTACATCGACCTGCTTTGGAAGAGAGGTCGGTGTGGTCGCTTCTTCTCGGGTCGACTCGGCCAGTTGCCGAGACTGCGACCTGGTGGTGACCTTCTCGGAGGGTCTAAGATAAGTTTCTTCTTTGCAACCGGAGAGAAAGGTTCATTAATCCTTCTCTTTCTCTCCTTGGTTGGAGATTTGGCCACTTTCAAAGAAACCCGCAGTAGTTCATTAACCTCCTCAGGGAAGTTAGCTTCCCTTGAGGCTTCCAAGGGATCATCCACTGGCTCATGTTGCTCATCATTTCCTTGAGCTAGCATAGCAGTTGCTCCTTTCTTCAAACGCGTCGCCGTCGCGAAGCTATCTACAAGATTGAAGTTCTCGGCAAAAGTATTTGTAGCTGTATAAAAAAGTGAATATGTATATAACATTCGAGGGCCATGATCATTCTTGGTCGGCATCGAGAACACTGTCCTTGTGTCTCGAGCGTTGTAATAAGCCCATGCTCTGGCACCATCAATCAGATACCCCTTTCCTTGTAGGCAAGTTATAGCATTGCCTACGTAGAACTGGTCGTAACCAAATTGACGAGCGAAGCGGTTTGGCAGATATGGTTCCAAGAAACACTCATCTTCGAATCTATACACCAAATACGATGGCCTGATCGTCCTCAGCCAGTCAAATGCTGCCCGACCCAACGGCTGCCTCCCAAGGTCAACTAGATTTGTCGACATATGTTCATAACCGGTTGGAGGGACAACGCAGTAGAAATTCCATCCCTTCCCAAGGTTCAAGTCACGTCTGCAATCCTTCAGACTAGTGTATACCCACTTGCTCCGGAAGAATCTTCGCAGATAGCTACCACCGACTGCTCCCATGTCGGGGTTCATCAATGACGGATGGTGCAGAAGCAACCATCCGAACAAATCGGTGTAAGGCAACTCCAGTCGAGGGAAGTTCCCCTTCTCACCATTCCATTTGAGCATGGAGTCAACATAAAGACGAAGACCTGCATTCACTCTACAGGTCATCGCCGACAGCAAATCTATCCGGTAGCCAAAGACTAACCGGACAGCAGCAAAAAGTATGCCGCGGTGGAAGCGGTCCACGGCACTTGCTTCGGGTACGACGAAGCGTCGAAGCCAATATGTCAGGAATCCCGCCAGCTGGGCTTCTCTTGACATGGGCCTGTAGCCCATTCTCATAAAACTCTCGACAAAATCTCCGGTCTTGAGTGGAGGGTATTGATGTTCGTCGTTAACTTTGATGTCCATTTTCTTGTTTTCTTCCATCAATCTTATTACTTCACTGTGGCTGAGGGGTTGGAAGAAAGTCGGGTTGCACGTATCACGATCCTTAGTCTTTTTCTCGATGATATGATTAAGAAAAAGATAAGGCAACCACTTTGATGAATAACAGGTGCCGGAAGAACCGCTCTTATAGTACATGGAGCATATTTTGTAGTGGCACAGTAGTTCGTCGAAAACGGCCACCATCTCTGCATTTTCTCGACGTAGTCGGTCTAACTCGTCGTTTGTTGGAACATATTCCTTATAAGGGAAGTCTCCCGTTGGTAAGCACGAGATGTATTTCATCTCATGATAGGCTAATCCAATTTCCCCGCAGGATGTCATGAATGTCCCTGTCCTATAATTGTACCTCTCTGCCAAGACCAGAAACAGATGAGGGTTTGGGAGGAATCCATACACGGTAGCGTATACCGCCTGATATAGCTCGATCTCTTTGAGCTTGTCTTCGAACTGAACCAATATCCAATTGGCTATGCAGTTCCACCTTTTGTTGTCTGGGTTCACCAGACCTGTCAGCCAGATGTCCTGATCCGGGTATCTGCCCTCAACCTTTGCATATTCATTAGCAAAGATTGGCGTCCTCACCGGCAGCAACAAAGAAGAGTTCTCTAGAGGGATGCAGCCTGGCTTCAATCCTCTGAGCAAAGTGCTATGACGCTCAGAGGAGCTATAGAACATATCCCTATTGTTTGGGCCTTTCTTTACACAAATATTCCCTGCCTTTGCTTGCTGGAGGAGGGTAATATCCCAGTCCATCCTCCTGGGATGGCTTGCATGGGCATAGCGGGCTAGAGGGAGGCATCTAGCAATGTCCGGTAACAGGATTGTTTTCTCCTTTCTCTGGAAGAGTCTCTGCTCAACACGGGGTCTTGGCTGAGAACTCTTGTCAATAGCTTCACCAAATAAGAACATGGGTTTCTTTTGGCTAATGGCATCGGCAGTCTGCAGAGGCTGTCCATTCATCAGACTTAATAAAGTTTTATTGTGCTGAGCTACCAAGATGGCTTGGCGGGAGGATGGCAGAGCATATTGGAGAAAAAGCACATGGGACAAATCTTCTTTAAATTCTAGTTCAGCAAGGGACCCTGCAAAGATTTCATACTCTGGGTCCTCTCTGATGTTAACTGCATCAAATAGAAAGACAAAATTCAGTACAAGTAAAATCAAAGATTCTGTCAGCAAATTGCACAAGCATCAGATTATGCAAGCATCAGATTGCACAACAACAGTTTCTATGCACAAACTGTCCAGTTGCGTCAACTCATCCACTTGCGCAAGCTATCAGATTGCGCTGAATAACTTGCGCAAAGCATCAGTTTGCGCTGGACAGCCTTACGCAAATCAGCAGATTGCGCTGACTTTTGCCAGCACGTTGTAACCGATTGCGCAAGAAAATAGTCTTTATAAAAATAAAAACTATAGGGTTTTGTGCAACCGAAACCCTAAACAAGGCGGCACAGTATAACCAAATCTCTAAAAAGAGATAGGTTTGGGGATTCAATCATGTCGAAGAACGCCAAAAAGGGTTTTCGATCGAATAACTACCTTGCAATGATGGATGTCCAATTTCATGTCGTGAAATGTGCGGCGCAGCATGAGTTGAAGACTCGGCGGGGGCCTTGCCCTTGTCGGCGGCGGAACGCTTCAGAGCCATCTGAAGTCGACAGAGAAGAAGGAAGAAAGTCGGAGGAGGCTCGGGAACTTTTCTCTCTTTAGCAAAGTGAAAACAAGTAAAGAATAACAAGAAGAACAAAGAGAACTATTTATAGTTTTTCAAGAGCAACGGTCGCCTCAGATTGCGCCGAAGAAATGGGAGCTAACTCCTCCAATTGCGAAGACAAGTCATTTCTTGTGCAACTTGATTTTTTATCAATATTCAAAGTATTTCGATGCTTTGATTATCTTCAAACTTCAAAAAGTTTGAAGGGGGTCTTGTAGGTCCTAAAAATCAAGTTGCACCCATTAAAGAAGTCATGAAAATCAAATTGGGCATCCTTCAAGTGAACTGCACAGGAGACAGATTGTGCACCAACTCGATTGCGCAGGCTGAACTGCCCACTCATCCAAGTGCATAAGCTGACGTGGCCTTGTCATCATTATCTGACAGAGAATCAGATCTTCTGACAACTGACATCACGAAGAACGAGGAAACTGTTCGTTTATCGTGCAGCACAGTGCTCGAGGACAGTTGTACATGCAGCATAATCTGCCAGACTCTTTGCAGCGCGGTCCATGCCTGTGCAATCTTAAGCCAGCATAATTCCGGTGGCACACTTCATCAAGATAACTGACAAAGTAAATGTGGCCTTCATGCCATCAATGACTCATTACGTGGTAACCGTCTGTATACGATCATGCGCATTTCAATCAAATAATGCCATGTGTCCACTACAGTTGGCCCACGATCAAATAACTGACAGCGTAGTCTGATGCCTGCACGGTCTAATGCATGCGCAATCCATCTTGCGCAGTCCAGAATAACTAAAAAGTAGTTATTTCTAGAACTCTATAAATAGAGTTTCAAGTCCTTCCTAGAGGGGATCACACATATATCAGAAATCATCACCAGAGATCAGGAGTTCTTGCCAAAGTGCTGCTGCAATCTTCAGAGGCTATCATCTTTAAAGTTCACATCATCCAAAGAATAAAGCGATCGTCATTCAGATCGGATTCCTATAGTTGTACTTTCCCAGAATTCTTGTAATCTACTTACAAAGTTTGTTGAAATAAATATCAACTTTTGTTTTTGTAAACAGGGAGGTAGTGCAACAATAGCTCATTAGTGGACCGAGCTATTGTTAATGGGCCTGGATTGTGTATTCGGGCTGAACACGGGATATCCAGATCCGTTAGGAGGCCTAACCATAATTTCTCCTCATGGTCCCTGCCGTAGCCTATATATATCCTCTATTCTCTGGCCGCCAGATTACCGATCAGAAATCTAAAATTTTCTCTAAATTCATGATTCACGCAAGGAGAGAAAGAGAGGGCTGCCAAGGAGAAGAAAAGGTTGGGAGATCGTCGCCCACACGACGTCCAACTCGAGGAAGGAATACGTGCAGAAGATCTTGGGGTCGTTCGCTCGAGATTGCCAGGAATTACTTGTCTCCTTTCCGCCGCATGTATAATTCGTGAACCTTAGTTTCCGCCTATGAAGGGTTAGAACACGTAGTAGATCTGTTTAACTTTCTATCGATCAATAGGCACACCAAAGGAAGGGTCCTGGGAATCCCAGTTCCATCAGTTGTGGCACAGACGGCTTGGCTATATCGGCGAGAAGGTGATGAGCTACTTGGTGAACAGGAAGGTGATTCCAGGGCTCAACTTTACAAAGTTGGAGAAGTGTACGCACTGCTTAGCTAGGAAGCAAAATAGGGTGTATTTCCAAAGTCACCCAAGTTCAAGGAAGCCGGCGTTGCTCGAGTTGATTTACTCGGATGTCTGCGGTCCTATGAAGGTAAAATCTATTGGTGGTGCTTCTTACTTTGTAACTTTTATTAATGACTGTTCTAGAAAGGTTTGGGTCTATGCCTTAAAGACCAAGGATCAGGTGCTGCCTACTTTCAAAGAGTTTCAGGCCTCTGTTGAAAGAGAGACAGACAAGAAGTTATTGCGTGTTCGGTCCGACAACGGCGACGAATACATTGGTCCCTTTGATGCTTATTGTAGAGAGCAAGGGATACGATACCAGAAGACTCCGCCCAGGACACCTCAGCTCAATGGTGTAGCAGAGCGCATGAACAGGACACTGATAGAGAGGGTGCGTTGTTTGCTATCAGAAGAGAATTTGCCAGACAGTTATTAGGGTGAGGCTCTTCTCACAGTTTCTTATGTTATTAATTTATCTCCTAGTGCTCCTTTGCAGGGTGATGTGCCTGACAAAGTATGGTATGACAAAGAGCCGTCATACAATCACCTGCGAGTGTTTGGTTGTAAGACATTCGTACGTATACCGAAGGACGAGAGGTCCAAACTTGAGCCGAAGACGAGGCAGTACGTCTTTGTCGGCTATGGTCGGGATGAATTTGGCTATAGACTCTACGACCCAGTGGGAAGAAAGCTTTACAGAAGCAGGGATGTGGTATTCGTCGAGGATCAGACCATGACCAACCTCAGGATTTCGAGATGCCTTCTGAGGCTGAGGAATTGTCTGAGTTAGAGTTATTTTGCTTCGAGCAGTTTTTAGAGGACATCGCAGAGGATCCAGTTATAGGAGAGCTAGTACATGAAGTTGCTCCCAGCCTTGATCATCAGCCTGCTGATGGTGGTCAGGGTATCCCGTAGAAGGATGAGCATACTCGGAGAGGCAGTTCCTGAAGAGGAGGAGGCTGTTGGTATACAGCCAACACCAGTGGCTCCATTGAGAAGGAGTGCCAGAGAGTGTCGACCATCTACGAGATACTCACCGGGTGAGTATGTGCTACTGACTGACGAAGGAGAGCCCGAAAGCTTTGTAGAGGCTATGGAAGACAAATAAAGCCAGGAGTGGATGCAGGCTATGCAGGAGGAGATGAGTTCGTTACACGCCAATTCTACTTATAAGCTGGTACAGTTGCCAAAGGGAAAGAAGGCTTTGAAGAATCGATGGATGTTTAGAGTGAAGCAGACGGATGATGCTGCTCGCCCTCGATACAAATCGAAGCTGGTAGTTAAAGGCTACAGTCAGCAGAAAGGCGTGGATTATAATGAGATCTTTTCGCCGGTCATCAAGCAGTCGTCTATTCGGGTGGAGCTAGCATTGGCAGCCAGTTTCGACTTGGAGGTCGAGCAGATGGACGTGAAGATGACATTCCTCCATGGTGATCTTGAAGAGGAGTTATACATGGAACAGCCAGAGGTATTGTGTGAGAAGGATAAGTCATATTTGGTCTACCGGTTGAAGAAGAGCTTGTATGGTCTGAAGCAGGCTCTGAGGCAGTGGTACAGGAAGTTCGAGTCGTTTATGGGGGAGCATGGTTATGCATAGACGACGTCGGACCATTGTACATTTATGAGGTACTTTGTCGAGGATGATTTTATCATTTTATTGCTTTATGTTGATGATATGCTATTAGTGGATCGGAATGCCCACTAGGATAGCGGAGTTGAAGCGCCAACTAGGTGCGACCTTCTTTATAAAGGATTTGGGTACAGCAAAGACTATTCTTGGGATGTTGATCAACCGAGAAAGAGAGTCCAAGCTGCTACACTTGTTCCAAAAGAAGTACATTCATCGGATACTTCAACGTTTCAGGATGGACGGGTCGAAGAAAGTGAGTTGTCCCCTTACGGCCCACTTTAAGCTCACTGAGGAGCAGTATCCATCTACCGAGGATGAAAAAGAAGATATGGAGCGGGTTCCATACGCCTCAGTTATGGGAAGCCTTATGTATGATATGGTGTGTACAAGGCCAGACATCGCTCATGCAGTTGGCACAGTTAGCAGGTATCTTTCAAATCCTGGAAGGGTACATTGGAGTGCGGTTAAGTGGATTCTACGATACCTTCAGGGCACTACCGATTGGAGACTTTCTTTTGGTGGTGACGAGCTGAACCTGGTCGGATATACCGACGCTGATATGGCTGGAGATGTAGACACGAGGCGATCGACTTCGGACTATGTGATGATGTTTGCTGGAGGAGCGGTATCGTGGCAGTCGTGATTGCAGAAGTGTGTTGCCTTGTCGACGATAGAGGCATAGTACATTACGACAACGAAGGCTTACAAGGAGTTACTGTGGATAAAAATGCTGTTGCAGGAAATGGGGCTGAAGCAAGAGCAGTATACTTTGCTTTACGACAGTCAGAGTGCTATTCACCTTGTAAAGAATCAGACATTTCATAGCCAGTCCAAGCACATCGAGACTCGATATCATTGGATATGGGATGTGGTTGAGAAGAAGGATGCAGAGCTTGATAAGGTTCATACAAATGATAACGGAGCAGATATGTTCACCAAAATTCTATAAAAAAAGTTTGAGTTCTACAGGCAGATCGTCAGGATGACGACCTCCTCCACATAGTTGTGAAGGGGGAGAAATATTGGAGTAGGTAGGGTTCCCAACCTATATGGAGAAGACCCCAGAGTGCAACGAGCGCCGTCTGTGTGTTAGAGAAGCTCGGGGAGGTGACGAGGCCATTCGGAGACGAAAAAGAAGCTCGGGAGCTACCAGAGACCATTCTGGAATAGGGAAGGAAGAGTTTTGGCCGAACTCTGCCTCCTTGGTTCCAGAATTATTCTGGAACCAAAACACAGAGTTTTGGCCGAACTCTGTGTCGTCGGGCTGAGGCTAATTTCAGGGTGATTTAATCACCGTTAGATCGTATCCTACGGTCCAGGTTTTGTTGCGGGATTAGGGTGTTTACATATGGTTTTTCCTATCCCTAATCACAAGTGTAACACAACACAACATTGAGAAAAATAGTGAGAAAAGAGACAAGAGTGCCATTGCAACTTTGGGAGAGAAGGAGGATTGAAGGCCATTTTTGAAGGATTCGGGTAATCTCTACTCGTCGTCTTTGTTCTTCGTAGCCTTGTAATCAATTATTCTTGCTTCCAAGTGTTGTGAGGATCCGTATTGGATCGGAAGAAGTTTGTAGAGGGTGTACTCTTTTATTTTATTAGTGAAGGCTTCTCAGGGTTGGACTTCGATCGTCCCGTGGCATTTTCCCGTAAAGGTTTTCCACGTCAAAAATTCTCTGTGTCTGCGTGGATTGTTTTTGGTGTTTGGTTCGTGTGTTGTATTGCTTTATTCTCTCAAAGGTACTCTCTAGTTTGGGTAAAATTTTTTGTGCTTCTTTTCCAACAGATGGAAGGACAAATGAGAAATCTTATCGAAAATATTCCAATTGTCATCATCATATAGCATCAGAAAGAGGCACTTCTACTAACGTAAAAAAATGTTACCTATTGGCTCCTTCCTGGCAGCTGATGCCATCTTCTGGAAGGAAGAGGCACCAACCGGCGCTAAACCTGTAGTATCTCCTGAGACTACTCCAAAGAACTCATCGGGTCAGAATCAAAATCCGTCCTATTTGAAACAACTTGCTTCCTCATTCCTTGGGCTCGAGAAGAGGACTCACCCCGCGGCACCTTTGTAGGCAGTTTATAAGCGATCGCTAGCTCATCTTCGTATATCTCCTCAGTAGGGATCATCTCATCCCCAGGTCATCGTCCTCTCCCTTGTCGGAGGTTTCCTCATCATAAGAGTCTGCAATGATCTCCTAGAGAGGCTCATTCTCTTGACTACACCAGACTTTCTCCGTATGGGTCAAAATTTTCAACCGCAGAAAAGAAGAGTAGAGCCGGACCTCCAGAAATGAGTACATTTTTGTTCATCCACCAAAACTATATGGGATGTTCACCTCTCACTAAAAAATAACACATGCCATTTTTATCCCACACAAACCACTTTGTAAGTGATTTTGTTCACCCACTAAAGTGGTTTTGTGTCACGTGTAATTTTTTTAGTGGGAGGTGAACATCCCATCTAGTTTTGATGGGTGAACAAAAATGAACTCTTCTAAGCATTATCTTACCACTAACTGTTTAATGGTTTGTGTGGGATGAAAATGGCACGTGTTATTTTTTTAGTGGGAGATGAACATCCCACCTAGTTTTGGTGGTTGAACAAAAATATACTCATGCTTAGAAAATCCCGCAACCATGTACTAACGAGGTTTATAATAGGTAGTAAAAATTTGGCCTAAGTGCAACCCATGTCATAATACCCCACGTCTGTGTACAATCACCAACACATGGGCAGAGCCATTGGTTGACTGGGGTAGGCCCCAGCCCACCCCAACCTTTTTCTGATCAATACATATGTGTCATTGAGGTGGTTGTTGCTCACTTGATGCTTGTTGTTGATATGAGGATTTGAGATCTCAACTTAATATTTCTATACTTTTGAGGTTTGCAATATCTTTTGACCAAAAAACATTAGATATTGCTTAGTTTGATGATGTTCTTGGTGTCTAAAAGTAATTATTTTTCATATTTTGGACTGACGAGAGTCCTTTTTGCTCTTTCGGAGGACAAATTTTTTTGAAGAGTAGAATACATATTGAGTTTAGTCCGAGGTAAACTAAAATCTTGGCTCCACCCTTGCACCCACATACAACTGGTCATGGCCCAACTGAAGTGCAAAGCGGCTTATACAACGACATATGGCATCTATTTTTGACACTAATGACAAGATGAGAAAGGAAAATGCTTATTAATGTTGGGTTTTTGGTTTTTCCTTTAGAAAGGTTTAGTCCCACATCGGAAAAAACAAATGGTTTGTATCTCTATATATTAGCTTTGCTATTATTGGAGATACACATGTTGTGTGGAGGTGCACATGGGTTTACCATGTGGGATTATTTTTCTAATGGGAAAAAGGCTAAAATCAACAATTAAAGCATTCATGCTTTTTGCTCTTGGGAAATTTATTTCCATAGGAGCTAAGCCCCGTTGGGGCTTAGCGACTCGGACTCGGACTCGGACTCGGGCTCAAGGGCTCATGAGGCGTAATGTGGCATTTTGTTGGCGCACTTTGCACTTAGCACGTCAGCATCGTCGCTAGGCGCATAGTGCGCTTAAGTTGCGCATGTTACGCGAGCCCAGTTACGCTGGCCCAGTTACGCAGCCCAGTACGCAGCCCAGTACACCCAGTACGCGCAGTGTGCGCAGCGTACGCAGCATGCGTAGAGTGCGCAGTGTGCGCAGCGTACGCAGTGTGCGTAGAGTGCGTAGTGTGCGTAGGGTACGTAAAAGGGGCTGTGTGCGTAAAGTGTAAATTATGCTGGTGGCAAAACTTCCAGCAGAATGTGTCCTTGCATGTTCTGAGCGGTTGCTCCATGTTCGGGGTGGTTACTACCACGTCCCTAACATTGTGCTAACCGGGCAGTTATTGCATAGGCTTATATAAGGCCTCCTCCTCCTCTCTCACAGGTTACAGAACAGAAAGAGAAGCCACCAGAAAGTAAACAGAGTTTTCAGACGTGTTCTTTAACACAGTTCTGATCTGCACCAGAAAGAGAAGCCACCAGAAAGGCGCCGCACCAGCGTTGCTCTTTTACGGGAGTTCGTATCCGTCCGAGGAGTCCGAAGAGCAGGAGTGTTCTAAGTTCTCCGACGAACTTGCTGGTTCCTGGAAGCTATTCGAGTAGGGCGAATAAAGCTTTGAGCAACGGTAATCATTCACCCCAGCAGGAGTTATTCCATCTATCGCCAGTCACCTTCTTCGTTGCTGCCAGTAACTCTGATTGTATCTTCTTTTTAGAAGTACTACGATCTGATTGCTGTGATTACGAAATCTTTTTAGATTCTCGTAATATCATAACGATATCTTTTTAGATCTTCGTTATACTTGCGCAACCTTCCTAGAAGTGTTACGTTGGAATATTATTTTTATAATTGTTTTATATTCTCAGTTTTTCCATCGAAAAATTATGTCCCGGCAATAACAATCTCAAAGCTTTATTGCTACGATGGAAAACATTAATGCTTCACTCCTAAACACTGACTTCTGTAAGTTAGAGAAGTTTGATGGAGAGCATTATCAAGTCTGGAAGAGGAAGGTTTATCTCACTCTTCAACTCAGAGTCGTGGATCACGTGCTTCTTGAAGAGGAATCTACCGTTCCAGATACTGGGTCTGCCGTCGTAATCTCTGCGGCTACTAAACTTCAGGCCAAGTGGAGAAGGGAGAATAGCATTTGCAGGTTGCTTATCCTGAATGCTATGGAGGATTCCCTAGCAGAATCCTATTCTAAGAAGAATATCGCTAGAGACATATGGGAGTCTCTAGAAAAACTCTACGAAGAAGACAAGAACCGCAGTAAAATATTTGTGGTTGAAAAATATCACAAGTGGTTCTTTGAGGACGAAAAGTCTATGCTGCCGCAGGTAAAGGAGTTCCTGAAACTGCGACAGAAGCTGGAAGACGAGGCGATACCCCTCCCCGACAAGTTTGTTGTTGGAGGGATTGTCTCAAAGCTCCCCACTGGGTGGAGCAAGTTCTATGCAAACATGCATTGGAAGAAGTTGGAGATCACCCTTGAAGATCTCCTACAGGAAATCTATGTTGAGGACCAGATGCGGGCTCAACTGAAGGTGGACACACTGTCCAAGCAATTGGCTAACGCCAATCTGGTTCAGACCAAGGAACTAAAGGGAAAGCAGGCGACTTTCTACAGCAAGAAGAAGAACCCTGACAATCTAAAAGTCAAGGGAACTTCTATCAAGAAAAAGAAGCCAAAGTCTGAAATGCCTTGCTTCAAGTGTGGCAAGAAGGGCCACTTTAAGAATGAGTGCAAAGCAAAGACCAAGCAATCAGAGCAAGGAGAGCCTAGTAAGGTATCTATGATCACTGACGTAGTTGCTATGATTGCACAGGTTGATGCAGTAAGGACTGACTCTGACTGGTGGGTAGACACTGGAGCCTCCTGCAATGTCTGCTCCAGTAAGGAGTGGTTCACCACCTATACACCTACTTCTGAAGTGGTTATGATGGCGAACCAGGCACAAGTTGAAGTGCTCGGGATCGGGACGGTGGTGTTGAATCTGACTTCGGGGAAGTCTTCGACGCTTCAAGGCATAAAACACGTACCTGC
Organism: Iris pallida; assembly: GCA_029216955.1. Classification (NCBI taxonomy): domain Eukaryota; kingdom Viridiplantae; phylum Streptophyta; class Magnoliopsida; order Asparagales; family Iridaceae; genus Iris; species Iris pallida. Next base: position 13,041,046 of record JANAVB010007397.1, read on the forward strand.
TATTGCCAAGAACCTGATCTCAGGAGGCCTACTCTGCAAAGCAGGCCTCAGGATGGACATCAATGCTGGCCAGATGGTAATGTCTATCAATGGAACATATTTCGGAAAAGCTTTTTATATCGAAGGAATGTTCAAAATTTAGCTTATAAATCAGTCCAATGTAATTAATGTGATTAATGAAGTCACTCATTCTACTTATACTCTTGAGTTGTGGCATAATAGGCTAGGACATGTTCATTGTAAACGAATAAACAGAATGTCTAGTCTAGGACTTATCTCCAAGTGTGGGGATAAGGTAGAGAAATGTGAAGTTTGTGCTCAAACGAAGATCACAAGGAAACCCTTTCCTCGGGTTAATCGAAGTACAGATCTTCTGGAGTTGGTTCACTCCGATATCTGTGACTTCAAATAGTTCTCTACAAAGGCCGGGATGAAGTATTTCATAACCTTCATCGATGACTTCTCAAAGTATGCGTTCATCTACTTGCTGAAGGCTAAAGACGAAGCATTCGAGAAGTTCAAGAAGTTCAGAGCCGAAGCTGAGCGGCAGACTGGACAACAACTCAAAAGGATAAGAAGTGATCGAGGTGGGGAGTACAGGTCTCATGAATTTACATCGTTCTGCAAAGAACATGTAATTGTCAATAAGACTACGGCTCCGTACTCTCCTCAATCAAACGGAGTAGCAGAGAGGAAGAACAGAACGTTAACAGAAATGATTAACTCAATGTTGTTGACCGCTGGTCTTCCTAAGTGCTACTGGGGAGAAGCTGCATTGACGGCCACTTTTATTCTGAATAGGGTGCCTCATGCAACTTCTGACATTACTCCTCATGAACTCTGGTTCAAAGTCAGACCTAACTTGAATGTCATTCGAGTGTGGGGGTGTCTGGCGTATGTCAAGCTTCCAGATCTGAAGATTCAGAAGCTTGGGACAAGGACTACTAAGACGATCTTCTTGGGATATGCCGAGAAGAGTGATGCTCGGAGATTTCTTGATATAGAGTCAAATCATATCATTGAATCTCACGACGCAGGATATTTTAAAGACAAATTTGTATGGCACAAGAATATTGTTCTTGCGGATATTCCGGAGAACAATGAGGTGCGCAAGAAACTGAAGTCTTCAATAAATATGTGGTCCAAGAAGATGTTGTTGTTAAAACAACGGTTGAACCAGAACAAGCTGAGCCGTCAGCTAAGCGTATGAGGAGGCCAAAGGACTTTGGAAGTGACTTTGTCACCTATCATGTGGAAGCAGATCCGCTTACCTATGATGAGGCGATGAAGACCAGAGATACGATTTTCTGGAAGGAGGCGATTGACAATAAGATTGATTCCATCACCTCAAATAACACTTGGGTGTTGGTTGATCTTCCTGAAGGAGCGAAACCCATCGGATGCAAATGGATCTTCAAGAAGAAGATGAAAGCAGACGGAACTATTGACAAGTTCAAGGCTAGGTTGGTAGCCAAGGGGTTTTCTCAGAAGCAGGGGATTGACTATTTTGACACGTATGCTCCAGTAGCCCGGATGACCACCATCAGAATGTTGATTGCTCTCGTAGCAATACATAAGATGTTGATACATCAGATGGATGTGAATACGGCTTTCCTAAATGGCAAGCTGATCGAAGAGATTTATATGCAACAGCCAGAGAGATTTGTCATCAGGGGTCTTGAAGACAAAGTCTGCAAGTTGGTGAAATCCTTGTACGGTCTTAAACAGGCTCCCAAGATGTGGCATGAGAAATTTGACAAAGTTATAAGGTCAAATGGCTACATGGTCAGCGATACGGACAAGTGTGTTTACACGAAGTTCGCTGATAGAAGAGGTGTGATCGTTTGTCTGTACGTGGATGACATGCTTATCCTAGGTACGGATATTAGCTGTGTCACTGAGACAAAGAAGTTCATCTCTAGCAAGTTCAGTATGAAGGACTTGGGGGAAGCTGATGTGATCTTAGGGATCAAGATCATCCGGACAGACAGTGGACTAGTGCTGTCACAGTCTCATTATATTGAGAAAATGATCACTCGTTATGGGTATCGGGATCTTCCAGGGATCGATACGCCGTATAGGTGTGATATGAAGCTGAAGCCTAATTCAGGGGAAAGCGTCAGACAGCTGGAGTATGCAAGCGTAATGGGAAGTTTGATGTATGCTACTACTGCCACAAGGCCTGACATAGCTTTTGTCGTGGGATGCTGAGTCGTTTCACGAGCAACCCAGGTGCTGAATACTGGAAAGTTGTGAAATGGGTTATGAGATATCTCAAAAAGACTCAGACATATGCACTGTACTACAGCGAAGATCCACAGGTAGTGGAAGGCTTCAGTGATGCCAGTTGGTGCTCAGAGGTGGAGAGTGAGAGGTCCACAGGTGGATACATTTTCACAATGGATGGAGCTGCTATATCGTGAAAGTCAAAGAAGCAGACTATGCTCTCGCGGTCATCCATGGAATATGAGTTCTTTGCACTAGATACCGCAGCCGAGGAAGCAGAATGGCTTCGGGAGCTCATGTATGATCTTCCATTGGTTGGGGCGCAAATACCGACGATACCGATATACTGCGACAACCAGGCGACTGCGGCGGTGGCATCAAATGACCTTTTTAACGGGAAGAAGAGAACTGTGCGGTTGAAGCACAGGGCAGTACACGATCTTATCAAGAGAGGTGTTATTGCAGTGATTGATGTTCGGAGTCAGGAGAACCTGGCGGATCCGTTCACCAAGGGCCTCAAGCGCCAGCTGGTCAATGACACAGCTTGTAAAATGAGCTTGAAGGCATTCTGATATTGGATTATTGTATTCCTACCATAAAGTTTTATGCTAATAGTTCAAAGATTTATCTACTAGGCATCTAGCTTTTGGTTCAAGGGAGGACCACTAATCGAAAAAATATCAGGAACGGGGGGTACATGTTCTATTGGGCATAGAGAGGTTACGGACCTATAACCACTGTTGTCTACTATTGTTTTTTGCGGAAAACGGTTCCTGTGGGAAGGTTGGCTTAATTGTCTTAGTGAGTTCTCAGGCAGAGTGAATGCCTGGAGTGCTTTACAGGAAGCACGATAGAGCAGCACTACAAGGAGTGAAACTCTATGCTACAGTGGGGTGACTCCACAATGAGGTTCCTATATGTGGGGTGCTGCCCAGGAATAGGATAAAGCCTCGGCTTTGCAGGCCAAGTCACAACGGCGTAGCACCACAAATAGGCAGTTAGCCTATTGCTGTATGTTAAATATAAAGAGGGGTGTAGTCAGCACTACAAAGAGGAGGAGTTCCTCATGTTACAGTGGCACGACACCACCATGAGGTACCCGGTTAGGGATAAAGCCTCGGCCTTGTAAGCTATGTCGTTGCGACGTAACACCGCAAGGGAGCCTAAGGCTTCATGCTGGGTAGTTTGGCACTACAAAGAGGCAGTTGCCTCATGCTACTGTAGTATGACACTACGATGAGGTTCCCGGTACGGGGTAAGGCCTCGGCTTTAAGCCATGTCATAGCGACGTAGCACCGCAAGGGAAGCGCAAAGCGCTTCATGCCATGTCTCTTTATAATGAACTCACCTATAGTGTATGACAGAGATATCAGGCCGTCTCTTGAGGGTAAACTTGTAGACACCCAAAATTATACACTGAAACCAGGCTGGCACAGGGCCTTTAATGTGTAGCCAGAAGTACATGTAACTACATTATGTGAGTGGAAAGAATTTCAGCTATGATGCAGAATTTAAGGCTTAGTCCATTCTTGTATTATAGTTTGATTTTTGACCCATGCGGGAAGATTCAAGTCGTAAGCGACATCTCTCCTAATGCATGATGGACAGTTACTGTGGGGAACACTTATATCCATATATAGAGATATGTGGGGGATTGTTGGGTTTTTGGTTTTTTCTTTAGAAAGGTTTAGTCCCACATCGGAAAAAACAAATGGTTTGTATCGCTATTATTGGAGATGCACATGTGGTGTGGAGGTGCACATGGGTTTGCCATGTGGGATTATTTTTCTAATAGGAAAAATGCTAAACTCAACAATTAAAGCATTCATGCTTTTTGCTCTTGGGAAATTTATTTCCACAGGAGCTAAGCCCCGTTGGGGCTTAGTGACTCGGACTCGGACTCGGACTCGGGCTCGGACTCGGGCTCAAGGGCTCATGAGACGTAATGTGGCATTTTGTTGGCGCACTTTGCACTTAACACGTCAGCATCGTCGCTAGGCACATAGTGCGCTTAAGTTGCGCTCGTTGCGCGAGCCACTTGCGCGACCACGTTGCGCGGCCCGTTACGCGAGCCCAGTTACACTGGCCCAGTTACGTAGCCCAGTACGCAGCCCAGTACGCCCAGTACGCGCAGTGTGCGCAGCGTACACAGCGTACGTAGAGTGCACAGTGTGCACAGCATACGCAGTGTGCGTAGAGTGCGTACTGTGCGTAGGGTATGTAAAAGGGGCTGTGTGCGTAAAGTGTAAATTATGCTGGTGGCACAACTTCTAGCAGAACGTGTCCTTGCATGTTCTGAGCGGTTGCTCCATGTTCGGGGTGGTTACTACCACGTCCCTAACATTGTGCTAACCGGGCAGTTGTTGCAGGGGCTTATATAAGGCCTCCTCATCCTCTCTCACAGGTTACAGAACAGAAAGAGAAGCCACCAGAAAGTTTACGAAGTGTTCTTTAGCACAAGTAAACAGAGTTTTCAGACGTGTTCTTTAATACAGTTCTGATCTGCTCCAGAAAGAGAAGCCACCAGAAAGGCGCCGCACCAGCATTGCTCTTTCATGGGAGTTCGTGTCCGTCCGAGGAGTCAGAAGAGCAGGAGTGTTCCAAGTTCTCCGACGAACTTGCTGGTTCCTGGAAGCTGTTCGCGTAGGGCGAATAAAGCTTTGAGCAACGGTGATCATTCACCCCAGCAGGAGTTCTTCCATCTATCGCCAGTCACCTTCTTTGTTGCTGCCAGTAACTCTGATTGTATCTTCTTTTTAGAAGTACTACGATCTGATTGCTGTTATTACGAAATCTTTTTAGATTCTCGTAATATCATAACGATATCTTTTTAGATCTTCGTTATACTTGCGTAACCTTCCTAGAAGTGTTGCGTTGGAATATTGTTTTTACATTTGTTTCATATTCTCAGTTTTTCCATCGAAAAATTGTGCCCCGGCAATAACAATTAACCACTCAAGCTCCCTAGAAGACATACCGCTACGTTTCTGACCGGGACATCGAAGGTCGCCAAGCTCCTCAACTGCCTGATCAGTATCGACAATGTAAGGATTGTAGCAAAGGAACTTATAATTTCTCCCACTTATGCATCTACAACGTAAGGAAAGCCTCGTCATAACGAGCACCAACGTCAAATCCGGAAGTGATAAGAAGAGTGTAGTGCATAACCAACCACACCATCAAATAAGTATAGGGTAGTTCAACCGTAGGACACGAGCCCTTCTTCGAAATGCTCCTTTCTAGAGGGCAACGAACTGGTAGTAAAGTACATGAATCCCATTGTGGATGCAAAATACCATCGCCAGAACTGGAGCTAAATGATAACCAATGCTAACCCGACATCCGTGAATAATACATTTGGGTGAATATAGCCAACCCCACTACTCGATACCACACATTTCCTTAACCGGATCGATAAAAAATCCATCAAAGGTAACCTCTCTCTTCAGGAGATAGAACCTTGATAGTGACAATTCCTAATATTTTCTCCCTCACCATGGGAATTTCCGCGGTCCGGAACCTTGTCCCCCAATGCCCCTACTTGTGTTTAAGAATGCACCGTTGCACATCCTGTCATGTCCTTGTTTTAAAATTTGTAGGACTAGGATACGTAATAATGACCAACTATCTATCACATGGACTCAAGTATATGCTGTCCAGAATTGGGTGTCAAACTATCTGAAGTCTCCATAAGTACATATATGTCTCAATACACAAGAATATAAAATATAGGAATAGACAAATATGAAATAAAGTTGGCAAGACCTCAATACAATCGTTTGAACAAGCTCATGAAGGTTAACAAAGCTTGTAAAACTAGGCTTTATAACAGAATAGGGAATACAAAACAATATAACTACGGAGAAGAAAAAATGCAAGTATCAAATACCTGAAATCCTAGAAAGAATGATAACTAATAATCCTACAAACAAATAATCGGCATAATCTGAAAGAAAATCAAGTCCTCAGAGGAACGTAGCAAGATATGATATATATGCCGAATGTAACAGTAAATAACATACATGAAAAAGATAAAAAAATAAACACAATAAAATATCATGATCCATGGATAGTGACATGCCATCGAGAATAACAATATCAGTCATGACTACAAGTAAATCAGAATAATAATTGTAGCTCAATGGAAGTTAATAGCCCTATAGAAAGTAGACCAATGTGGGCTCACAATCCATAGTAAGTCTCTTTCGTAGCCTAATGGGAGCCCATGAACGAGAGTGGTCAAATATAGCAATGCCTAATTACATTCTCCTCACTTAGGGACTACGGGTCAAGTCAAGTCAAACTCAAGGGAACATAGACATATAACTAGACAAATACTACCACAAGTCGCAGAAACATATAGAAAAATGAATATATCAATAGCGTTGTGAAAAGACAAGAAGTGTACGTGCATAAGCGAGAGGTGACGACAAGCAAAATATGACAACATATAAAAAAAATCAAGGAACATGTATAAAAGAACAACATGAAAATAAATGTTCATGGAAATACTATACAAAATAGCAAAGGTATACTTGCATGTTCCTAAAGTTGATATAGTCACAATCTCAAGACAATACAAATCCAATCCACTAGCTCGACACCGTTCTAAAATATTGGGCATGAATCAGATTCTGGTGCTAGAAGATATGGTCTTTTAAAGTTACTATAGCTGATAAAAATAAAGTACTTTTGAGCAGACTTTGAGGGATATTTTGGATGGGAAAGAGAGGGGGTTATTGGCTATTAGAAAGAAAAAAGGAAAGATTATCTACATATTTATTTCATAATTGGTGTATTTATATAAAGGATTTGTAGTAGTTGGTTAGTAATGATAAGATATGGATGGAGTTTATTTTCTAGCAAATTTAGGCTTATGATTAATTTAAATTATAGTTTATATTTATTTAAAAAATTTATAATCTGATTTATATATCATAGATAAGTACATATAATCGATACATACTTCTATATGCATAATCTATACTAATAATACTTATACAAGGTGTATATATAAATACTAAATTAATATCTATCCATGTGGACACACACAAAAAAGAAAAAGAAAATGCTATCTTTTTTATTGGCGCAAGGCACCACAAATCGAGTATGCCTGAGAGATCCTGCGTTGAGGATCCCCGAGTACAAAAAAGAATTCTGGGGAATGGGATGATGGAGATCGAACGACAATTGCTCCTTTACTCCGTTGACACTTCGATTACAAAAGTAGGAGAAAACCTAAGAAAATTGCTAACTCTCGGCTCACTGGTAAGAAGTACAGCAATTTGGCTCTTGAAAATGCTCTCCGTTCTGTGTTTTGAAGAGGGATGAGGCCCATTTTTATAGTCATTCTTGAGCTGGAATGATGTTATGTGCCCACATAAGGAAAACATACTGGTTTTCATGTGGGCGTATAGTCCTGCTTTGGGCGCATAGGGTGTAGGTACATGCAGGCTGCGAGATCGTGGGTTGGTCGTGGTGTTGACGTAGCCGCATGCTTCGGTGCACGACTGCTCGTGGAGACTGATGTGGCCGTACGTTTCGGTGCACATTTTGATCATGGCTTTGACTGAGTCAGGCTTGGCACATAGCCATGTCTCAGGCTATACGCCCTCCTTTTGGTGGAGTTAGTCTTGGGCGCATGGAACTTCACTGGCTGGGCGTATAGAGCTTCACTGGTTGGGCGTATAAAGCTTCACTGGTTGGGCGCATAGAGTTCCACTGGCTGGGCGCATAGAGCTTCATTGGCTTGGGCGCATAAGGCTTCATTGCTAAAATTTTTTCATGTTTCTACAAGACCTCCTTCAAAGTTTTCGATACTTGAACGAGTTCGAAATACTTTGAAAGAAGCATGGACTGTCTTCTCGTGATGCAATGGGCGCATAGCACGGCTCTCTTTTTGGGTGTATAGTATTTGGCCAGCCAGTCAGAGAGATACGACTGTTGAGATCTTCCTCAAAATCCGAACTGACAGATTCATCGGGGTAAAATTTGAAGAGGTCCATCCTTCATACGTTGTCCACGTCAGCAAGTGGCAGTCGCATAGTGTACAAGAGGCTAGATCTTCACGTGGACGTATAGGCTATTGTGGGCACATACTATGCAATGGGCGCATAGGCGCATAAAGGTAGTAGGCACATAGGAGGCGGCCTGTGCCTATAAATAGGCTCTGAAGGAGAGAGAAAGTTCATTATTCTCCTCTCTTAGAATTTTTCAGAAATCCTTCATCTTCTTTCTCTGAGAACCATGTCTTCCAAGGTTGCCAAGAGATCCGCGAAGGGCAAGGGGCTGCGCCGAGAGGCTCTCCTCCTGCGGCAATATCTTCACCAGTCCAGGACCCGATTCTGGGTGAGGGCACAGCTCAAAAAACAAAGTCTCGAGCGTTAATTTACGACGCTCAGACTTTTCTTCTGCCTGGGTGCATGCGCCTATGGCAACATACTTCTGTGAGCATCATTATACGCCCACAGAAGTCATGCGCCAACACTGTGGTATGCTATGCGCCCACATGTTGCCATGTTTATGCGCCCACGTACTGTTCGTGTGTTATACGCCCACTTGTTTGTTTTGGGCACATATCCCTTTAGGCGTATGGCCCTTTGGGCGCATAAGAGTCTTTCAGCACTTGGCTTTTCTTGCAGATTTCTGAGTCTGACTTTCTTTTTTGTCCTTTTTCATATTTTGTAGGGATCTGGCTAGCAAATTTCTCCAGGACCGGTATCGGTGACTTTGGGCATGGTGAAGATGCAACACTTGACACACACATCAGAGAGCTCAGGACTCTTCGTATTTTGGAAGGGTTTTTCTCAGATGGTAGGAAGAACCTTTATACATCGGAGAGTCGGACGGTAGTTGGGCGTCATCGTGAAAGTTCTATTTTTACGGTTCTTCAAGAAGGGAAAAACAACACTAGAGATATTGTTTTGAAGGTATGGCCTCTTAGAGGAATGAGCCTAGGACGTCCGCAATATGGAGGAGAGAAGATCACCATTTGTAGATGTTTTTAGCATGCTATATTTGCCCTCCACCGTGTAGCTTCTCGAAGGTTCAACAGCCTTGTTTGCTTCTCAGCAGTAAAACATGACTTCTTTCGAGGGCCACAAAACTGCTTTTTGACGAAGGCGTAGTACTGCCAAACTGACCAAATTATGTGTTGCTGATGAGTAGCAAATTTTCCCTTCTTTTGGACGTCAATGTAATCCTCTACTTCTTGCCCAGATGAAGAGATGAAGAACTTTTTGTTTTGCGCATGAGATGTAGTCCTGTGAATGTAACTGATTTTGAAACAAGAAATAGAATACATTCACTCCATTTTTTCTTGCTTGTTGTATCTGTGGTGCTTGTATTAGAGAGTTTAATACAGTATTTGTATAAAGGGTATCCCGCTGGGGGATCCCCCCCTCTCTTTTTTTGTTTGGACCTATTGCGTCTTTGTGTATTTGAAGATGCGAGCAAATGGATTGGAATGATACTTTCATGGACCTATTACCCTTTTGTACACCGGCGGTGCGGATAATAGATTTGAAACAAAACCCAACAGAGGTAATATGGCCGTGATAGGTTTTGTTGTCTTGACACTGTGTCTTTTATCCCGGGTTGGGTATAGGTGTCGAGTCGGAAGATTATCGGTATGAGAGGTAATATGGATGTGACATATGATAATCATGAGTGGTTTTTGGTGAAATAGATTTTTTTGTCAAGTTCGGCTTCTTGTCAGGTATCCCTTCCTAGAGTGGAAGAAACTTTCCAAGCCTTCTCCCCGACGACCTCCACGGAAGACGATGAGATGGCCGGGAAAGTCGTCAAAGCTTTCTACTCTGTATTGAAAGTGAAGCTTTCTGGGGTCTTGAATCGGAATGCTGTCTTCGGCCCTGTGAAAGCTGTTGCCGAATGCCAAGTGGCGGCCTTCAAGAGCATTGTCGGCTATGAAGAGCGAGCTAATCTCTGAGGAAAGTTCTGAATGACCTGGAGGGTCAGGTAGCTCGATTCCGGGATGCTAAACAACGGAGCCCGTCATCCCTGTTCTGTGCGAAAGATGAGGCTCTGATCAAGGCTCTCGCGGAGGAGAAGGCTACTTTCCTGGTGAGTAAGGACGCCCTCGTTCGGGAGATCGGCGAATTGGCTGACCACTATGGTCAGTTCAATGCTGCAAGTGAGGCGTGTGCCGCCTCGAAGAACAGATTGGCTGCACAGATCAGCAAGAGGTATAATCATATTTCGCAGATCCAGAACGAGATCGCCCAGCTGGAAGCCGACTTGAGGGAGACAACATCTGAACAGAAGGATTGTCTGTCTCAAGCTGCTATGACTGCTACCATTTCTGCGCATTTAGAAGAACAACTGGCGAAGCTGGAGGAAGGGCATCTGAGTCTGGTCCTTTTCGAGGATGAAACTGCTCGTCAAGAAGAGGCGTGCCGTCGAGCTACCGCGAAGTCTGAAGCCGAAATCACGGCTCTAAAGGACAACGTCAATCGCTTATGTATCCCTTAGATTTTTGTAACTTTCTTTTTTCCAGCCGTCACGACTCTTATACCTTTTTTCTGTCTCTTGATAGACGTTCAAGTACGAAATAAAGAATCTTTTCAAAGTGAATGTGGTTTTACAAAATATCGGAACAAGAGGCAATGTGGACGTAGCAAGGATATTTCTGTTGGATATTCCGCAGGAGAATTTTGATGTGGACCTATTATCCGTTTTATATTCAAGTTTATTCGAATATAGATAATAAGTTGAATGAAGCAGCTAGTAGAGGTAATATGGACGTAATAGCAGAGGATGTTCTATATCTGACTAGAGGTAATATGGACATGGAAAGATATATAACATTAGGTGGGAGTGGATAGTTTAGAGGTGATATGGACGTGATTATCTTTGATGAATGCTTTGCTCAGAGGTTATGTGGACATGGAAAAATATTTAATCATTCCACTGGAGAAATAATTATCGGAAAACAATTCAGAGGTGATAGAGACGTGACTTATTTTCGTCAAACCGAGTTTGGACAGAGTCAAAAACAGGAATGATTCCACTGGAGAAATTTTTAGAGGACCTATTATCCAGGGCGTATTCAAGACTCTCGAAATACGGATAATAGTTAGATAATTTTTCGAATCATATAAATATCGCATTGTACATTTATATAACTGAACACACGTGAACAAAAAAGGTTAAACATAGTATTTTTTCAGGAACTTGCCGTTGATAGGCATCATGAGCAAGTCACCATCGGGCTTGGTTAGTCGGTACGTACCGTTAGAATATACTGATTCTATGATGAAAGGACCTTTCCATTACGCTAGAATTTTCTTTTTGTTTTATGCGTTATGACCATTGGTCTTCTCACTGCTAAGACCAGATCGTCGAATTAGAAGATCCTTTCCTTCATTTTTTTATTGAAGGCTCTGGAAAGGCGTGCTTGGTATAGCTAAATGCGCTGCTGATCTAATAAGTATTTTTTGTCTAGCGCTTCGAGCTCCTGGAGTCACAGACGGTAGCTTTCTTCGGTAGTCAACTTGCTGGCTAAGGCTACTCGAAGAGAAGGAATCTAGATTTCTAGGGGAAGAACTACTTCGCTCCCATAAACCAGAGAGAATGACGTCCTGCCTGTTGGAGTCCGGACCGTTGTACGATAGGCCCATAGACATTCACTGAGCTTCTCATTCCAATCGCGCTTGTTTGAAGATACGAACTTCTTGAGAAGTTTTGTGATGGTTTTATTGAAGGCTTCTGCTAGCCCGTTAGCCGCTGGATTATAGGCAGTAGAGGCTACGTTCTGGATTCGATTCCTATCACAGAACCGATAGAATGCATGGCTTGCGAACTGTGGACCATTATCATGGATGATCCTGCGAGGTAGACCAAAACGGTAGATGACGTGATGTTTGATAAAACTGATCACGTTTGATGCCTTCACTTCGGTGAGCGGTATAGCTTCTGCCCATTTGGAGAAGTAATCGATTATGGCTAGGATGAACCGATGTCCTTTTGAGGATGGCGGGCTGATTGGTCTTATGACGTCCATGCTCCAGGCTTCAAACGACTAAGATGCTGCCGTCGGGTGTAGAAACTCAGAAGGTTGATGAATGAAATCGACGTGGAACTGACAAGCTCTACACTTCTTTGCATATTCAATGACATCTGCTATCATTATGGGCCAGTAATAGCCCATTCGTTTGAGGCAATCTTGTAATTTGGGGCCTGGTTGATGTGCACCACAAACTCCATCATGAGCCTCCCGGAGTGCATGTTTGGCTTCTGTGTATGATAAGCATCGTAACAGTAACCCGTCGTAAGAGCATCGGTACAGCATCTTGGTAGCTGTGTTGTCCCTCCCAGTTTTCACGAACAGGGGTATTTTGGTCACTTTCCACCTAAGAATTATTTTGAAATTATTTATTTATTTATGATATTATTTTGGGGTTATTTGAGTCGCGTTCGAATTTTAACTCAATCCGACTGTATCAGGGACCCGGGGTAGTTTTGACTCAAGTGGGACCCACACATTAGTTAGGCATGGCCCACATGATATTATTTTTAGTTAGTGGGCTATACTAATTATTCATGGTAGGTTTAGTTAGATTAGGGATTTAATCATGACTAAAATAGCCTCGACTTAAACCCTTCTCCTAATATTAATCAATAGGATTAGTGGGGGGGCTTTTTAGACTTTTAGAAGGGGGACACCTATGCTATATGGCCGGCCACCTCAAGGGAGGGATAGGCTTGAGCTGTTTGATATTATCCATCCATTTTCTCTCTCTTGTTCTTCCCCAAATTTTAGAGAAGGGTTCCTATTGATTTATCCACCAAATCAATCCATTCCTCCACCCAATCTTCTTCATTTCTTCTCTACTCAAGCAAGGGAAGGAGCTAGCCAAGTTCGGAACTTGTTCGTGTCCATTCAGAGATCTCTACATGTCGGTGTCGTATCGGGAGGAGTTTTTCGAGATTCGATCTACCGGGAGGTATAATCTCTTCTCTACATCATTCCCTCATACATATAGGTGTATATTGGACCCATAGGAATGACCCCCTTGGTTGTGTCTGCATTTGTGTCCGTTTCGTGTCCATTTCGAGACTTCTAGGAGTGTCCTTTGTGTGGTATTGTGTCCTAGTGAAAAAACCCTATTTTTGACACCTAGTGTTTGCGTCTTTGTGTAAATGATTAATTAGATTTTAAATCATAGATTTTATATTATTAGAGTGTTGTTTTTAATGTGTTCTTCAATGTATAATTAGTATCATAATCTAATTATATATATATTATATATATATATATATATATATATATATATATATATATATATCAATGGTTATATATGTATATTAATGTCTCTCTCTCTATATATATATGTACATATATTGTGTCTTATTATATATGTATTTATAGGTGTGGGTGCCTTTATATATATCCATATGGGTGTGGGGATTTCGGGCATGAGAATGGTGGAATTGGTTTTGGAATTGGTTGGTGTTAGAAGTGTGTGTGTATGTTTGTATTAAGAGTGATAGAGGGATAGAGAGAGTGGGAATGAGAGAGGATTAGAGAGTGAAATAAGGGGGGACTACTAGCTGTTACAGCAGCAGTAGCAGTGTGTATCAGTCCCCACTAGGGGGACTGATTTCCAGTCACTGTAGCAGCCTTAGCTGCTGTTAATAACAGCAGGTAGTAGCAGCAGTATCACACTGCTGTGCAGTGTGTTTAATACGGGCATTAGCTCCTTTGTTGAGCTGCATTAGCAGCAGTTGTGGGGTGGCCAAATCATCCCCCAAGGACCGGCCCTAGGCAGCCTATAGGACAACCCACTTGACAGCCATTTAGCCCCCAAATCAGTCCCATTTAGCCTATATGAGTATGTGTATGTGAGTTTATATATGTATATATAGGTGAGCCTATATATGTAGCTATATGCCTATAGGTATGAGCCTAGGTGTGAGCCTATAGGAGAGCCTATGTGTGAACCATATTGTGTGAGTGAGTGAGTATCGTGTGTGGGAGGGGTTAGCTAGTGTTAGAATATTATGGTAAGGTAATGTTGGAATAACCAACATGTGTCCTAAGATGGACTGCATGTCTAGGAAACCCATATTTCTTGGTAGGTAAACCCTAGATTGGATAGTATCTAGCTACCCTAAGGAGCCTAGGCTAGTATCTTGAAGATTAGCGGGGTTTTCTTTGTAATGGGCAAGGTATCGGGAATACCTTGTAAAGGATAATGTAGGTAATTACCTAGAAGCTAAGGTAAGTGGTTTAGGGTTTAAGATATGGTTAGGATTGGGTTCCCTTGGTTGGTAATGGTCAGAAATAGTGCTCCTAGACTAGTTTTGACTTCGATTGACCATTTTGACCAAAAGTCAACAAAAGTCAACCGAGAGTCAAACTTAGCCTATAAGTGACTAAAATTGACCGAAACCAAACCAGAGTTGACCAGTTGACTGAAAGTCAATAGTTGGTCAATGTTAGACTAGTTTAACCTAGGGTTGACCTAGAGTTGACCAGAGTTGACCATGGTTGACTAGATGACCAAAAGTCAACTGTAAGTCAACCTTTGACCCCGTTTGACCTAGTTTGACTTGGATTGACTCCCAGTGACCTAGTATGATCTAGTATGACCCAGTTTGACCTAGATTAACCTAGTTTGACTTAGACTTGCATATCATGACTTAAATTAGTTTACTTTTTATTATAAAACCCTGTTTGACTTATAGTATCTCATTTTAGGTCTGTGATTACTCTGAGCGTCTGTTCACCTTATCAGCTCAGGACCACAGGCGAGTACATTTACTGATAATTTTTATTGTCTTGATATCTGTTATATCCGATTTAGTTGTAGTGTCTTACTTGATTCCCGACATGATGGATCACGGACTAGTATACGTCGGATCCTGTCATGCGATGTTATTCCTAGACTTTCTTGGTATATTGGTGCGTGATATTTCATATTTCGTGTACTTATATAGACATCGATTTGGAAGTGGACTGGACCCCTGCTTTTGAATCCCGTGTTATGACGTGCCATGTCTGGATCCGTGATACTATTCGGGGATGGGGGAATTATTAGGGGTTATGTGATCAAAGCCTCCTGTCACTATTTTGCTTGCGCCACTCTCACCTAACGTAGGGTATAGCAGATTCCTCCATGTGCTTGTTATCCAGGTTGGCCGGCATGACTTTTCGTGAGATTTTTGTGTGATTGTCGGGCCAAGTGGATAACCTGTCTTGTAACATACCTAAAGCCGATCACATATCGCTCTAATAATTCAAGTCACATTTTATATTTATTTATCGCATCTTATATCCTGCTCAGTTCTACTTTCTGTACTTTCTCACCATGCTATGATATTCATTTAATCACATGCTCTACATGCTTTTATGCTATACCTTGATTGGAGACTAAGTTCAGTTCGGGAGAAGGGTTACAACCCCAGTCCTTGTTTGGTTTAAGGGTTGTAACTCAACTTTCGAATGGTTCCCAAGTCATCCTATATCTTCGTCTTGTATTTCATTATACTGTCTTTTATGGAATTTGTCAATTCATATGGAACTGCAGTTAGTATTTGTACTTGCTCATTTTCCTGACAGGATACCGTTGATATATTACAGATGATTCTGAGGCAGATTGCCCAACCTATTATGGGGACGGGTTAGATGGAGTAGACCTGGACCGTGGCTTGATAGTAGAGCCACTAGACTTTGCACACCTAGAGTAGTGTAGCTTAGTTAGGTTTGCCTGGACTGCGATCCAGCTAGTACTTTTAGACTGTAGTATTTTATATTATATTTCTGTGACTCTGTGATGTTGTGTATAGCTCTGGGCTTGTGCTGGATCTTGAACTTATTTCCTATTTTTATCTATCATATTTTCTTTCCATGCTATCTACCTTAGTTTTATTTTGTGATTGAGACTGTATTGCTATGTCACCTCCATTCGGAGTGTATATACTGTACAGGTACCTTTTTACTGTTAGTCGCAGTATTTACAGACCTTATATACAGCATTCTACTACCGATTCTGTGGCATAGGCTGGACATAACCACGTGCTCGTATCCCTAATCAGGGTGCGGGTCGTGACACATTTTTGTGGTGGCCCATGCAGGTCTGTGTGTAACACCCAATTTTCTAAAATGAGGGTAATTTTGAAATTTTGTGTTTTTAATTATTTAATTATGACATTTAAATAATAATATGATTTTTGGTGATTTTTAATCATTTTAAAACTATTTAAAATTATGACTTGTGATTTTGGTGTCTTGCTAGTGTAATCCTAGAGACAGTTTGACCTAGAGCCTAGCCATGTGATTAGGGTATTTCATTTATCATTTTTAGCTTGAGAGTATTTTTGGTCATTTTGAATTTATTTGAATTTAATAGGATTTATTAGAATTTATTGGAATGTATGTGAAATTATTATTAATTAAATAATTGCTTGGTGTCTTGTTAGTCTTTAACCTAGAATGGACCTAACCTAGAAGTGAGACTTAACCTATAGACTAAGTGGGACTTGTTGGTTTAAGTCATGGTTGGAAATTGATAGATAATTGCTTTGGGCTTATTAGTTAGAATAAGGTGTTTTGAGAATAGGCCTCTAACTAGGAAGCCTAGAAACCCACCAAGAGAGGGAGGCCCATGGCCCAACTAACTAAAACCATAACCCTAGAGTTTTGGCCAGCCAACATAGGGAATCCCACCCCTATATAATGCCTCTTCCATTAGTTGTAGCCTCCTTAAGAAAGTTTCCAAGTTTAGAAGAAGGAGAGGTATAGAAATCTTCCTCAAGCCCTAGTTTCTTCATTTTAATTCCTTTTCCACTCCAGTCTTTTGTATTAGTTCCTAATCCAGCTCTATTTCACGTCCATGGAGAGAAACCTCAGCTTTGGAGCAATTTGGAGCATTAGGCTAGCAAGGAGGAATCCTCATTTTAGGAGTTTTCTTGAGGAAGAACAACCAATAGGTAACCCTATCTAAACTCATTAGATTTTCGATTTCTTGCACATTTGCATATCCCTAGTGTCCCCTAGCCGTAGGTATTGGATTTGTGTCGATTCGTGTCCGTTTGGTGTCCGTATCGGACACGTATCATGACTTGTACACATGTGTTTGATGAAATGTCTGTGAGGATTCTTTTTCATTGTTTTTGAAAACTATTTGAACAAAAATGTTGTTTTTAATGTGCCTTCTGATTTTCCTAACCTAAACCCATGTTTCTGTTCGTGTCGTGTCCATACGATGGCGTGGACATGCCACGCGTGCGCGGCTAGGATTCCCCTGCTGCCTGTGTCCGAGAACTCCCTGTACACGACACATCGGGACACCAAATTTTGTGTGGACCTCCACTAGGTGACTGACACCAAGCTCCTAAAGTTTTATAGGATCTTATCGAATGGTTAGGAAGCAATCGAGCCCGCACTGATTTCCTCACTGTGTACACGCGCGAAAAAATCAAGTCTGATACGCACCTGTGGTGCGGACACGACACATCCCCGACCCGATTCAGGGTGCCTATCCCTTAGCCGTAGACCCACTCTATCACGGGACACGGACACGACCCTTCTTGTGTTGTGTGTCGAGTCCTATTGGACTGACATGGCCGCACGAGGAGTGCTTTCCTGTTTTCTAATATACAGTATTTTCCATGCTTAGACACCTCGTGTCTACTTGTGTGGACACGTGAGCACTCACCTAGACACGTACACATGTACACGATCAATACCAACCTATTAGATTAACTATTTTGTTGATTTCAATTCGATTTTGGGTAAACTCCTATTTTACTGATACACTGGAACTGTCAGTTGGGTATTGAGAGTTTAGATGTATTAACTATTGATTGTGGGTTTAATTTGAATGTAGGTTCACCCACATACATCTGGAATTAGCTAATATGTTAGGTTATAATTAGCATGGTGTCACGACCCGCACCCTAGAATAAGGGCACGAGAAGTGGGTACGTCCAGCCTACGCCGCAGTGTCGGCGGTAGAACGCTGTCCTAGGTCTCATGTATCTAACAGTATAAGGCTAAACAGTTTATACTCCCCGAATGGGGGTGACATAGCAGATACAGACTCAATCACATCTAAGGTAGAGCATGATAAGGATAGATAAAACATGAAATCCAAAAGAGGTACAACAGAGAGAAATCTAAGTGTCTAAGATACACAAATCCAGAAATACATCTCAAATCTCCAAACTCAGATACAGTAATCCATAAAGTAAATACAACTCCAGACAATTAAAATAACTACCTAAACAACCTCTAATGTGTCTCCTCTAGGCTAGCAGGCAACCTCCAAGCTATCTATAAAATTTATCAACAGGTCCAGTCAGGACGGGAACGAGCACATATCCCTAAAACAGTTCATAGCAGGTTAGGAGTATAAATCATGCAATAGAGTAAAATACAGGAAGTGCTGAATAGGAAGTACGAGTAAACAGAAGATATTTTGCAACTGAAAGTAAATACATGATAGTAGAGACTGTAAGTGGCTACGTGATTTAGAGCACAATGGTTATGTAAACGGCTTGGGGGCACATGAATACAAATAAGAAGGCACATGAATACATCTACTGGGGATAGTGATCACATAACCAATTCTACTCACCCCGCCCCAATCAATACACAAGGATCCGTTCAAGTTATGTTATAAGCACATGAATACAGCTAAGATACATGAACTCATGTAATGAGTAGTACATGAGGCACATGATAAGCACATGAAAGCACATGAAAGCACATGAAGCACATGAAGCACATGAGAACATGTAAAAATATGAACTAGTACGAGTGCAAGGAGTACCTGATGCACATGATAAAGTACATGAACATGAAATACCCGATGCACCCGTAGAGGGATAACATCTCAGAAAAGGATGCATATAGTACTAATCCGTGAAGATACGTGTCAGCATCAAGTAGAGTAACCTAGAGCAAGAATATAATCCAGACAGGTATGAAAAGATCAGAGAATGTACTCGCCTGATATCTGAATGTCCAAGGTAAAGATACTGTCCGAAGAGAGGTGTCTGGCTCCTAATTAGAACAACACAAGTCACAACATGTCCAGAAGGGTAATATAAAGCACTACAATGCATTCTATATGAATCTAGGTCAAACTAGGCCAAAGTCAACCCTTGGTCAACTCTGGTCAACTACACTAGTCAAACTAGGTCAAACTAGGTCATGTCCTAACCCAGCAAGTCTTACTAGGCCTAACCAAGACTATCCTAGCAAGCACACATCAATACAAGGCTATACAAGCCAACATACACCCAACTCTATATAGCATGCAATTATTCAATACTCAAATAGGCAAGTATTCACATTAGATATACACTAGATAATCTATTACTTTAAGCTAAACATGTCTATATATATATACACATGCATATATTGGTATTCAATATTAGGTCTATAATCGTGGCATTTCAAATGGCTGTATAAACTTATATATTACAATATAATATGCTAACAAATATATAATATACATACATAGCTAAGTTAACTATATTCATAAATACTTATTTAAGAGGCTATGTGTGTGTATGTGAACATGGAAAAGGGGCAAGTAAGGGTTAAATGGGCATACATAGTGTATACGTATCATAGAGTGTCAAAGTGTAAGTGAACAAAGTGTCAAGTGTGATAGTATCAACATAGTGTAAGGGGTACATGAGGTAATATAGGATTTGTGTTAACATAGAACATTACATCTAATTAACTTGTATATTATATACATTACATCTATTATTACATTACATTCATGCTTGCATTCATTCATCATTCATTTATTCTCTTGCACTACTATATGCACCATACATTACATACTATGGAACCTACATATTCATTACAA
This sequence comes from Iris pallida, assembly GCA_029216955.1. Lineage (NCBI taxonomy): Eukaryota > Viridiplantae > Streptophyta > Magnoliopsida > Asparagales > Iridaceae > Iris > Iris pallida. The sequence goes on from JANAVB010007397.1 coordinate 13,061,121, forward strand.
GCCATACTTATACATGCTTACATTAGATAGGATACTTACACCTCATACATTATTTATTTAACCATTTACTCATGCTTGCACTCTCTATTTAATTACATAATATATATACATTAACATGGGTTAAAATCAAATAGAACATTATATTACACACAAGGGTGCACAAAATGCATATGCCGAATAGTAACTCCTACTAATAATTAATACTATACCATCTCAGCATGAATCAAAATCTAGGATTAAAGTATGTTATACATCTATGTGTTAGCTTTCCGAAACTTCAAACGGATCGCGTTTTCGTTTCCGGAAACTCCCGGAATCGCAAAAACACCGAGAACGCGTTTGTCTTTCGTACAACTGACACTCAAATAATTCTCCAGAAAGTTACAGAAAGAATTAGGCCTATTAATACAAGTTTTTGGAAAGCTAACTTCAATACGCTTCTTTTAAAAAAAACGGGAGATTAAACCGAGCTTTGAGCTAGAAGTTATGACATTTCTAAGTTAGGACTGAAATTAAAAATGTGGATAAAAATCATGACGGATTTAGATAGTTTGAGCCAAAAGAATACACAATATATATCCTAATTATCCACAACAATAATGACAATAATAATATGAGGAACCATACTCACAAACTTGATTATATAATCATCATGAACCATTTATTACATATATAAATATAGATACACTCTCATTACAATATATATATATATATATAAATAAATAAATAAATATATATATATATATATATATATATATATATATATATATATATATATATATATTTTTTTTTATTTTTTTTTTTTTATATATATATATATATATATATATATACATACACAAATATATATATGTAACATGAACACATCTATAAGAGATACATGAATGAAATCTAAAGTACTCAAGAACACATCTCTACATATTCAAATCTGAGATTTAATATGAATTAATTCATTTAATTAATATTTTAAATATAAAGTGTGTCCAAGTTTGGAGGTTTTCCCCATGAACACAAGACACAACAATAATACAATAGAAATCCCTAAAGGACACATAATGGACACAAGAACACAAAATAGGGACACGACAATGGGGGTCATTCCTATGGTTAAAACTTTCCTAAATACAAAATGGAGAAATAAAAGAGAAGAAAATATTACCTAAAGGAGAGAAAATCCAAGGAGAAAGGCTTTTTCCTTGGGAGAGCTTGAGAGCACTTAGGGAAGAAGACTTCTCAAAGAAAGAAAATGAGATGGGAGTCCTATTAGAGCCGGCCATAATGGTTATATCCCCCCTTCATTGAATATTACAAGTTTGCCCCTCCCTTAGTTACAAGTATTTAAAACAATTTTGGTTAGGGTTTGGGGGTAAAAGAGTCAAAATAAAAACTCTAAATGGTTAACCTAATAATTAGGATTATGACTAATCTTTCTAACATGACTAATTAAAATGTGGGTCATGGCTAACTAATGCCTGGGTCCAACTAGAGTCTAAGTTACCCCGGGTCCCCGTTACAAGTCGGATTGAGATGAAATTCGAACCCGACTCAAATAATCCCAAAACAATATCATAAATAATAAAATAATATCAAAATAATTCAAAAAGGTCAAATGCAAAATATCCTTAGGCCAAAAATGACATTAAAATATCATAATCACATGGTTAGGCTCTAGGTCAAACAGTCTCTAGGGTTTCACTAGCAAAACATCAAAACCACAAGTCATTGATTTAAAATAATTTTAAAATGATTTAAAATCACCAAAAATTATATCATAAATTAAATATCATTATTAAAATAATTATAAACACGAAATTTCAAAATTACCCTCATTTGGAAAACTGGGTGCTACAACTCTACCCATCTTAGAAAAATTTCGTCCTCGAAATTTAAGATCGATAGTACTCCTTCTAGAGCCTCTAACCTACCCAATATCTAAGGTAACACTTCCTAACACTGGAATAATAAACGGACATCTAGATAGTGTCAATCTAGGAATACCTCCAACACTGCTCTGCTGTACGGCTGTAATGGAACTTCAATAAAATATGGACTGCAACCTATATCCAAGGGACTGGACCTATTTTAAAGTGGTCTTAACTAAGGATGGAAAGGAACTGATCATAGGCTATAGGTATGCTCAAACTATTATCTTCCTATTAACCATCTATTAATACATTCTATTACCATAGGACGATGCATTACTAAGACATATAGGCCCCTATCTCTCATAACACATTTATACTCACCAAAAGACTAGTACATCCTATCAAGGCTGATACTATAATCTCTCATAAATCTTATAAGCTACATATTTATAGACACACATCCTCATATCAAGGACTAACCTATATATTTCTACAACAGATACTAATGGGGGTGACGTCCCTATTTCCCAACAATCAAGGTCTTAAGAAAATTTATCTAAATCATGCAATTTGAAGGAATAGTATACAAGGTCAAGGCATACCATAGCAGTTGGAAGTCTCACCTAGGTACACTAATCATTCTAGGTCAAAACAGTACTATGGTATCAACACACAAACAATCTAGGGTGTCCTAATTGGGAAGGTAAGGGAACAACAATCATCAAGGTTGTAGGGTTGTCTACCATCCTATATAAAAATTGGTCATTAAAAAGCAACTAAGAAATTATTAAAAGGTTACTATTCCATAAAATGGCAAAAAATGAAAATTTAGGCACAACAAATCACAAATAGATTTTTGTCTTGACACGATCTAAGTTGATCAATTTTGGGATAAAACGAGATTTGGGCAAGAAGGGAAATCAATGAAATCAAAGTATGAGCACGAGCATCCAATGATGGAGGTTCAGGTCATGATTAAATTTAATTCGACTGAGTACGAATATGAGGTTCATAAGCGATGCAAAGATTTTAAGGAGAATTGTCAAGGCTGTCGCGAATGAGACTCTAGGGTCAAGTTTAACTATGTCTCCATTCTCGTAGATTGATACATGAAAAAGCGAACCAAAGTGAAATAGGTTGATCAGACTATCATGTACCGGTTCTGATTAGACAATATGTTAGTGGGTGGCCACCCAATAAAATATGTCATGACCAAGCTCGAAAATAGATAAGCTTGCAAAACTAAGGCTAATTTAGCAGCACAAGATATAAGGGTGTTAATGATGAAAGAAATTACATAGTCCAAGTTTCTTAACCAACGGGTCAAGTAATCAGATAAGGTACAAGGTTAAGCATCTAAGGAAACAAGCAGAACACCATCACATGTCGGGTCGAAAGAATTGAGTCAAGGCTGGATTTCTAATTGAAATAAGAAGAAATTTAGTATAATGGTAGAGGTTATAGTTTAGCCAGTTGACCAGAAAATCATATCAAGAAAATAGAGTACAAAAAGACGGGTTTTAGTGGGACATGGTATACCTACACGAAGGTGAGCTCGTCTAGGTCTTGCATATAAGATTTGTTGGAGGGTAACAGCTAGTATTACATTCCGAATATCAAAGTCACGATAAGGAATGTCAAAGGATCTCAATTAGAAAGTGGGAGTTCAAGAGGTGGTAATTAATGCACAAAAATAATGAAGATCGAGTTAGTCATCTGCTTCTGATACTCTTAAGTTCATCTGGTCATAACTTGCCAATCATATCTTTACCTCACCAGTCTCCATATAAAAATTTAACCTTTAATTAAACCCTTACCATGACTACCGTAGTTAATTCCCAATTTCCAAACACCACTCGTGAAGCACATCCCTCACATTTAGGAATCAACATTAACTATTTATTTAAATTTCCAAGTTCTTTCACCTTGTCTTAAATTTGACCCAAAACCTCTAAATCCTGTTTACGAATTCCTTGAACTTGTTCAAATTATTTTCCTCGTATTATTTAATTTAAATCTCTAGGCCTTACAAAACTTATCTTCCATCATAAAATCAACTTTCGTATTTTCTTCGACATACACCCTTGAATATTATTCTCCTAAAAATATTTCACAACAATCTCTAAACTTCCATAACTTTATGTTCTCTCTATCCCTAGTCATTTCCTCACAACATCTTGTTTAATATCCTTATTAAACACAATTAACTTCTCTTTTCCATTACTAACCTTCTACATAGCCTCAGAGTAAAAGTTTTCCCCAGAATCAATAACCAAGATTTTCTAAGTTCTCAAAACTAGGTTGACCTCTGATATCCTCATTAGTTTTGAATATACCTATAAACTATCTCATAACCCCAAAATTTCTCTAAATGTAATTGTTTCCAGATTGGCAGTATACGTCACTTTATTCTATTCGAGACCTTTACCACATTTCTATCTCAAGTTTCCATATGGAACATTCCACATTTGATTTTCTTTAGATCATCATAAAATAACCAGTTACGTCTTCTCTGAGCTACATAATTTACGTCACTTCCTTAGCCTTCTCCATACAAAAGATACGAAGATTCAAGGGTTTCGAAGTACATCTGGTAGGGACGACAAGATATGGGTAATTAATGTAATGAGACAGAGTTTAAGATAAGAAGTAAATAAAAATATAAGAGAATAATGGCGAGAAAGAATAATGAAGATATGTTCCTTCTCATCGGTTCAAACGAGAGGAACCCATCAAGCTTAAATTCAATAGCAAGGAATGAGGGTGAATCCAAACAAGAGGAAAAGGAATTCCAATTGAAGTTCAAAATGAGTTTCTCAGGGGTCGTCCCAGAAATCTCTCAAAGAATCATACGTGTGATTGAGTACCTTGGATTTGAAAATATTAATCTAAATACAAAATTAAATCAACAACTATAAAATTTTATCAAAATCATCAACTAATACCAGGATTCAAAGTTCTATAATGAATCCACAAAATCAAATTCAAATCAAGGAAAAAGGTGAATCAAAACAAGGAAAAGGAGTTTAAATCGGAATTCAAAATGAGATTCTGAAGGGTCACCCCAGGAATCTTTCAAGGAATCCTAACAGTGATTGAGTATCCTCTCATCCTAACATCTTAATTTATATATCCTATAGCAGGCTCGTAGTAGTGCAACTAAGTCGTTGCGCTACTACAAAATCGTACTAATGCGAATCTCGACCTGCATGGGCCACCACTAAAAATGTGTCACGACCCGTACCCTAGAATAAGGGCACGAGAAGTGGGTATATCCAGCCTACGCCGCAGTGTCGACGGGAGAACGCTGTCCTAGGTCTCATGTATCTAACAGTATAAGGCTAAACAGTTTATACTCCCCGAATGAGGGTGACATAGCAGATACAGACTTAATCACATCTAAGGTAGAGCATGATAAGGATAGATAAAACATGAAATCCAAAAGAGGTACAACAGAGAGAAATCTAAGTATCTAAGATACACAAATCCAGAAATACATCTCAAATCTCCAAACTCAGATACAGTAATCCATAAAGTAAATACAACTCCAGACAATTAAAATAACTACCTAAACAACCTCTAATGTGTCCCCTCTAGGCTAGCAGGCAACCTCCAAGCTATCTGTAAAATTTATCAACAGATCCAGTCAGGACGGAAACGAGCACATATCTCTAAAACAGTTCATAGCAGGTTAGGAGTATAAATCATACAATAGAGTAAAATACAGGAAGTGCTGAATAGGAAGTACGAGTAAACAAGAGATATTTTGTAACTGAAAGTAAATACATGATAGTAGAGACTGTAAGTGGCTACGTGATTTAGAGCACAATGGTTATGTAAACGATTTGGGGGCACATGAATACAAATAAGGAGGCACATGAATACATCTACTGGGGATAGTGATCACATAACCAATTCTACTCATCCCGTCCCAATCAAAACACAAGGATCCGTTCAAGTTATGTTATAAGCACATGAATATAGCTAAGATACGTGAACTCATGTAATGAGTAGTATATGAGGCACATAATAAGCATATGAAAGCACATGAAAGCACATGAAGCACACAAGAGAACATGTAAAAACATGAACTAGTACGAGTACAAGGAGTACCTGATGCACATGATAAAGTACATGAACATGAAATACCCGATGCACCCGTAGAGGGATAACATCTCAGGAAAGGATCCATATAGTACTAATCCGTGAAGATACGTGTCAGCATCAAGTAGAGTAACCTAGAGCAAGAATATAATCCAGACAGGTATAAAAAGATCAGAGAATGTACTCGCCTGATATCTGAATGTCCAAGGTAAAGATACTGTCCGAGGAGAGGTGTCTGGCTGCTAATTAGAACAGCACAAGTCACAACATGTCCAGAAGGATAATATAAAGCACTACAATGCATTCTACATGAATCTAGGTCAAACTGGGCCAAAGTCAACCCTTGGTCAACTCTGGTCAACTGTACTAGTCAAACTAGGTCAAACTAGGTCATGTCCTAACCCAGCAAGTCTTACTAGGCCTAACCAAGACTATCCTAGCAAGCACACATCAATACAAGGCTATACAAGCCAACATATACCCAACTCTATATAGCATACAATTATTCAATACTCAAATAGGTAAGAATTCATATTAGATATACACTAGGTAATCTATTACTTTAAGCTATACATGTCTATACATATATACACATGCATATATTGGTATTCAATATTAGGTCTATAATCATAGCATTTCAAATGGCTGTATAAACTTATATATTACAATACAATATGCTAACATATATATAATATACATACATAGCTAAGTTAACTATATTTATAAATACTTATTTAAGAGGCTATGTGTGTGTATGTGAACATGGAAAAGGGGCAAGTGAGGGTTAAATGGGCATACATAGTGTATACATATCAAAGAGTGTCAAAGTGTAAGTGAACAAAGTGTCAAGTGTGATAGTGTCAACATAGTGTAAGGGGTACATGAGGTAATATAGGATTTGTGTTAACATAGAACATTACATCTCATTAATTTGTATATTGTATACATTACATCTATTATTACATTACATTCATGCTTGCATTTATTCATCATTCATTTATTCTCTTGCACTACTATATGCACCATACATTACATACTATGGAACCTACATATTCATTACAAGCCATACTTATACATGCTTACATTAGATATGATACTTACACCTCATACATCATTTATTTAACCATTTACTCATGCTTGCACTCTCTATTTAATTACATAATATATATACATTAACATGGGTTAAAATCAAATAGAACATTATATTACACACAAGGGTACACAAAATGCATATGCCGAATAGTAACTCCTACTAATAATCAATACTATACCATCTCAGCATGAATTAAAATCTAGGATTAAAGTATGTTATAGATCTATGTGTTAGCTTTCCGAAACTTCAAACGGATCGTGTTTTTGTTTTCGGAAACTCCCGGAATCGCGAAAACACCGAGAACGCGTTTGTCTTTCGTACAGCTGACACTCAAATAATTTTCTAAAAAGTTACAGAAAGAATTAGGCCTATTAATACATGTTTTTGGAAATCTAACTTCAATACTCTTCTTTTAAAAAAAACGGGAGATTAAACCGAGCTTTGAGCTAGAAGTTATGACATTTCTAAGTTAGAACTGAAATTAAAAATGTGGATAAAAATCATGACGGATTTAGATAGTTTGAGCCAAAAGAATACACAATATATATCCTAATTATCCACAACAATAATGACAATAATAATATGAGGAACCACACTCACAAACTTGATTATATAATCATCATGAACCATTTATTACATATATAAATATAGATACACTCTCATTACAATATATATATATATATATATATATATATATATATATATATATATATATATATATATATATATACACACACAAATATATATATGTAACATGAACACATCTATAAGAGATACCTGAATGAAATCTAAAGTACTCAAGAACACATCTCTACATATTCAAATCTGAGATTTAATATGAATTAATTCATTTAATCAATATTTTAAAAATAAAGTGTGTCCAAGTTTGGGGGTTTTCCCCATGAATACAAGACACAACAATAATACAATAGAAATCCCTAAAGGACACATAATGGACACAAGAGGACACAAAATAGGGACACAACAATTGGGGTCATTCCTATGGTTAAAACTTTTCTAAATGCAAAATGGAGAAATAAAAGAGAAGAAAATATTACCTAAAGGAGAGAAAATCCAAGGAGAAAGGCTTTTTCCTTGGGAGAGCTTGAGAGCACTTGGGGAAGAAGTCTTCTCAAAGAAAGAAAATAAGATGGGAGTACTATTAGGGCCGGCCATAATGGTTATATCCCCCCTTCATTGAATATTACAAGTTTGCCCCTCCCTTAGTTACAAGTGTTTAAAACAATTTTGGTTCGGGTTTGGGGGTAAAAGGGTCAAAATAAAAACTCTAAATGGTTAACTTAATAATTAGGATTATGACTAATCTTTCTAACATGACTAATTAAAATGTGGGCCATGGCTAACTAATGCATGGGTCCAACTAGAGTCTAAGTTACCCCGGGTCCCCGTTACAAGTCGGATTGAGATGAAATTCGAACCCGACTCAAATAATCCCAAAACAATATCATAAATAATAAAATAATATCAAAATAATTCAAAGAGGTCAAATGCAAAATATCCTTAGGCCAAAAATGATATTAAAATATCATAATCACATGGTTAGGCTCTAGGTCAAACAGTCTCTAGAGTTTCACTAGCAAAACGTCAAAACCACAAGTCATTGATTTAAAATAATTTTAAAATAATTTAAAATCACCAAAAATCATATCATGAATTAAATATCATTATTAAAATAATTATAAACACGAAATTTCAAAATTTTCCTCATTTGGAAAACTGGGTGCTACACATGGATTTTAGTTTCTGAAATTTGCGTTTGGTTTCGAATTAAACTGTAAGACTGATACATGTTCAGGAATCAAATCCTGATTTCTAATTCCTGCTTTGCAACTAATTTTGATACTTAAATTCCATGTTAGATTCATTCACATTGTGTTAATTCACTGTTGGCTGTTTCATGGATGATATGGTTTTCGAAATTGGTTAAAATTTGGTCATGAAACTGTCATTGACACACTATACACCACCTGAATTTCCTGAACTCTAGATTCCCATTTTAAACTGATTTTGAATGCTAAATTGCCATATTAGATTCAATCACATATGTATTAAACTACTGCTAGGATGTTACATGTTAGTGATTGGGTTATAGGATTTTAAATAGAAATTGGGACTGCAAAGTGTAGAGTGAACCGAGTTCACTGTCATTCATTTTCCTGAGAACTCCAAAACCTGAGAATTTCCAAACTATTTTGCTCCATTGATTGATTTGGTTTTATTGCAAAGAGATTTCCTATATCTAACTTAAGATTCATGATTTGGTCGAGGTAAAACAAGGAATGTTTTGAATGGGTTCGGGACTTGACTGAAACTGTAAATGATATATTGTTCCGAGTTTTCACATTTTGGCTTAGGACTGTTGTTTAAAAACTAAAAACTGACATTGCCATGTTTAATCCCTTACGTTTTGATTAGTCCACTGTTAGTTAGTTTAATGGGTTAAATGTTGGTTATGTTATGATTAAAGTAGAATTTGTATACGGGATGGGGCTGTCATTTGAAATATGGGAATAGGTTGCACTTTGGGTTGGTTGTACTGTCAATTTCGGTTATGACACTGTCATTGATTTCCTTTCATTCCTGATAAAGCCCTTTTTATGCATAGCCATATCCATTCACAATGTGTTAGTTCATCACACAAGTTAGTTTGTTAAAATGTTGATTATGTGGTGTTAGAAATTGGGATAAAGAATGTACTGTCACTTGGTTCAGTTTTTTTTCTTCTGAAAACCTATTGCTGAAATTGCTTGCCTGTTCTTTACTGTTATGCTAATAATTGAGACATTAACTCACTGTCCTCATAATTCCTGAGTTCCTGTTATTCATTCACCACACACACATGCTCTCATAATACACACACACATGTATCTACATTCCTTAAATCCTATTGACACTAGCCTATCACTAAACTTCCATGCTCCACACACACACCCTTAAACTCTCATATACCCACACACAGGCCTCTCATTTATACACATATCATCATTGATTTTCCCTACTGTTACACAGGTACACTCTCACACACATATTAATTCACTGTCAACTGATGCCTTGTGCAGTCCTCAAATTCCTGAACTCTCCTTTCCTGTTTTAAAGTAATGTTGATTTAGGATTGTGACCAACTCTAGATTCCTGAATAGATATTGTATTGGCCATTCTTTATTGTTCCAGTGATTAATAATTTCAGATTTTATGTAAGCTGAGCTCTACATAGATGTAGGTAGATATAGTGTATGCTAAGTTAACTTTGCATGAATAGGCTTGTTTGGGAAGAGCTTTGATTGGTATTCAATTTTTGAAACTATGGATGTGAACCCTATCCTTATGCCAATTTTTGTATAATGCTAACATGTTTACATTGTTGGGATGAACCTTCATGTGTAGTAATTAAATGAGTGAGTTAGCCTTCAGTTTTGTATGCATAGAGTTGTTTACACCTTGCCATATTCTGAGATTTAACACATGGTTTTCCTGAAACCATATTGTATCAAATATACATGTAAACACACACACCCCTCAATTCCAGAAAACTAGTACATTGCTAACATGTCTACATTGTTGAATGAACTTTAATATGTAAATGTTAACCCTTAACCTTGTTATTGAATGCTAGTTAAATTCAGATTTCATATATGTGAACCACCATGCTATGTAACCCTCTCTAAATGATTTCCATGATGTATGTATATAATTGTAGGATATAGATGCATGTTAGTTATAACTTACCTAGTCTATTCCTTTCTATGTACACCTCTTTGTTCACACACACACATAGCTTACATGCTAGCTTCCTTTCTCTTATATATAATATTGAAGATATGCATGAATGTGATGGCTTGATGTGTTGGCTTGTATAGCCTTGGGATTGATGTGTGCTTGCTAGACTAGGCTTGGTTAGGCTTAGTGAGACTTGCTGGGGTTAGGAGTGACCTAGTTGACCTAGTTTGACTAGTGTAGTTGACCAAGTGTTGACTTTAGCCTAGTTTGACCTAGACAGCATGCAGATGCATTGTAGATTACATTTATCATCCCCTGTATACATCTTGACTTGTGTTGCTCTAACTAGGAGTCAGGTACCTCATCTCGGACAGTACATTTACTACAGCTATTCAGATACCAGGTGAGTACATTCTCTGATCATTTCATATCTTGTTAGAATTATTCTCCTGCTTTAATTTACTTTACTTGATGCTGTCACGTTGGTCACCCGGATTAGTACTATATGGATCCTTTCTTGAGATGTTATCCCCTTAGGAAGCATCGGATACTACATGTTCTGTGCATTTTACTTACATTGTGTATCACTATGCTTCATGGTTCATTGAATCACTTGTGACATGTACTCTCATGATCACAGAGTCTTCCATGAATCACCCATTTATGGACATTCCTAGAATCCCCATTTATGGGACTATTATGTATCACCCTTCGGGGTCCATTACATGAATCATAACATAACCTGGCTGGATCCTTGTGTATTGATTGGGGGTACGGAGGAGTAGAAGTGGACATGTGAATAATATCCAAGTATTGTAGCATCAAAATCATTCCGTAGTATAGCATCAGAATCATCCTATGCCATTCACATGTCTATATTGTACTCTGACTCACTAACCACTGTTAGTTCTCTATTTATAGTAGATATTTCTATTACAGCTATCTCCTTTACATTCTGTACTTTCTTTCAGTTTTCTGTATCTTACTTTACTGCATGTTTATATTTTCTAACCTGCTATAATCTGTTGAGATGTATTGTGCTCGCTCTGTCCTGATTGGGCACCGTTGATATGTTTACAGAGGACGAGGTGAGGCTGGTGTTGACACTTTCTATGGGACAGCTCTAGATGGCACCTGTGATCCGGATTTCCAGCCGGATCCATTAGCTATTATAGAGACTAAGGCTCCCTAGTCTATGTTTTTATTATTTCTGTCATTTGAGATCTGGATTGTATATGTTCTTTCATATTCTGTAGTTGAGACTTTGTATTTCTGGATGTTTGTTGAGTTGTTATCATAGATACTTAGACTCTTCTGATCATCTGTATTTCATTTTGAGTTCTATATCATATCATGCTTCTTCTTCCTTAGTTGTGATTGAGTTTACATTCTGCTATGTCACCCCCATTCGGGGAGTATAAACTGCTTAGCATTATACGGTTAAATACATGAGACCTAGGACAGCGTTCTACCGTCGATACTGCGGCGTAGGCTGCACGTTCCTACGTCTCGTGCCCTTACTCTAGGGTGCGGGTCGTGACACTGTGTCGTAATTAGTACGATCATGTAATGGTGCTCGACTTAGAGTACTAATTATGAGCCTGCAATTAGGACGTAGGATCTAGGATATAATAGGAGTTACTCAATCACATTTTAGGAAATTTCTGATCTTTTGATTACCATGACAACTCTTTTGCATTGAATTTAATTGTCCTTCTTTGATATTCCTATCATGTGCCATATTGATTCCTTATTTCAATCTATCCTCAGGATGACGATTACTCGCTCTCAGGCAGCAGGATCTAGTGCTGTTCTGGAGAGGCCCGATCCGGCAGGACTTCTACCTTCGGCTGCGAGAGCTGCAGTTGAGGGTGATGCCACCTCAGTTTCTGTCCCTCAGGCGGAAGTAGCAGCGACCGTTCCAGGAGGTCTTCCACCTCCAGCAGTGGGACCATCCATAGTCATTCCTGATACTCTTATACCGCCGCCTCCGCTACCGACTGATACTCAGCAAATGATGGCCCTTCTGCAGCAGATGTTGCAGACTGAGAGAGCACATGCAAAGGTGTTACAACAGAGCATGGATAACTCCCATCAGCTGGCGATGGCAGCAGTAGAGAGGGTTGCATCGGGTACATTTTAGGGTGCCCCAGTTCAGCAGTAGTGTCAGGAGAGGCCTGGCACACACCTAGATTTCAGGAAGATAAACCCGAGGGAGTTCAAGGGTACCGAATATATCCTATATACGGATGACTGGTTGGAGGATGTCCAACGGAGCCTGGAGTTAGCAGAGGTCCCGAAACGGCTTTGGGTGATGTCTGCAGCGAGCTAGTTTTTCGATATAGCGCTGACTTGGTTTCAGACGGATCCTCGTGCGTCGGTGAGGGGTTTGACTCGAAAGAGCTTCAGGAGGCTCTTTATGGAGAAGTTCTACCCAAATGTAGCTTTGACAGCTTTAGAGGGACAGTTCGTCGGGTTGGTGCAGGGGAACTCGTCGGTAGACGGGTATGCAGTGGAGTTCTTCCGCCTGAGTAGGTTTGCACCAGGTCTGATCCAGGATGATGGGTACAAGGCCCGCAAGTTCTGGAGGGGTCTTATACATGCAGTTCACACTCGTACTTCTGGGCGACGCAATGCAACATTCGAGCAGATTCTGATGGAGGTACAGATCGCAGAGGAGGACTTTGGCCTCAAGCCAAAGCGGGATAGCAATGTTCTAGGAGCGAGCTCGAGTGCGGGGCCGACGAAGCGCCCTCATTTCCAGCAGAGGCAGATTCAGCAGCAGCCTTAGTTACAGTTTCAGCAGGCACCAGCGCGTGCCCAGCAGCACCAGGGACAGGGCCAGAGACAGACTACTCCGTGCGGCTTTTGCGGGATGCCAGGGCACACTTGAGAGGCCTGTAGGAAGAGGTTGGATGTCTGCCTATACTGTGGGGCGTCCGATCACCAGCTGAAGGATTGCCATCTTCGTGGAGTCAGAGACAGAGTACAATAGACTAGAGGACCAGCAGTTCAACAGAGAGGTCCTCCACTTTAAACCCAGCAGCAGCGCTTTGTACAACACCAGAGGGGAGCACCTGTGGATAGAGTGTTCGCCTTGACAGTAGAGGAGGAGGCAGAGCCAGTGGGTGATGTTGTGGCAGGTCACGTTCTCCTTGATTCATTCCCTGCTTTTACCTTGTTTGATTCCGGTGCCACTCATAGTTTTGTGTCTGTTTTCTTTGCTCTGAGACACAACATTATTGCTGAATATATGGGTAGGACTTGTAAGATATTGACCGAAGGAGGCATCATCCTGGTTAAAATATCTGTAAGGAGCGGAGAGTTACTTTAGAAGGCCGGGATTTGAGTGCGTGTTTGCTCGTAATGCCCCTTCCAAGGTACGACGTGGTACTCAAAATTGATTGGTTGAGCATGCACCATGCTAGTATAGACTGTAGAGGAGGTAGGGTTCTGTTTAGGCTACCGGGGGAGCCAGGATTGTGTTTTCTAGGGGAGCAGCTGAGCCGGGAGATGGGTTCTGTGGAGCTTTGCTGGCAGGGCAGGCATTGCCGCATCCATTGATAGCTGATTTCATGGATATTTTTCCTGAGAAGTTGCCTGGGATGTCGCCAGATAGAGACATTGAGTTCTCTATAGACTTAGTGCCGGGCGCTGAGCCTATTTCAGAGCACGTCTATAAGGTCAACAACAGCGAGTTGGCAGAGCTGAAGAAGCAAATCGACGAGCTACAGGACAAGGGATGCATCAGATCCAGTTCATCACCTTGGGGAGCACCAGTTTTGTTTGTACCGAAGAAGGATGGTACGATGTGCATGTGTATCAATTACAGGACACTCAACAACCTCACTATCAAGAACAAGTACCCGTTACCGAGGATTGACGACTTGTTCGATCAGTTGAGCGGCGTAAAGGTATTTTCAAAGATAGACCTGAGGTCCAGTTATCATCAGCTGAAGGTGAAGCGGGAAGACGTTCCAAAGATGGCTTTTCGGACTCGGTACGGCCAGTACGAGTTTACTGTCATGCCATTTGGGTTGACCAACGCCCCAGCCGTGTTCATAAACTTGATAAAAAAGGTATTCCATTAGTACCTTGACAAGTTCGTGGTGGTCTTCATAGATGATATCTTGGTCTACTTGAAGACGCCGGAGGAGCACGAGGAGCATCTGAGGATTTTGCTCGAGACTCTGAGGAAGGAGTAGTTGTACGGGAAGCTTTCGAAGTGCGAGTTCTTCCTGGACCAGGTCGAGTTCTTGGGTCATGTTGTGATCGAGCATGAGATCTCAGTGGACCAGAAGAAGATTGTTGCGGTAGAGTCTTGGTCTACACCCAGTTCAGTTGCCGAGATTCAGAGCTTTCTGGGTTTGGCGGGTTAGTATCGGAAGTTCGTCCAAGACTTCTCGCGGATTGTCGAGCCGATGACTAGACTCACCAGGAAGGACATGGAGTTCGTCTGGACAGAGGAGTGTCAGGCCGCCTTCGATGAGTTGAAGAAGAGGTTGACATTAGCTCCGATCTTGACATTACCGTCTCGGACCGGTGGTTTCTCGATCTACAGCGATACTTCTGGCAGGGGTGTAGATTGTGTTCTTCAGCAGCACATGAAGGTAATTGCCTATACATCTAGGCAGTTACATCCTCATGAAAAAAACTACCCGACTCACGATTTGGAGTTGACCGCTGTTATCTTTGCCTTGAAGTTGTAGAAACACTACTTGTATGGAAAGCGGGTTGAGATCTTCACTGATCATAAGAGCTTGAAGTACGTGTTCAATCAGAAGGAGCTGAACATGCGGCAGAGACGTTGGCTCGAGCTGATAAAGGATTTCGATATCGCCTTACAGTACCATCGAGGAAAGGCCAACGTAGTTGCAGATGCCTTGAGCAGGTATCCAGTTGCTATGATCTGACGGCAGATCGTCATCTTTTAGTTGACCTGGATAGTTTGGGAATCGAGGTGATTATTCCGGGCATGGAGGTACAGATATGGGGCTTACAGATTCAGTCTGAGTTGATGGACAGAGTCAGATCAGTACAGTATGATAATGTTGCCCTGAGGAGCATCAGAGAGTAGGTACGGGCAAGGTTGCTCGATAATTTCTCTATTACCGAAGATGGGTCACTGCGGCACGGTGCTAGACTGTACGTTCCGAGTGGGAGCTTCGGGAGGAGGTTCTTCAGGAGACACATCGCTCTCAGTACTCTATGTATCATGGGGCCAACAAGATGTACAGAGATCTGAGGGAGCACGTTTGGTGTTACGGCATTGAAGCGCGAGGTAGCTCAGTTTGTATCTCGCTGCTTGGTATGTCAGCAGGTAAAGGCCGAGGGACAGAGGCCTGGTGGGTTGCTACAGCCACTACCCATTCCTGAGTGGAAGTGGGAGCACATCACCATGGACTTTGTGTCCGGACTTCCGCGATCTCTTGGAGGGAAAGACACGATTTGGATCATAGTTGATAGATTGACCAAGTCGGCCCACTTCTTTCGTTTCAAGGTGGGGTTGTCTATGGAGAGGCTGGCAGAGCTGTACGTTCGTCAGATCGTGTGATTGTATGGGGTCCTTGTGAGCATAGTTTCAGATCGGGATAGCCGTTTCACTTCTTACTTCTGGAGGAGTTTGCAGACTAGCTTAGGCACCTCGCTCAAGTTTAGTACCGCTTATCACCCCCAGACAGACGGGCAGTCAGAGAGGACTATCTAGACTTTGGAGGATATGCTTCACACGTGTGTGCTTGATCTCGGGGGTTCTTGGAAGGACCATCTTCACCTGGTAGTGTTTGCTTACAACAACATCTATCAGGCCAATATAGAGATGTCGCCATTCGAGGCTCTATACGGACGAAGATGTCGTACTCCCTTGTCATGGGACGATGTCGACGAGAGAGTGCTGCTTGGACCAGAGATGGTAGTGGATGCAACTAAGAAGGTCAGGTTGACTAGATAAAGACTTTGGGTGGCTTAGGATAGGCAGCGGCATTGGGCCGATAGCCACCGGAGACCGTTAGAGTTCGAGGTTAGTTTCAGTTCCTGTTTGTGATGTTTGAGATTTGTTTGTCCTGTGTGCTGAGTTTGTTTTATGTCTAGGCTGGTGCTTTGGTGTTCCTAAAGATTTCTTCGACACAGGGCACGATTCGCTTTGGCGGAGGCGGAAAGCTTAGTCTGCGCTACATCGGACCTTTCACTATCTTTGAGAGGGTCGGTGCAGTGGCCTATCGACTAGACTTGCCACCTACGCTAGAGAGGGTGCACAACGTGTTCCATGTGTCGCAGCTGAGGCGGTACGTGGCAGACCCCAGCCATATATTAGACCATTCAACGATCGAGGTGGGGCCTACTCTTCACTATCCAGAGCAGCCAGTGGAGATTCTGGATCGCAGGGAGAAGGTGCTCCGGAACCAGGTTATACCCTTGGTTCGTGTTGCATGGAGGCATCACTCTACATGTGAGTCTACCTGGAAGAGAGAGAATGACATGCGGGAGCGTTTCCCTTATCTCTTCGAGCCCTGAGGTATAATTTTTATGTTTCTGCATGTGATTTCAGAGTATGTTTATTTTAATTTTGAGGACAAATTTTTTTTAAGGTGGATAGATTTGTCACCCCCAATTTTCATGAACAAGAGTATTTTGGTTATTTTCCACCTTAGAATTATTTTGGAATTATTTATTTATTTATGATATTATTTTTAGGTTATTTGAGTCAGGTTCAAATTTTAACTCAATCCGACTTGTATCGGGAATCCGGGGTAGTTTTGACTCTAGTGGGACCCACACATTAGTTAGGCATGGCCTACATGATATTATTTTTAGTTAGTGGGCTATACTAATTATTCATGGTAGGTTTAGTTAGATTAGGGATTTAATCATGACTAAAATAGCCTCGACTTAAACCCTTCTCCTAATATTAATCAATAGGATTAGTGGGGGGGCTTTTTAGACTTTTAGAAGGGGGACACCTATGCTATGTGGCCGGCCACCTCAAGGGAGTGATAAGCTTGAGCTCTTTGATATTATCCATCCATTTTCTCTCTCTTATTCTTCCCCAAATTTTTGAGAAGGATTCCTATTGATTTCTCCACCAAATCATCCATTCCTCCACCCAATCTTCTTCATTTCTTCTCTACTCAAGCAAGGGTAGGAGCTAGCCAAGTTTGGGAGGTTTCAAAACTTGTTCATGTCCATTCGGAGATCTCTACATGTCGGTGTCGTATCGGGAGGACTTTTCCAAGATTCGATCTACCGGGAGGTATAATCTCTTCTCTACATCATTCTCTCATGCATATAGGTGTATTTTGGATCCATAGGAATGACCCCCATGGTTGTGTCTCCATTTGTGTCCGTTTCGTATCCATTTGGAGACTTCTAGGAGTGTCCTTTGTGTGGTATTGTGTCCTTGTAGGAAAACCCTATTTTTGGACACCTAGTGTTTGTGTCTTTGTGTAAATGATTAATTAGATTTTAAATCACAGATTTTATATTATTAGAGTGTTGTTTTTAATGTGTTCTTCAATGTATCATTAGTATCATAATCTAATTATCTATATGTATATATATATATAAATATATATAAATATATATATATAAATATATATAATATATATATATATATATATATATATATATATATATATATATATATATATATATATCAAAATATATATATATATATATATATATATATATATATATATATATATATATATATATATATATATATATATATTTTTTTTTTTTTGATATATATATATATATATATATATATATATATATATATATATATATATATATATATATATATATCAATGCTTATATATGTATATTAATGTCTCTCTCTCTCTATATATATATATGTACATATATTGTGTCTTATTATATATGCGTTTATAGGTGTGGGCGTCTTTATATATATCCATATGGGTGTGGGGATTTCGAGCATGAGAATGGTGGAATTGGTTGGTGTTAGAAGTTTGTGTGTGTGTGTGTTTGTATTAAGAGTGATAGAGGGATATAGAGAGTGGGATTGAGAGAGGATTAGAGAGTGAAATAAGGGGGGAGGGACTGCTAGCTGTTACAACAACGGTAGCAGTGTGTATCAGTCCCCACTAGGGGGACTGATTTCCAGTCACTGTAGCAGCCTTAGCTGCTGTTAATAACAACAGGTAGTAGCAGCAGTATCACACTGCTGTGCAGTATGTTTAGTAGGGGCATTAGCCCCTTTATTGAGCTGCATTAGCAGCAGTTGTAGGGGGGGTGGGGCAAATCAGCCCCCAAGGACCAGCCCTAGGCAGCCTATAGGACAGCCCACTTGACAGCTATTTAGCCCCCAACTCAGTCCTATTTAGCCTATATGAGTATGTGTGTGTGAGTTTGTATATGTGTATATAGGTGAGCCTATATATGTAGCTATATGCCTATTGGTATGAGCCTAGGTGTGAGCCTATAGGAGAGCCTATGTGTGAACCATATTGTGAGTGAGTGAGTGAGTATCGTGTGTGGGAGGGGTTAGCTAGTGTTAGAATATTATGGTAAGGTAATGTTGGGATAACCAACATGTGTCCTAAGATGGACGACATGTCTAAGAAACCTATATTTCTTGGTAGGTAAACCCTAGATAGGATAGTATCTAGCTACCCTAAGGAGCCTAGGCTAGTATCTTGAAGATTAGCGGGGTTTCCTTTGTAATGGGCAAGGTATCGGGAATACCTTGTAAAGGGTAATGTAGGTAATTACCTAGAAGCTAAGGTAAGTGGTTTAGGGTTTAAGATATGGTTAGGATTGGGTTCCTTTGGTTGGTAATGGTCAGAAATAGTGCTCCTAGACTAGTTTTGACTTCGGTTGACCATTTTGACCAAAAGTCAACAAAAGTCAACCGAGAGTCAAACTTAGCCTATAAGTGACTAGAATTGACCGAAACCAAACCAGAGTTGACCAGTTGACTAAAAGTCAACAGTTGGTCAACGTTAGACTAGTTTGACCTAGGGTTGACCTAGAGTTGACTAGAGTTGACCAGGGTTGACTAGATGATCAAAAGTCAACTGTAAGTCAACCTTTGACCCCGTTTGACCTAGTTTGACTTGGATTGACTTCCAGTGACCTAGTATGATCTAGTATGACCCAGTTTGACCTAGATTGACCTAGTTTGACTTAGACTTGCATATTATGACTTAAATTAGTTTACTTTTTATTACAAAACCCTGTTTGACTTATAGTATCTCATTTTAGGTCTGTGATACTCTGAGCGTCTGTTCACTTTATCAGCTCAGGACCACAGGCGAGTACATTTACTGATAGTTTTCATTGTCTTAATATCTACTATATTCGATTCAGTTGTAGTGTCTTACTTGATTTCCGACACGATGGATCACGGACTAGTATACGTCGGATCCTGTCATGAGATATTATTCCTGGACTTTCTTGGTATATTGGTGCATGATATTTCGTATTTTGTGTACTTATATAGACATCGATTTGGGAGTGGGCTGGCCCTCTGCTTTTGAATCCCGTGTCATGACGTGCTATGTCCGGATCCGTGATACTATTCGGGGATGGGGAAATTATTAGGGGTTATATGATCAAAGCCTCCTGTTACTATTTTCCTTGTGCCACTCTCACCTCACGTAGGGTATAGCAGATTCCTTCGTGTGCTTGTTATCCAGGTTGGCCGGCATAACTTTTCGTGAGATTTTCGTGTGATTGTCGGGCCAAGTGGATAATCTGTCTTGTAACATACCTAAAGCTGATCACATATCGCTCTAATAATTCAAGTCACATTTTACATTTATTTATCGTATCTTATATCCTGCTCAGTTCTACTTTCTCACCATGCTATGATATTCATTTACTCACATGCTCTTCATGACTTTATGCTATACCTTGATTGGAGACTAAGTTCTGTTCGGGAGAAGGGTTACAACCCTGGTCCTTGTTTAGCTAAGGGTTGTAACTCAGCTTTCGAATGGTTCCCAAGTCATCCTATATCTTCGTCTTGTATTTCATTATACTGTCTTTTATAGAATTTGTCAATTCATATGAAACTGCACTTAGTGTTTGTACTTGCTCATTTTCCTGACAGGATACCGTTGATATATTACAGACGATTCTGATGCAGATTGCCTGACCTATTATGGAGACGGGTTAGATGGTGTAGACCTGGACCGTGGCTTGATAGTAGAGCCACTAGACTTTGTACACCCAGAGTTGTATAGCTTAGTTAGGTTTGCCTGGACTGCGATCCAGCTAGTACTTTCAGACTGTAGTATTTTATATTATATTTTTGTGACTCTGTGATGTTGTGTATAGCTCTGGGCTTGTGTTGGATCTTGAACTTATTTCCTATTTTTATCTATCATATTTTCTTTCCATGCTATCTACCTTAGTTTTATTTTGTGATTGAGACTGTATTGCTATATCACCTCCATTCAGAGTGTATATACTGTACAGGTACCTTTTTACTGTTAGTCATAGTATTTACAGACCTTATATACAACGTTCTACCATCGATTCTGTGGCATATGATGGACGTAACCACGTGCTCGTGCCCCTAATCAGGGTGCGGGACGTGTCTGTGACATGTGTCGTAGTAAAATCTGAAGGATCACCTTTGGATAGACACTGCTTCCTTCGGGTACGCGGGGAGGATTCTATAGATGGCGTAGTCTATGAAAGAAAATCTCCAGTCTTTAGCATCGATGTTTGTTTCTGTTGTGTAACTGTGATGAATATGCAAGGCATTTTTCACACAGAATAGTTCTCGACCAGACACTGTGATCGACTGCTGAGTATTAGTAGAAACGGTCAAGGAGGCAGCGAGACCGGCTGAGCATCTGCTTCTATATTCTGTAGTCGAGGCACGTGCTCGATGAAGAATCCAGCGAAAGTAGACACAAACTCGATTGTTGCTTTGCAGAAGGGGATGAGATCTTCATGGCGAACTTCATAATCCCCTCGGACTTGACTAACTATTAGCTTGGAATCGTCGTAGGCTTCTAGATAGTCATCTCCCAATTGCTTTGCCAGTTATAGGCTGATTAATAGGGCGTTATATTCGGCCACGTTGTTGGTGCATGGTTCTACGAGAGAATATACACGATGTATAACCAGATGATCATGTGACACGAGCATGACACCTACTCCGGCCACAATATTTCCTTTAGGTCCTGTTCTTGATGGACCGTCAAAGAACATTCACCAAATGGAGATTTCTTCAGTTGCAGTGTTAGACTCTACCACTTCGTCGGGGATTTCGTCGTAGAGTTTGAACGATTCTGGCATCGGATGAGCTGCTAGGAAATTAGCTAATGCTTGGCCTTTTACTGCCTTCTGAGGAACGAAGAGCATATCGTATGGAGTCAACATCATTGCCCATGTAGCTAAACGGGAATTGAGAGAGCCCGATTTAGTCATAAGTATTCTGAGAGGGTTGACTTTAGATATAATATGGATAGTCTACCCAGATATATAGTGGCGTGTCTTCTGGATGGCAAATACTAGTGCAAGGTATTCTTTCTCCACCGGTGTGTATCTGTGTTCAACACCCACCATTGTGCGACTGAGGTAGTAGATTGCCTGTTCATGGCCGCCTTCATTCTTCTGAGCTAGTAGGGCGCCAAGAGAATGGTCCATAGTGTGGACATATAGTAAGAAGGGCTTCCCCATTATTGGAGCTACCAATACTGGAGGGCTTGTAAGATACGCCTTGATGTCGTCGAATGCGCGTTGACATTGTTCAGTCCAGACGAATGATACACCTTTCTTCATGAGCTGAGTGAATGGTTGACACCTTCCAGAGAGGTTCGAAATGAATCGTCTGATGTAGGCTAGCCTTCCTTGTAGTCCGTATAGCTCTTTGAGGTTTCTTGGAGGATGCATATCGAGTATAGCCTTCACTTTCTCTGGGTCAAGATGTATACCCTTTGAAGTGATGACGAAACCAAGAAACTTGCTACTGGAGGCTCCCAGAAAAGACTTGGTTGGATTCATCTTGAGTTAGTATGCACGCATTAGTTCAAACACCATTCTCAAGTCTTGGAGGTGGTTGCCCTTGAGTCGACTTTTAACTGTGATATCGTCTACGTAGCACTCCACAGTTTTACGCAAATGATCATAAAAAATTGTGTTCATGGCTCGCTGGTATGTCGCCCCTGCATTCTTCAATCCGAAGGGCATCACCGTATAGCAGTATACCCCCAATGGTGTTCGAAAAGATGTGTGCTTCTCGTCGTCGGGGAACATCTTGATCTGGTTGTATGCTGAGAACCCATCCATGAAGGACATCCGCTCGAAGCCGCAAGTATTGTCGATCATTACGTCGGTGATTGGTAGAGGGAACTCGTCCTTCGGGCATACAGAGTTCAAATCACGGTAATCGATACAGACTCAAACTTTACCGTTCTTTTTCATGACTGGAACGAGGTTGGCAACCCAGTCTGGGTGTTGTTCTTCGTGAACGAATCTACTGGCAATGAGCTTCTTGACTTCATTCTCGATGACCTCCATGACATCTAGTCAGAATCGTCATTGTTGCTGCTTCACTGGCTTAGCTTTAGACGAAACATTCAGGCGGTGCATGGTGACTTTAGGGTCCAAGCCTGACATGTCTTTATAGCTCCATACGAAGATGTCGATGTATTCTCTTATAAGCTATATAAGAGATTGGCGTTCATCGTCAGATAGACTTTTGTTGATGAAGATTGGTTTGAAAGATGATTCATCTCCTAAATTGACTTGTATGACTTCGTCTTCGGTAGGTGGTTTACGTTGTTCGAAGCATAGCTCCCACCTAGTATCCATCTTTTGAGCCTATTGTTCAAGCTCGATTGATTGTACATCATCTGTAATTTGGTCAACGGAAACCATGTTGACGGACATGGTTGTCTTGAGCATGTCGTCGATGCTGGAGTCTGAGTCCCAGAGGGAGGAATCAAAAGAATGAGAACAATGATCTGCTTCATCATCTGATCTTTCGAGAGTTGTTGGAGGAGTGACATAACCCAAACCAACACCGCTTCGTTGATAGTAGTTCTCGGGTTTGCCGGGAGGAGCAAAGTATCATATTGGCAACCGTCGTCCTCGGCCGTAATTTAGCCCCTGGTCGCTTTTGATGTCATATCCCATGTTCTGGATGATATTCTTGGCCTGCCAATTATATTGAAATAGTTGCATTTTCCCAGAGTCATAGTCAGCTTCTGTGTTGTGCTTGGGAGAAGTAGAGTCTGAAACGAACTTTCTCTCGCCAATTATACGACCGAAGGTGATTAGTTTTTCATCCTTCTTTCTGGCTGGAACGATGAAGTAGATGATATTTTTGGGGTAAACTTTTTCCCGCAGGTGGGGCATCGTGACCGACATGCAGAGGTGTGGTCCTATGCCATGCTCTAGGGCGAATATCGTATCTATGTAGTGGTTTACAGATTGAAAGACATCGGGGTAATAGAAAGATAAACCTTTACTAAGGAAATACTCAAGTTCTTCTTCAGGGATAACATCATCCGCTGAAGGTACATTATTACGAGTATTGATATACTCATTGAGAGGATCATCATCTGGAAGAGGAGCTACCGTCTTGGCCGAGTTCACCACGTAGGGTAATTCTTTAGGATTAGAAGGACGGGCATCAGTAGGTTCCTTTCGGGGTGTCTTGCTGAGAGTGATGGTCAATGGTTTGACCTTGTCAGGGTTCTTCTTTTTTACCCAGATTATGAGAGGCTTTAGAGTACTTTTTGGAGTAGTACGTCCTTTGACTCGGATGATCAGGGGACCATCATTGGAGGATGAACTAGCTTCAGCTTCATTGTCAGCTTCGTTGCCGTCATCCTTGGGGGCGAAGATTGGTAAAGTACTGAATCTCCATAGTAGGCTTTGATGCCTTTAAAAGGATCGACATCGACAAATTCCGTCTTCACGACACCGTCACTGTTGACGTATTTGAAGCACTGGTGAAGTGTGGAAGGAACGATCATGTTCTAGTGTATCCATGGACATCCCAACAAGACGTTATAGGATACATTAACATTGATCACATAGCAAGAAACCTCCGTTCGAAGATCACCAATCTGGCACTTGAGTCGGATCTTGCCCAGCGAGTGGCTTCGACCAGCATTGAAAGCTATGATAGTTGTGTTGGTTACAGATAGCTTGTGAAGAAGGATTCCCAGAATTTGAAGCAAACTTCTAGGAATGATGCTGAGGGAGGATCCTGGATCGATTTGCATGCGGTCCACCTTGATCGCCCCGATATACCCTGTATAGTACAGGGGTCTATCATGACGATTATTTTTGAGTAGCATGTCCTCCTGTGAAAAGGTGATGTTGGGCACAACTTCCATCGTACTGTGGCAGTGTGTCACTACCACTTTTCTAGCTTGAGGGCATTTTGGTCATTTTCAAAATTTTGGAATTAATTTGGAATTATTATTATTAATTATATTTATTAGAATTTTTCAGTGATTTTTAGTATAATTGTTTGGTGCTAGTTTGACTTTGACTAATATTGACTTAGAAGACTGTCCTAGAGGCTAACCTAGGTCATGACTACTCGGTTAGGTTAAGTAACCCTAGCTTGACCTAAGTTGGTGATAATTAACTCATTAGAATTAGTTGGGGAAATTAGGAATTAGTTTGAATAAGGAATGGCTTGTGATTTCACAAGTCATTATGTGACTTAAAGCCTTAAAAGCCCATAGGCCCACACCATGAACCAAACCCTAGCCCAAACCACACTTGGCCGGCCACTAGGTCTTTCTTTCCCTATTTAATCCCCTCCTAGAAATTAGGGCTAGCCTCCTTAGGAATTATTTGCTAGTTTGGAAAGCGGTGAGTCCCCATCTTCCTTAAATTATAGAAATACATATTTAGCTCCTTTTCCACCCAAACCAATTGCATTAGGTTCTGAATTTTCTATTCTTGCTGTTGGTATTGAGTATTTTCAGAGTTTGAACAATTTGGAAGGAGTTTGGTGGCTTGAGGAACCACTTTTATTTGGAGATTTTGAGGTTTTGCACATCAATAGGTATATTCTATTCTACTCCACGAAATTGCTGTTTATTTCATATCTAGGATGCCCTAGCCCTACCCTAGCTGTAGGACTAGCTAACCCTAGGGTTCGAGTCCATTTCATGTCCGTATCGGACACGTATCAGCATGTCTATGTATGTGTTCAACGAAATACCCCAAAGGGCATTTCGTTTGATTTTGTGAAATGTTTTTGAATAGGAAAATAGGTTTTGATCTCGCTTATGCATTTCCATTGCACTGAGCATATTTTAGTGTCGGGTCGGGTCACGGGGGACACGGGAACACGTGGGTGCGTGTGCGCGTGCGCGGCACTGTAGCTGCCCTGCTACTCGGGGCTTGCCGTGCAGTGCACATGATACTTCGACACTTAAAACTCGACACACGTATTGTGTCCATGACTGACACGAGGTTCCTAGGGTGACACGAGCCCTTGTGTCGTGTCTGACACGATATTGAGTGTACACGAGTAGTGCACTGTGTGTATCAGTGTTCAGTTGGGATTTTCAGTTTGATTTCATTTTAAATGTTAATTAGTGATTTTAAATTGATTAATTAGATCCTATATATGATGTTTAATCTCTATTAGATTAATTTACATAATAGAATAAGTTGTTGATGTGTTTTTGTTTCGCTTTGGGGCAATGGCAGGTTAGTTGAGATTAGGTTCTGATACTGTCCTGATACTCAGTATTTCCAGACATTTTCCTAACTCTTAATTCCCTGTTTTAATTATGTTTCACACTGTTTAATATCCCCAGATGATTGTTAGTTTATATTAGTTTAATATTTACATTCGAATTGGACTCTTGGATGTGTTAATGAGAATTTAGGTGTCACGCCCCAGAACCAGAATACTGGAGAGCGGGGGCAGACATAGCCAGCTACGTATATGAAATGGAATCCATCTCGCTATACGGTCACGGCTGTCTAGATACATGAGTGTTTATCTACAAGCCAACAGTCTCTTAAGGTCATGAACAAGCCTAGTGTCTCAATCACAAGCAAGTAAGTAAAAGGTTACAAGAAGTATGATCATTAAATATACAATAGTAAGGCATCCCAAACATTACATATTCAGCTGATCATGAAGCTAGTCGTTACAAAATGTTAGGACAAGCAAGAGTTTAGTCATACATGATCAACCCTAGGATCTGTCAATCATGTTACAGTCCGTAGGCAGACAGTAAGTAAACTGCAATCGAGCTAAACAGGTGCTCGTCGGCTAAACGCCTCAAAAGAATATTTTTACAATAAAGTGGGAGATTCAAAAATAAACCCACTCGTTGCCAGGGTTCCGTCTAGTGGCCACCATCTGGCTGGAAGGTCGGTAGATCCTCCGGAGCTGCTCCGAAATCTGGCCACACAAAACCAGCTGGATCAGACCCCAGAAAGAGCAAGTGCCACAAAGGAAGCTTCATTTAGGAACTAAAATCAGCAATCAGCACAAGATATAAATAAAAGTAAGAACTGGAAATAAAGAAAATACATCAGGATGATATACGACGAGATAACCATGGAACTATTCAGATAACCATGTTACAACCCGTAAACCAAACAAGGACCGGGGTTGTAACCCTTCGTCAGAACAGAACTTGGAATTCTCACCATTTATCGGTAAAATAAATACAAGCATTCTGGTCATTCAATAATCTGGAACAGGATCAGGACAAGACTAGACTGGTTAGACTCCATCCAATCACTTTACGGCCAAGCAAGAATTACGGCTTGATACTTTAACTAACTAGGGTTGTCACAAGCCTAATTACTAAAAAGATGCAGTGAGATTATTCCACAGCCACAAGCCCTGCAGACCATCCAGGTTACCCGGGTTAAAAGAATTAGAGTTGAATTCAGGTGGGTACATCGTCCAGGAAACAAATGTACCCTTAGGTAGCTTGAAGGGTGCAACACATGACAGTGTACTGGAAATGTGCCCTACTCGACGGCAGGCTACAGATCCCAAGGCATGCCCAGGTAACGGGATTGCCTGTAGCTGGGAGATCTCTCTATGACTAATGTATTAATCTAGTTATTTAGCCTTAGTCCATTTCAGTAGGTACTCCTGACCGTGGTACTCAGGAGTCCCTGTCACGACCCGCACCCACTGTGAGGGTACGTGTACGTAACAGTGCCCAGCCTACGCCACAGTGTCGGCGGTAGAACGCTGTTCTAAGTCTCTAACTAACCATCAACTCATGCAGTATATAATGTACTCATCATGATCAACTCCGAACGGAGGACAAGTATAAGATATGGTGTATCTCAATCACAGTCTAAGCACGATAAGAAACACAGAATTGTAACTAAGAATTTGAAGACAAAAATAAATACTGAAATAATAACAACATCTGAATAATCTCAAATACATCTCAAGTCTCAATTCTATACAACAAGCTCTAATGAAAAATAAATGCAAGTCTACTAAACTAAATCCCGATCACTCCTGAGTGTCGGGGCCAAAGGTAGCTAAACCATCTCCTGGACAGTAACATGTAGGGCACGTGTCCTCAGGGCA
This sequence comes from Iris pallida, assembly GCA_029216955.1. NCBI lineage: Eukaryota > Viridiplantae > Streptophyta > Magnoliopsida > Asparagales > Iridaceae > Iris > Iris pallida. The sequence goes on from JANAVB010007397.1 coordinate 13,089,451, forward strand.
AACATCTGTAAAATTTTCAACAGGTCCAGTCAGGACAGGAATGAGCACATCTCATCAAGAAAACCCAAGTAAATGACAGAGATCTATACAGCAGTTATAGACAGTTATATTGATGAAAATGGCAGTTTATATTCAGGTGATGGTAAGAAAGAGAGATAAAGTGCAAGAAAAGTAAATACTAAACAAGAGAAGAATCATAGCAATGAAGACTGTAAAAATAGAACTAGCTGAACTAGGGTAATATGATATAAAGTCCAGACAGAAAATGTAACCAGTGTAAAACCTATGTAAATCCAGTACGGGATGAATCTAATACAAGATGAATCCAGTAAGGGACAATTCCAGTTATAGTGATCAACGATTCCAGGGTGAGTCCAGCTTATACTCTAGCAGTGTATTTTAAAACACCGAGTTCGACATGTAAACGGCTGTGGGTAATCAGGCACATACCTCACTGATCAGGCGAGAGATGGCTATGCTTCTAGTAGATTCCAGTAGAAAGATTCCAGATTGGGGTATGTCTATATGTCTTACTCTAGTATTTCCTCTCCCAGCAAGTGAATCCAGAATTCCGACACAATGATTCAAGATGAGTCCAGCCAAAATATAATGAAACCAGTAAATGATTCCAGTTAAATGACTCCAGTAGGTGATTCTAGTAATAGAGATGATACCAGTAATAGAGGCCAGAAAATATAAGTGTGTCGTATACATGAAACCAGAAATGTCCACACGTGTTGTAACAGAGAATTGCATACAACTAACTAGAACTGAAGTACAGTAATTGACAAGTAAATGAGAGAACTATCAGAGAATGTACTCGCCTGCTACTCTGAGAAGAGTAGTGTAATATCAGATGCCTGCACCAGAGTCACAATGTCCTAAACAGAGGAATATAGGTTATGACATGTCCAGAATGGTAAATAAGAACATACGATGCAATCTACATGATTTCTAGGCCAATCTAGGTCAAAGTCAAACTTGGGTCAACCCTGGTCAATTACACTAGTCAACTAGGTCAATCCTAGTCCAACAAGTCCCACTAGGCCTAACCAAGTCTAGACTAACAACCCAGCAACAATCACCAATCCACAAGCATCATATATTATATACCATATATATGAATACATATACATTCCTATTTATAGAGAGAGTGCAATTGTGAGTGTCAATGCATCAAGGTGAAATAGTGTGTGTGTGTGTGCTTTACTAGTAATTGGCATGTGAAGGTAAGGGTTTACACTGGTATGCATACTATATAGAAATGTCTAATTAACTCAACTTTACATGTAGGTCCAAGGGTTTAGTTTTAGGCTTAAAGTTAGTAACATGTGAAATCAAGGCTAGTCTATACACACATTATCTATTGAATTTGCATTCATTCATCATAGGCATTTTCTATACACCATAAACCATATGCTATAGGATATCATACAAGGATAGGATATCATACAAGGACATGCATCCTATAACATGGACTAACAATGTGAGAGAAGCTAACCATAGGCTGGATTGATAGAGGAAGAGTAGGGACTGTCCAGTACAAAACTGAATGAATATCAATACATGAAGCCATACATAAGCACAAGGAACCCAAAATGGAATGCCCAAAACCTGAGAACACCTATCAGTAAAAACTGAAAGTGAAACACTCAAGGTTCAATGGAGGACCTGAGAATAATATCAGGAACAAATCTTGGTATCAAACCAAGTCACAGTTCAAATCAATGTGAGAAGGCAGTTGCAAAACCAAAAGAAATACAAGTGAAAATAAAACTGAGAATGACGAGGTAATTCAAACTCGAGAATAATATGAAACTGGGAATGTCCTAAAGCATGAAACTGGGATTAATTCCACACTGCATAACTGAGTTCATAACCATCAAAATCTGAAAAAATAAGATACCAACATCCCAACTGACACTGTGAAATAAAATCGGGAATGAACTTAATTACCAAGACCTGAGAAACACTATTATGCAACCCAATAGATGCTATAAAACCTGAGAATCAAAGTAAGCCCAAAACCTGATATGACTGAGATTACATCTCAAAATATACAAACAACTGAACATACAACCTATTTATCTAGTATCAGACCCTACATATCATCTCTACTCACTGAACTAACATTCATGCATATGCCAAGGCCTAAGGCTAACTCACAAAGCTCACAGCAGACCCTACTACTGCTGCTATTGCCCTTGCCACAATTGCAACCACTTGGCTTTATGTTGCTGCATTGGCAAGCTTTGCATTAGCTGAGAATTGCTGTTGCATGCTCTGAGGCTGCATGCCCTGCTGCTTGCAGAGCAATGCTGCTGCTCTACAAACATTGGCCAAGGCCACATACCCGACCCTATTGTCTTAATGCCACTGCTACATCCTTTACTCGACTTAACACTCAACTGATGGGTTCCCCCTTACCTGGGCAAGAGACCCTCACACTACCCCTAATCTCTATCACACTGATACTTGTTAATTCCTAGGTAGGACAGGTGGTCTAAACCCAAGCCACTATTCACACACTCCTATACTACTGGACTCACTTCCACTTCACAGATTTACTCCCCTTCATGACATTCCCTTTTTCCTATTTTTCTATCACTCACACACTCACAACTGAACCCTCAAGTTCCCTCTATCATATAGAATCATGAAATCAATAAACCAGTAAACTAAACCCAATATCAAACTAAACAATTAAACCAATGTTCAATATCTACCTAACTTAGGAATCCAATACCACAATAGCTCATCCTAATAACTGATATCAGCAGGAACAATGACTGAACCAAATTGTTCATCAAGGACCTAACCAATACCAAATACCATGTATGAAATACATTCGAAAACCCAACATAACATATCGTAAAATCTGATACATCTAACATTCAGTCAAAACTCAGAAAAATTCAAATCTCAATTAAAACTCAAACTGGAAATATAAGAAATAGTGTGTGCAGTGAAGAGTGTCATAGTGTGTTAAAGTATCAAGACATGGTGAAGTGTCAATGCAGTGTCAATATATCAGAGTATGGTGTGTCTAGGCAAGGATATGTGCAGATGGTGTCAGGCATGTGGTGTGCAGTAGATGTGAAGAGTAAAAGTGTGAAGGAGTGTCCATGAATCCAGAGTATCAGGATATGGTGCAGCCATGTGTTCGAGTGTGTTCAAAGTGAAGAAGTGAAGTGTCAACTAAAGTGGTAAGTACGTGTCTAATTGGTGTCAATACATGGTGTCCCAGTGTCCAAGAAACTGGACACATTAGTGTCTAAACACAACACAAACATAGGCACAAGAACTGTGCACTCGACAGCATCGTGCACACGTGCACGTGTGTCCAGTGCACGACACAGGCCACGTGGTGACACGTGGCCATGCACACGTGTACGCCAAGACTAGGAGAACACGCTTGAGTATCTGTAACGTGTCCACGACATGCGTGTCGTGTGTACGAGACACGTTTCAGACGCGTGTTCTGTGCGCGCTCGTGTCAGGCTACGATCGGTGCGAGTGAGATTTCTCACTAACCACTCGACCGTTTCGCCTCAAACTTCGTGTGCAAGGTGTCAGTGATAGCCCTCACCCTCTCCTAAAATATCACGTCCCAACATGTCGTGTCCAGTGCACACGACACGTCGAGCAGCAGGACACTGCACGACAGTGTTGTGCAGCGTGTCCAAGCCCTAAAACTGACACAAAAACACATAAAAATCAACTCAGCCACCCAGATCCGTAATCTACATCTCGTAAGAAATCCAAATGTATAATTTATTTTGAAAAACATTAACATTCAATCCATTGAGACATTTCGTCGAACACCTAACATACTATACGACACGTGTCCGATACGGACGCCAAACGGACACAAAATTCACCCAAATTTTAGGGACACCTAGGGGACTCCTAGATCTAGCCCTACATGCAAAGAAAACTGAAATTTAAATCAATTGAAAGGATTTTACCTATAGGTACAAATTGCATGGAAAAGCTCCAAATGGGGGGTGTCCTTCTTGATGGCCAAAAGCTCCAAATTGATTCCAAACTGAAATGGCTCTCCATCAACAGTCCATAAACTCAATTTAGAACCCAATGCAAAAGACTAGGATGAAAAAGGAGATCAAATGAATAAAATAGGAATTTTTGGAAGGGGAAAACTTACCTTTCTTTTCTCCAAGTGTTGGAATGATAAAAAGAGGCAAGAACTAAATGAGGAGAGTATTTATAGGGAGGGGGAGCCCTATGGCTGGTCATAAAGTGAAAAATTAGGGTTAGGGTTTAGTCTAATGGCTATGGGCTTAGTCACAAGTCATTAAGTCATAAAATCATAAGTCATTGCATAGTCATGATATGATTTCACTTAAACTAATCCTCCTATTCCAAAATTAGCTTCTAATGACTAAAAGTAGGTTAACCTAAGTTAGACTAGGGTCACCATAGCTAGGGTTAGCTTCTAGGCTAGTCCACTAGGTCTCAACAAGTCAAAGTCAACTAGAATTCACCAATCCAACAAATCACCAAATAATTCAATTAAGTCAAAAAGACCAAATTACCCCTAGGCTAAAAATGATAATTAAACATCCTAATGACATGGTTAGGATCTAGGTCATGCAGTCTCTCATGTTTCACTAGCAGCACATCAAAATCACAAGTCATGACTTAAACCAGTTTTTAAATAGTTACAAAATTTATTAAAATCACCAAAAATCATAATGTGAATCAAATATCAATAATTAATAATTATAATTACAAAATTTCAAAATTACCCTCATCTGGAAAACTGGGTGTTACAATCCTACCCACCTTAGAAAAATTTCGTCCTCGAAATTAAAATGATCGCATCCCCACTAGGTCAAACCTCCAGCAAATCAAAGTCGAAGTAACACAATCCTACTGGTCGTGATTTCACGGTCTCGAACAGGGTAGCGACGCTATCTAGGCAATCACAAGCAATGTCCTGGCAGGTACTAATGGAATCACACAACAAGATGGAAAGAAGAATAGGAAGACAGACCTGCTAACCCGTCACCCGTAGCGTCGGTCTACTCGACTGTCAGCACAGAAGACTTGCCCCTCTGGGGTGTATCCCCACTATTGGTGCGGGCACGGTGCTGCACCACAGGTGGCCTAGCTTCCTCTATCTAATCCCTGACACTCAAGTAATACCTACCCTGATATTCCACTCAATTATACTAGGGCACCATCTATATGGTATCTATCCTGCAATCTGATAATCATACCCGTCTATCCAGAACCATGTTACCAGAATCCTCGTCATACCAGTAAGTATGGCTGTGATAATCCATAGAGTCCACAACTAATGTACATACCTCTAGAATTATGGTATTTAAAATTTTCGCATTGCCGCTAGCTTGGCTGCGAAAACCTTAAATTCCCACACCCGAGAAATATATCCAAAATTAGACTCTATCTCATCGCCCAACCAGTTGATATAGCTGTAGAAGACCCTAGATTCCATGATTGAGGCAACCTAGCCCATAATGTTATCTTGGTAGAAAATCAAGTCAATAATGAATACCAAGAATCAAATTCAACGATGAACAAGGAAGATAGACAGATACTGTCAGAATCAAATTTCGAGATAGTTTATAATGAGATTCTCAAGGGTCGTCCCAAGAATCTTCTCAAGTAGTCCTAACTGTGATTGAGTGCCTCTCCGGTAAAGCCCATCTCTCAATCCTATCGCAGGCTCGCAGCATACAACTAAGTCGCCGTACTACCACGATATCGCACTAATGCGACTCTCGACCTGCATGGGCCACCACTAAAAACGTGTCATGACCCGCACCCACTGTAAGGGTACGAGTACGTAACAGCGCCCAGCCTACGCCGCAGTGTCGGCAGTAGAACGCTGTTCTAAGTCTCTAACTAACCATTAACTCATGCAGTATATAATGTACTCATCATGATCAACTCCGAACGGAGGACAAGTATAAGATATGGTGTATCTCAATCACAGTCTAAGCACGATAAGAAACACAGAATTGTAACTAAGAATTTGAAGACAAAAATAAATACTGAAATAATAACAACATCTGAATAATCTCAAATACATCTCAAGTCTCAATTCTATACAACAAGCTCTAATGAAAAATAAATGCAAGTCTACTAAACTAAATCCCGATCACTCCTGAGTGTCGGGGCCAAAGGTAGCTAAACCATCTCCTGGACAGTAACATGTAGGGCACGTGTCCTCAGGGCAAACATCTGTAAAATTTTCAACAGGTCCAGTCAGGACAGGAACGAGCACATTTCATCTAGAAAACCCAAGTAAATGACAGAGAACTATACAGCAGTTATAGACAGTTATATTGATGAAAATGGCAGTTTATATTCAGGTGATGGTAAGAAAGAGAGATAAAGTGCAAGGAAAGTAAATACTAAACAAGAGAAGAATCATAGCAATGAAGACTGTAAAAATAGAACTAGCTGAACTAGGGTAATATGATATAAGGTCCAGACAGAAAATGTAACCAGTGTAAAACCTATGTAAATCTAGTACGTGATGAATCTAATACAATATGAATCCAGTAAGGGACGATTCCAGTTATAGTTATCAACGATTCCAGGGTGAGTCCAGCTTATACTCTAGCAGTGTATTTTAAAACACCGAGTTCGACATGTAAACGGCTGTGGGTAATCAGGCACATACCTCACTGATCAGGCAAGAGATGGCTATACTTCTAGTAGATTTCAGTAGGAAGATTCCAGATTGGGGTATGTCTACATGTCTTACTCTAGTATTTCCTCTCCCAGCAAGTGAATCCAGAATTCCGACACAATGATTCAAGATGAGTCCAGCCAAAATATAATGATACCAGTAAATAATTCCAGTAAATGATTCCAGTTAAATGATTCCAGTAGGTGATTCCAGTAATAGAGATGATACCAGTAATAGAGGCCAGAAAATATAAGTGTGTCGTAAACATGAAACCAGAAATGTCCACACGTGTTGTAACAGAGAATTGCATACAACTAACTAGAACTGAAGTACAGTAATTGACAAGTAAATGAGAGAACTATCAGAGAATGTACTCGCCTGCTACTCTGAGAAGAGTAGTGTAATATCAGATGCCTGCACCAGAGTCACAATGTCCTAAACAGAGGAATATAGGTTATGACATGTCCAGAATGGTAAATAAGAACATACGATGCAATCTACATGATTTCTAGGCCAATCTAGGTCAAAGTCAAACTTGGGTCAACCTTGGTCAATTACACTAGTCAACTAGGTCAATCCTAGTCCAACAAGTCCCACTAGGCCTAACCAAGTCTAGACTAACAACCCAGCAACAATCACCAATCCACAAGCATCATATATTATATACCATATATATGAATACATATACATTCCTATTTATAGAGAGAGTACAATTGTGAGTGTCAATGCATCAAGGTGAAATAGTGTGTGTGTGTGCTTTACAAGTAATTGGCATGTGAAGGTAAGGGTTTACACTGGTATGCATACTATATAGAAATGTCTAATTAACTCAACTTTACATGTAGGTCCAAGGGTTTAGTTTTAGGCTTAAAGTTAGTAACATGTGAAATCAAGGCTAGTCTATACACACATTATCTATTGAATTTGCATTCATTCATCATAGGCATTTTCTATACACCATAAACCATATGCTATAGGATATCATACAAGGATAGGATATCATACAAGGACATGCATCCTATAACATGGACTAACAATGTGAGAGAAGCTAACCATAGGCTGGATTGATAGAGGAAGAGTAGGGACTGTCCAGTACAAAACTGAATGAATATCAATACATGAAGCCATACATAAGCACAAGGAACCCAAAATAGAATGCCCAAAACCTGAGAACACCTATCAGTAAAAACTGAAAGTGAAACACTCAAGGTTCAATGGAGGACCTGAGAATAATATCAAGAACAAATCTTGGTATCAAACCATGTCACAGTTCAAATCAATGTAAGAAGGCAGTTGCAAAACCAAAAAAAATACAAGTGAAAATAAAACTGAGAATGACAAGGTAATTCAAACTCGAGAATAATATGAAACTGGAAATGTCCTAAAGCATGAAACTGGGATTAATTCCACAGTACATAACTGAGTTCATAACCATCAAAATCTGAAAAAATAAGATACCAACATCCCAACTGACACTGTGAAATAAAATCGGGAATGAACTTAATTACCAAGACCTGAGAAACACTATTATGCAACCCAACAGATGCTATAAAACCTGAGAATCAAAGTAAGCCCAAAACCTGATATGACTGAGATTATATCTCAAAATATACAAACAACTGAACATACAACCTATTTATCTAGTATCAGACCCTACATATCATCTCTACTCACTGAACTAACATTCATGCATATGCCAAGGCCTAAGGCTAACTCACAAAGCTCACAGCAGACCCTACTACTGCTGCTATTGCCCTTGCCGTAATTGCAACCACTTGGCTTTATGTTGCTGTATTGGCAAGCTTTGCATTAGCTGAGAATTGCTGTTGCATGCTCTGAGGCTGCATGCCCTGCTGCTTGCAGAACAATGCTGCTGCTCTACAAACATTGGCCAAGGCCACATACCCGACCCCATTGTCTTAATGCCACTGCTACATCCTTCACTCGACTTAACACTCAACTGATAGGTTCCCCCTTACCTGGGCAAGAGACCCTCACACTACCCCTAATCTCTATCACACTGATACTTGTTAATTCCTTGGTAGAACAGGTGGTCTAACCCCAAGCCACTATTCACACACTCCTATACTACTGGACTCACTTCCACTTCACAGATTTACTCCCCTTCATGACATTCCCTTTTTTCTATTTTTTTATCACTCACACACGCACAACTGAACCCTCAAGTTCCCTCTATCATATAGAATCATGAAATCAATGAACCAGTAAACTAAACCCAATATCAAACTAAACAATTAAACCAATGTTCAACATCTACCTAACTCTGGAATCCAATACCACAATAGCTCATCCTAATCACTGATATCAGCAGGAACAATGACTGAACCAAATTGTTCATCAAGGACCTAACCAATACCCAATACCATGTATGAAATACATTCGAAAACCCAACATAACTTATCGTAAAATCTGATACATCTAACATTCAATCAAAACTCAGAAAAATTCAAATCTCAATTAAAACTCAAACTGGAAATATAAGAAATAGTGTGTGTAGTGAAGAGTGTCATAGTGTGTTAAAGTATCAAGACATGGTAAAGTGTCAATGCAGTGTCAATATATCAGAATATGGTGTGTCTAGGCAAGGATATGTGCAGATGGTGTCAGGCATGTGGTGTACAGTAGATGTGAAGAGTGAAAGTGTGAAGGAGTGTCCATGAATCCAGAGTATCAGGATATGGTGCAGCCATGTGTTCGAGTGTGTCCAAAGTGAAGAAGTGAAGTGTCAACTAAAGTGGTAAGTATGTGTCCAATTGGTGTCAATACATGGTGTCCCAGTGTCCAAGAAACTGGACACATTAGTGTCTAAACACAACACAAACACAGGCACAAGAACTGTGCACTCGACAGCATCGTGCACACGTGCACGTGTGTCCAGTACACGACACAGGCCACGTGGTGACACGTGGCCGTGCACACGTGTACGCCAAGACTAGGAGAACACGCTTAAGTATCTGTAACGTGTCCACGACTCGCGTGTCGCGTGTACGAGACACGTTTCAGACGCGTGTTCTGTGCGCGCTTGTGTCAGGCTACGATCGGTGCGAGTGAGATTTCTCACTAACCACTCGACCGTTTTGCCTCAAACTTCGTGTGCAAGGTGTCTGTGATAGCCCTCACCCTCCCCTAAAATATCACGTCCCAACGTGTCGTGTCCAGGGCATACGACACGTCGAGCAGCAGGGCACTGCACGACAGTGTCGTGCAGCGTGTCCAAGCCCTAAAACCGACACAAAAACACATAAAAATCAATTCAGTCACCCAGATCCGTAATCTACATCTCGTAAGAAATCCAAATGTATAATTTGTTTTGAAAAACATTAACATTCAATCCATTGAGACATTTCATCGGACACCTAACATACCATACGACACGTGTCCGATACGGACACCAAACGGACACGAAATTCACCCAAATTTCAGGGACACCTAGGAGACTCCTAGATCTAGCCCTACATACAAAGAAAACTGAAATTTAAATTAATTTAAAGGATTTTACCTATAGGTGCAGATTATATGGAAAAGCTCCAAATGGGGGGTGTCCTTCTTGATGGCCAAAAGCTCCAAATTGATCCCAAACTGAAATGGCTCTCCATCAACAGTCCATAAACTCAATTTAGAACCCAATGCAAAAGACTAGGATAAAAAAGGAGATCAAATGAATAAAATGAGAATTTTTGGAAGGGGAAAACTTACCTTTCTTTTCTCCAAGTGTTGGAATGATAAAAAGAGGCAAGAACTAAATAAGGAGAGTATTTATAGGGAAGGGGAGCCCTATGGCTGGTCATAAAGTGAAAAATTAGGGTTAGGGTTTAGTCTAATGGCTATGGGCTTAGTCACAAGTCATTAAGTCATAAAATCATAAGTCATTGCATAGTCATGATATGATTTCACTTAAACTAATCCTCCTATTCCAAAATTAGCTTCTAATGACTAAAAGTTGGTTAACCTAAGTTAGACTAGGGTCACCATAGCTAGGGTTAGCTTCTAGGCTAGTCCACTAGGTCTCAATAAGTCAAAGTCAACTAGAATTCACCAATCCAATAAATCACCAAATAATTCAATTAAGTCAAAAAGACCAAATTACCCCTAGGCTAAAAATGATAATTAAACATCCTAATGACATGGTTAGGATCTAGGTCATGCAGTCTCTCAGGTTTCACTGGCAGCACATTAAAATCACAAGTCATGACTTAAACCAGTTTTTAAATAGTTACAAAATTTATTAAAATCACCAAAAATCATATTGTGAATCAAATATCAATAATTAATAATTATAATTACAAAATTTCAAAATTACCCTCATCTGGAAAACTGGGTGTTACAGTCCCTTCCTAGACATGATGCAAGACAGGACTGGATTATTTGTACAAGCACAATCGCCCACGGTGTCCAGGTCATTATACATGTCATGTCGTGTCTGGTAGCCATCGCAACAGCTATTCGAGATAATCATGTCAGGTTTATCATATCAAGTGTACTAGTCAGGAGTGCGCCATGACGGGCCACTATCAGGTCATGTCAGGTTATTATGTCAGGAGTGCACCACTACGAGTCACTATCACGTCATGCTCAATTATCAATTCCAAACATATCAAATGAATTCATGATTTTCATGTTCAGGACAAAAGGCGTAAGGATATAAAATGGACGTTAAATATCTAATAAAATATCAATATACAGGGCTATAGAAGAGCCATGCGGCTAAGGCACATACGGCCAGGATGGATCTCATACGGCTGGGGAAGGAGTCGGGTTCATGCGGCAGGGGAGAGATTCATGCGGGTCGGGGGAACTAAGGACCCATGCGGCTCGCAGGAGAGGGATTCTCATGCGGCTGGAATAAATCGAACTCATGCGGCCAAGAGAAGGGCAAGACACATGCGGCTAGGAGGGCAAGGGTACTCCTACGGCTGGCAGAAATGAGTCCATGCGGCTCAACCAAGTCGAGCCCCATGCGGCTGGGTCAAGGTGATTGCTTATGCGGCTGACAGGGGGGTTCATGCGGCTTATCAGGTTCAGGATCTCATGCGGCTGGCGGATATAGGACTCATGCGGCCAAGAGAAGCTGATGCGGCAGGATAAGGTCCTCAGCCCTATGCGGCTGAACTGACTGGATCCCATGCGGTCGGGAATACATGCCGCATGAACTTGTCACATGGTCAAGTCAAGGCAATAGTGCATGCGGTTGGAACTGACTTGCCGCATGAATGTTCATGCGGTCAAGTACACCATGCGGCTCGGGACTATGCTTCTTCTCCAAATTTCCGAGAAGAAGTACACCATAAGCCATGGCTTCCAAGCTGCATAACTCTATCATCCGGAGCCCAAATCCGAACTTCCATAGGTCAAAATGGGGTAGAACGAGATTCTCTACAACATAGAACCCTTAAAACTCAGAAATAACAGGATTAAGTAGATCAAAACCCAAGAAATCCAAAAATAAAGTAAACTTAGATCTAGAAGAATCTAGCCATGGAAAGTGAAAATGCCAAGTTCTAAAGTAAGTTAAAATGCCGTAAGGAAGAGAATGAAGCAATAAAATTAGAGTTCCTCCATGAAGCAAGTTGCACTTGCCTAGACCTCTCTCTCTCTCTGGTAGGTAAGGAAGTAATGGTGGAGAAGATGATAAATGAAGAGAGAGAAAGGAGAAGGGTTAATAAATGGTAGTGGTGGTGGTAGGTAGGGGGGTTCATCCCTTGGTTCATGATGAACCAAGAGCAATCCCAAACCGAACCAAGCCAACCCAAACCAAGAATAAACCAAGCCCAGGGAGGAAATTAAGCAAGGAAATCATGCAATACAAGAATAAATACGTACACGTATTCCAGAAATACGTAATACGAACCACAGACATTACAACTTTACCCACCTTAAAAGAATTCTATCCTCGGAATTTAATCAAGAGGCTAGAGGAGCAATGACAAGCTACATTAATCACATGCAAGCTATAACTAGGCGGACAATCACTCATTCAAGCAAGGAATCGAAGGCATGAGATATAAGAAAGATATTATACCTCACGAGTCAAACAAGTCGGGATATTGCGATCGAATATCATCCTCACGCTTCCACGTTGACTCCCCCAAAGAGTGATGACTCCAAGCAACTTAGACTAACTTGATAGTCTTGTTCTTGAGGATCTTCTCTCTCCGGTCCAATATAGACACGGGCCTCTCCTCATACGAAAGGTTGGTACCAACAACCAATTCCGAATGATCCAGGATGTGGCTTGGGTCCGGGTTATACCGTCATAATTGGGATACATGTAACACGTCATGTACCTCGCTTAGCGACGGCGGAAGAGCGAGACGATAGGATACATCTCCTACTTACTCCAGAATGTCAAACGGTCCTATATACCTAGGACTAAGCTTGCCCCGTACGCCGAAACGAATGACGCTACGGTTAGGCAAAATCCTCAGGAATACATAATCGCCGACCGAAGACTCGAGAGGGCGCCGATGAGAATCGGCCAATGACGCTGGCGATCTTGGGCAACTCGAAGATGATCTCTGACTCGCCTGACTACTTCAACTGTTTGGGCAATCATTTCTGGACTGAGCATCTGTCTCTCTCCAACATCATCCCAGGCTAGCGGGGATCTGCACTTCCTACCGTACAGTACCTCAAACGGTGCCATCTGGATACTGGCTTGGAAACTATTGTTGTACGAGAATTCCATCAGGTACAAGTGATCTTCCCATGAACCACCAAAGTCAAGTGTGCAAGACCGTAACATGTCTTCAAGAGTCTGGATCGTGCGCTCCGACTGGCCATCTGTCTGCGGGTGATATACTGAACTGAACTGGAGATGAGTTCCTAAACTCTCTTGCAAGCTACGCCAAAAGTATGACGTAAATCTTGAATCTCGGTCCAAGGTGATACTGACTGGCACACCGTGCAATCTGACAATCTGCCTGAGGTACATCTCTGCTAGCTGAGCCGTCAACTGACCAACTCTGAATGGAAGAAAGTGAGCCACTTTCGTGAGCCGATCAACTATAACCCAGATAGCATCTCTACCAGCTGGGGATCTAGGTAGTCCAGTCACAAAATCTATGGTCACATGCTCCCACTTCCATTCTGGAATCGGTAAGGGCTGAAGAAGTCCAGCCGGTCTCTGATGTTCGACTTTAACTTATTGGCAAACCAAACACCGAGAGACAAACCAAGCTATCTTTCGCTTCATGCCATTCCAACAGAAATGCTGACGGGTATCACGATACATCTTCGTACTGCCAGGATGGATATAATACTGAGAACTATGCACTTTCGACATGATCTTCCGTCTGATATCTCCACTGGGTATACAAAGACGATTACCATGTCGAAGTGTACCATCCTCATGAATGCATAACTCTGGTCTTCGTCCTGCCTCACACTCTGCTCTGAGCCGCTGAAGCTTGGAATCTGTTGACTGCGCCATCCGGATCCTCTCGACTATAGTGGACTGAACTTGTATACTGGCCATCAAGGCCACACTGAAAGGGAGAATAACTTCAATACCCATCTTCTGAAGATCCGCTAACAGCTCAGGTTGCGCTGTTAGAAAATAAACTCTCGCTCTCCTGCTCAATGCATCCGCAACAACATTGGCCTTCCCAGGATGATACTGCAGGTTGACATCATAATCCACAAGAAGCTCCAGCCACCTTCTCTGACGTATGTTAAGATCCTTCTGTGTGAAAACATACTTCAGGCTCTTGTGGTCGGTGAAAATCGCCACCCTGTCTCCATACAAGTAGTACCTCAACAACTTAAGTGCAAACTGTAACACCCATATTCTGAATACATATTTTGTCAAGCTTGCATGTATTTTAGACCTGTATTTATTTTCTCGAATTTTGGCATATACTTGTAATTGGCTTGACTTGCAGATTTTGGTTCTCGTAATTGGGTTTTACCTGGCTTAGTTTATTTTATGGAGGAGAATTGGTTTGATTTGGTTTGGTTTGGTTTAACATGTATTGGAACACCTTAGCCTAGGTTCAACCCACATTCCACCACAACCCACCCTCTTTATTATCTCCACCTAACACTCTCTCTCCTCATTACTTTCCTCCATTAATTTCTTCTTCTTCTTCTTCCTTCCTCTACACAACACTCCACCCATAGGCAAGTGCACCTTGCCACCACATGAGAACCACATTTTATTTATTCATTAGCTAGATTAGGCCATTGTGATCAACATTAGTGCTTGACATTTTGTGATTTGGAGTCTCCATTATTCTAGATTTAGGTTTTAACTATTTTCGGATTAACATGGTTTTGATCTATTTTGGTTGGATTTTTGTGGGTTTTGATGCTTCCATGTGGAAGAGAATTCAATTTTACTCAAGTTAGACCTTTGAAAATCTAGATTTGGTTTTGATTTGACCAAGATATAAAGATTTGAACTTTGGTGTTCTTGAAGAGTTCCTCTCGGCCTGGAGTAGCAGACTGCAGCCTGCGCTCTTTAGCGTCGTGCTGGACTGCGCATCCTCCTCTCGACCTGCGCTCTTTAGCGCAGCGCCGACCGCGCAGCTTGTCCCATGGTGAACTGCGCTCAACCCCAGCGCGCAGGGACTCTTACGCAGTCTGCTCATGCGCAGTCCACTCATGCCTAATCTGACCCATGCTTCATCCCTCCCGTGCACTTCACTCATACACAATCTGACCCATGCGCCATCCCTCCTGCGCACTTCACTCATGCGCAATCTGACCCCTGCGCCAACCAGCTCAGCGCGAGCCGACTTCTGCGCAGCTCACTCCTGCGCAGTTGGCCCCCTGGCGCACTTGACTCCTACGCAACCCGACCCCAGGGACCCTTGCGCAATCTGTCCAATCATGGAGATTTGGTTTTATTTTTCTTTAAGCTTGGTTCTTCTATAGCCCTGTATATTGATATTTTATTAGATATTTTACGCCCATTTTATATCCTTACGCCTTTTGTCATGAACTTGATTTTACTTAATATGTTTGGAATGACTATTGTACATGGCATGGTATGACAAGGAACTTGCATAACACGACAGTGACCCGTAGTGGTGCACTCTTGACATGACCAACCTGACATGATAGTGGCCCGTCGTGGTGCACTCCTGACAAGTACCCTGACATGATTTATCTTGATATTGTTGAGCTGGCTAACTTGACTCGTATAATCAACTTGACACCGTGGGTGTTCCTGCTTGCTTACTTGTGCAATCTACTTGTCTTGTCTTGCATCATGTCTAGGACGCGACTCCCTGGTTCCCACGGTCAGGGATTCATACTGAATATGGATTAGGCTAATGACTAGATCAAACTATAGTTCATGGAGAATTTCCAGTCACAGGCAATCTCGTTATCTGGGCGCTCTTAATTGGACTTGTAGCTTGCCAACGAGTAGAGCACATTTCCAGCGTACTGTCATGTGTTGTACCCTCTAAGTCACCTATGGGTATATCGTCTCCGGGGCGATGTACCCAACCATACTCTCAACCCGCGAAAGGATAACTAGATGGTCTGCAGGGCTTGGGACTGGAAATTTTTCACTTGCTTCTTGTTAGTAATTAGGGCTTGTGATAACCCTAGTTAGTTAAGTAGTAAGCCGTAGTAATTGCTTGGCCGCTTGTGAATGGATGGAGTCCAGCCTTGTCTAAGTCTTGTCTAGTCCCTGTACCTGGCTACTCTTGTACATGCTTGTTTTACTTATCTCTAACAATAAATGGGTAGAGATAGAGTGCTGTTCAGGCGAATGGTTACAACCTCGGTCCTTGTCTGGTTTAAGGGTTGTAACCTGGCTCCCGGAATGGTCCCACGTCACTAGTCATTTATTGTCCTGTTGCACTCTTTATTTACTTGTACCTTCTTCTATTTCTTTTTTTATGTTCTGATATGCTGGCTTTTGTTCTTATTTTGTGGCCTCCTTTGTGGCACTTGCCCTTTCTGGGGTTTGACCCAGCTGGTTTTGTGTGGCCAGATTTCGGAGCAGCTCCCGAGGATCTTCCGAACCTCCAGCCCGATGGTGGCGACTAGAAGGAACCCGAGCTACGAGTGGGTTTTCTATTTTATTTCGCTCACTCTATTGCAAAAGTAAGTACAAGACGATTCGACTAACATGTCGGTACCAAACGGCTAAGTATAAAGTAAATAACAAAATGAACGGTGGAGTAAGGAACCCACTCGAGTCCTCCTGCGATCATCCCTCTAGTGTTGACCATCGTGGAGGTAGAAGTAAGCTGGATCCTCGGGAACCGGCTCTAAATCTGGCCATGCAAAACCAGAGAGGTTAGACCTCTAATAGCAAGTACCACAAGGGAGCACGATATGAAGGATTAAACCAGTAAGTAAGAGAATATAATAATAGATCTCTGCTTTTCACTAGGATTCACATAACATCACAACACTTCGAACCAACCTCTCAACCAAACAAGGACAGAAGTTGGCCCGTCATGTCCTGACATTCTGATCATCTCAGTTAGGCAACAGAGTAGGTACAGTACACAAACAAATCATCTTGAACGGCCAATCAACTCCTACGGCTTGCTATTGTGAGTCCCAAGTTATCCTGTAATTATGCAAATAGGGATTCCTCAGTTCTTACTATGTGCGAGCAAGGCTAGTCTATCCAGTCAATCAATTACGCCAATCATGAATTATACGAGTCCCTGCGGGACGCCCGTCATCAATATACAATATACAATGATACTATAAGCAGATACCGTTCCCTGCCCGTGTGGCAGGTTTACAGTATCTGTGGAAACCAGCCGGCCTGTCGGGCACTACTAGTCCCAAGAGGGCTGCCATGTAAGAACTCGGGGATCTATTCTCTCCATGCCATCATTATTTTATTTAACTTAATAATCCCTACGTTGAGTGAAATTCCATGTCGTGGATCATGGTCATTCAAATGAGTACTTTCGTACGGGGTACGATATGCACAACTCTACAACGATACCTGTGCGGCTAGGTTGTAGGTCTTACATAGCGTAATGCAACAATCAAATCTAACCACGGAGAAATCATGCCTTGACCATAAAGTACACATGCTGCTTTGTAGAAAAATAAATAAATTGAAGCCTGTACATGCCTGTATGTCAATATTCGGGATCGGCTAATCGTTTTCAATAGTTCATTACATGAACGTGTCTCATTCATTCAATTCAATAAGACGACTAGCGAGTCTCTTAGTTCCAACTAGGAACGCATGATCAATTTTAGTCAAGATAACCATCGTCATCAATGGTAACAAGGCATGAAAGTCAATTAGCATTAAATGGGGTCGAGTCTATAACTCTTAGGTTTAAGTTCCAGTCTTACTGGGTATCCATAAACCAGTCAAGACACAAGGCACGTTCTACACAACCATATGTATCAAAATATTAACATGCTGAGGTTATCGAGTTCATACAAAAAGCATAAGGATATAATAGGAGAACTATCATGCCACCATTAAATGAATAAATTATAGAACAAATAGAAACACCCAGGTCAGGAAGTCACGCCAACAAGTCTATGCTAAGGCCAACAAGTCACGCCAACAAGTCTAGTAGGAGTAAGCGTGAAAAGTGGTTCACGTTGGCACGCACAGCGTGAGCGTGAAGGGAAATTCACGCACGCACAGCGTGAGCGTAAAAAAGTAATTCATGCACTCATAACGTGAGCGTGAAAAGTAATTCACGCACGCACAGCGTGAGCGTGAAAAAGTGAGCGTAGAAAATGATCGTGGAAAGTGATAAGAAATTCATGCACGCACGCAAAGATGTGTACGTAACTCAAATGTCACGCATGCACGTAAGACGTGAGCGTGACTCAAAATTCACGCTGACACGTAGAGACGTGAGCGTGACTAAAAATTCACGCACACACGTAAGAACGTGTTCGTGACTAAAAATTCACGCTGGCACGTAAGAACGTGTGCGTGACTAAAAATTCACGCTGGCACGTAAGAACGTGGGCATGACTAAAAATTTACGCTGGCACGTAAGAACGTGTGCGTGACTAAAAATTCACGCTGGCACGTAAGAACGTGAGCGTGACTCAAAATTTACGCTAACACGTAAAGACGTGTGCGTGACTCAGGAACCTTCGTCCCAAGCCAGAAATGAAGTTCCCATGGTTCAGAACCCATGGACAACCGAGAATACACGCCAAGTTGGGAGATCAAAACCCATGGTCAACTGAAAACACAACAACTTAGATCTAGAAGAAATAAGCCAAAGAATCAAAAATGCTAAGTACTAAACTCTCTCAGGATCATGAGAGGAAGACAAATGAACCATAAAAAAATGGTTCTCCAAGTGGGAAGCAAGAAGCATGATGTACTTGCCTGCTGTTGGTTGGCGGAGAGAGTGGTGAGGAAGAAGAAGAAATAATGGTGAAGAATGAGAGTTATGAGGAGAGAAAAGGAGATGGGGCTTTAAATAGAAAGGGGGGGGTGGTAGGTGGAGGTTTGTGGTTCGGTTCATGTGAACCACCATGAACCCGAGAAAACCAACTATGGCCGAACCACAATAAGACTAAAGCAGAGAATAAAAACAGGAAGAAAAATATAGAAATAAAATGCAGGAAATAAAATTGCAGGAAATAAAATACAGATAATTAATTAACATAAAATTAAAGGAATTTAAATACAGGATGATACATGATAAATATAAAATAAATACGTAGGAGTTGCACATGTATAAAAATACGCATTCTGGGAACGGGAAGTGACATCTCTACCCACCTTAGAAAAAATTTCGTCCTCAGAATTTCAAATCCAAGCAGGTAGAAATATCGGAGCTAAACTAATACAAGCAATTCTAGTGAGCAAGCAATCATTTTTACCATATCAAAAGCAAGTACTATATATGTAAATTCATCAATCCACGATATCAAGTAGCTCTACCCATAAAGTGATAAGCATGAAGAATCAGGACAATCAAGGTATACAGAAAGAGATATACCTTGTGAGTCAAATAGGTGTGGATACCGTGATCGGATATCATCCTCACGTTCCCATGTTGACTATTCCAAGGAGTGATGACCCCAAGCAACACGGACAAGGCTAATTGTTCGGTTCTTAAGTATCTTCTCTCTTCGGTCCAAAATGGACACAGGCTGTTCCTCGTAAGACAGGTTGGTACCAACAACCAGCTCAGAATGATCGAGGATATGGCTTGGGTCCGATACATACCTACGTAATTGGGATACATGAAACACATCATGCACCTCTCGTAACGAAGGTTGGTGGGATAAACGATAAGCAACATCGCCTATCCGATCAAGGATAACAAATGGGCCCACGTACCGCGGACTCAATTTCCCGCGGACGCCAAATGTAATGACCCCACGAGTAGGTGAGATCCGCAAGAATACGTGGTCCCCAACAGAGAACTCTAACGGCCTATAATGCTGGTCCGCCCAATAACGATGTCGGTCCTGCGCAACTCGAAGTCGCTCTCTAATTTCTTAACCACTTCAACCGTCAGAATAATCATTTCTGGGCCTAACATCTTCCTCTCTCCGATATCATCCCATGCAAGCGGCGACCTGCACTTCTTACCATATAGTGCTTCAAATGGCGCCATCTGGATACTGGCTTGATAACTATTGTTGTAGGAGAACTCGACTAAGTGCAGGTGACTCTTCCAAGACCCTCCAAAATCTAGAGTGCAAGCTCGCAACATGTCTTCTAAAGTCTGAATCGTTCTTTCTGATTGCCCGTCCGTCTGTGGATGGTAAGCCGTGCTAAATCTTAACTTGGTACCCAGACTATGATGTAAGCTCTTCCAGAAATGTGATGTAAAGCGGGTATCTCAATCCGACACAATACTAATAGGGACTCCATGCTGTCTGACTATCTATTGCATATACAACTCTGCCAACTTTTCTGTAGATTGCCCTACTCTGAAAGGAAGAAAGTGTGCTACCTTCGTATGTCGGTCCACTATTACCCAAATAGCGTCCTTACCACTTGGTGATCTCGGTAAACCGGTCACAAAGTCCATTGTAATATGCTCCTATTTCCATTCCGGGATAGGAAGCGGTTACAATAACCCAGCTGGCCTCTGCTGTTCTGCCTTCACTTGCTGACATACCAAACAACGGGAAACAAATCTAGCTATCTTCCTCTTCATCCCGTTCCACCAGAAATGCTGCTTGATATCTTGGTACATCTTGGTCCCTCCAGGGTGAATAGAATACTGAGAACTGTGAGTTTCTGCCATAACCTCCTGTCTGATATCTCCACTAGGCACACATAGACGTGATCCAAACCTAAGCATACCATCTTCATAAATTCTCATCTCCTTTCTGAGTCCTGACTCACATTCTGCCCTAAGCTTCTGAATCCTTGGGTCTTGTGCCTGAGCTGCCTTGATCCTGCCTACCAAGTCGGATTAAACTTGCAGACTTGTTAGAACTCCTACATCACTAGGAAGTATAACTTCGATGCCCATCTCCTGAAGGTCTTCTAAGATATGCCTCTGTGTTGTTAACATAAATGCGCCGCCTCTCCTGCTAAGAGCGTCTGCTACTACATTAGCCTTGCCTGGATGATACTGAAGCTCTACGTCATAATCCTTAATCAATTCCAACCATCTTCTCTGCCTCATGTTTAGTTCCTTCTGAGTAAAGATGTACTTCAGACTTTTATGGTCTGTGTACATGTCCACTTGGTCACCATATAAGTAATGCCTCCATAGCTTCAGAGCAAATACTACTGCCGCTAACTCCAAATCATGAGTTGGGTAATTCTTCTCGTGGTCCCGAAGCTGCCTAGATGCATATGCTATCACCTTCCCATGTTGCATAAGGACACATCCAAGTCCTTTACCTGACACATCATAATATACTGTAAAACCTCCGGGTCCAACTGGCAATGTAAGAATAGGTGCTGATATCAACTTCTGCTTTAAAGTCTCGAATGATGCCTGACATTCTGCCGACCAAACGAATGGTACATCCTTCCGAGTCAAGCGGGTCATGGGCGCTGAAAGCCTTGCAAAGTCTGACACAAACCTTCTGTAATATCCTGTCAATCCCAAGAAACTCCGCACATCTGCTACGGTCTTGGGTACTGGCCAACTTTCTACTGCTTCTATCTTCTTGGGATCTACTGCTACTCCAGCTCCTGATATGATGTGAGCCAAAAGTGAAATGTGATCCGACCAAAACTCACACTTGCTGAGCTTGGCATACAACTGGTTCTCTCTCAGAACCTGTAACACTTTCCTGAGGTGGTCTTCATGCTCCTCTTCACTAGCAGAGTATACGAGAATGTCGTCAAGAAACACAACGACAAACTGGTCTAAGTATGGCATAAAGATGCGATTCATCAAATCCATGAATATTGCTGGAGCATTGGTCAAACCAAACGGCATTACTAAGAATTCATAATGCCCATACTTCGACCTGAATGCTGTCTTGGGAATATCTTCCTTTCGAACCCTCACCTGATGTTATCCTGAACGAAGATCTATCTTGGAGAAAACTCTAGCTTTGCTCAACTGATCAAATAAATCGTCGATCCTGGGTAATGGGTACTTGTTCTTCACTGTTGCCGTGTTAAGCTTCCTGTAGTCAATGCACAATCTGGATGACCCATCCTTCTTCCCCACAAGTACCACTGGTGCTGCCTACGGCGATATGCTAGCTTGGATAAACTTCTTCTCCTTCAGCTCCTCTATGTGCTGATATACCTTGGCCTGCTCTGAATCCGCCATTCTGTAAACTCGATCTGATATCGGTTTAGTTCTTGGTGCCAATTCTATACTGAACTCAATATCTCTAACCGGTGGTAGACCTGGAAGTTCTTCAGGAAATACGTCTAGAAACTCTTCAACTACCTTCGAAATCTGAACTTCTTCCATTGCCGCTACTACTCCCTGCTCTCGTTGAGTTGCCTCTGATCTGACTAAGGTGAACTGCTTCATGCCTGGAATATCAAAAGATACACTCCCTCTACGACAATCTATTGTCGCATGACTGTCTTTCAGCCAGTCCATGTATAAGATAACGTCGAAATTTCCAACAGGAAATTCTATCAACCGGGCGGGTAAAGAATGCCCGCAAACTACAATGCTACATGCTAAAATAACTCTACTAACTCCTACGAGCCTATTACCAGTGAGTATACTCAACTTCCCTGGCAATGCCTCGAACTCCATTCCTAGTCGTGCCGCAAATTGTGCAGATATAAATAAATGGGATGCTCCCGAATCAAACAATGCTACTGCGAGATATGAGGCGACGAGAATGTTACCTGCCACAACATCTTTCGATGCCAATGCCTCCTCCAAGGACAGAGTGAATGCTTGCCCTCGACCTTCTTGCTAGTTTCCATGCTGCGGTCTAACCTGATGTTGTTACTGGCCCCTTCCTTGATGATGCTGGGGTGGTCTATGCTGGTGTTGCTGCATCGGCGGCCCCTGCTCCGAAACATCTGAGCCTGTGGCATTAATGGACGCTGTGCCAACGACCTTACTGCCACCGCTGATCCTCGATACTGGCCTACCCCTGGTGCTGGCAGAGCAGAAAACTGCGGCCCTGGTCCTTCTGCCCTCGAATTCATGGGATATGTGGTAACCCGATGGTCTGGATTTCCACATATCAGACACAGTCCATTCAATGTCCGACACACATCTCTAGTGTGCCCCATCTTCCCACAATAAGTGCAGTCCGCCGGGGGTTGCTGGTTCTTCCTCTGTTGCTATTGCTGCTGCCTGGATGGTGGTGCTGGTCCTCGTATCGCCACATCGTGGATACGAATGCCAGTGGATGGTACTGTTGTTCGGGGCGCTGCTCCCCCTCCTCCTTCAACCTGACTGTGGGATCTCTTCTGACCCCCAGTCCTTACCGCAAGCCTCTGAATGGTGATCTCATGCCTTCGAGTTGCCGTCAATACTTCGTCAAAAGTTTGGTAATTGTGCCCCTCTATCAATTGCAAGAGTTCAAGATGAAACCCTTGCTGAAACCTCATGGCCCTCTGGTTCTCTGTTGCTACCATCTCTGGGGCGAATCTACTCAATCTGCAGAACTCCGCTGCATAAGCATCTACAGTCTTGCTGGCCTGCCTGAGGTTGATAAACTTCTGTTGTAGCTCAAACCGTGCCACAACTCCATAGTACTTGGTCTTGAATCTCGTAGTGAAATCGTCCCAAGCCACAGGACGTCTGATGCCCACTTCCTCTGATTTCCACCAATCGCGTGCGAGATCCTGAAGTAACAACTTCACTAGATCCACACGTTCTTCTGCCGGTACCTTAGCTGCTGTCAGAATAGCCTCAATATCCTTAAGCCATGCATCTGCTGAGATGGCGTCCTCCGTGCCCTCAAAACGGCGGGGGTTGTACTTGTAAAACTTGGCTGATGCTCCTGAATCAGTCCTCACTCCTCTTTCCAAAGCCGTCTGCAATCCTTGGTTGAGCAACACATTCTGCTCTTGTAGCTGAGTGTGCATGCGTTGCTGGGCCAACATCTGATGTTGCTGAGTAGCCATCATTCCTCTCATGATCTCCAGAGGGGCTGGTGTGTCCACTTGGGTAGGTGGAACTGTTGGTGGTAGTGGAACATCCGGATACTGCGATCCAGCTGCTGCTTCCACTATCACTTCTTCTTGGATAGCCTCTTGAGTTAGTACCGGCCCTTGTTACTGACCAACATGGTCAGGTTGCCCATGTTGCCCCTACTGCTGTCCAGCTCTGACCGATGCGGACGAAGTGCCCCTAAAAAAAGGGACAAGAGAACAATCAAACAACCGGACATGAAGGATCAATGAAGTCAAAGGATACCGGAATGTCAAGCAAGGATTGAGAATAACGAATCATGAGATCAAGGGGGAAACACGTGTGATTGAGACATCCTATAAATCAAAACACCCCACAAGTCTGAAATCAGACCTGCATGGGCCACCACTAAAACCTTGTCACGCCCCAGAACCAGAATACTGGAGAGCAGGGGAATGACTCAGCCAGCTACGAATTACGGGTAGATGAATACCGTATAATACGATCAATGCTGTCTAACCAGACGAGGGGGTGCATACTACATGAAAGTCTTACTATGGTCACTTCACATCTATTGTCTCAATCATTCAAGTAAGAAACAAAAATAAAGAACATGTAAGATAAAGCAGTAAGGCGTCCCAAATGCTCAGTCAAAATGTTCTTGATATCTGGCTTTACAAAATATAGCCAGATAATGTAGCAAAGTGTACACAATTGTTATCAGCTGCTGTCTGACTTAGTTACAATTATGCAAAAGTAAGTACAAGACGATCCGACTAACATGTCGGTGCCAAACGGCTAAGTATAAAGTAAATAACAAAACGAGCGGTGGAGTAAGGAACCCACTCGAGTCTTCCTACGATCATCCCTCTAGTGTTGACCATCGTGGAGGTAGAAGTAAGCTGGATCCTCGGGGACCGGCTCTAAATCTGCCCATACAAAACCAGAGAGGTTAGACCTCTAATAGAAAGTACCACAAGGGAGCACGATATGAAGGATTAAACCAGTAAGTAAGAGAATATAATAATAGATCTTTGCTTTCTACTAGGTTTCACATAACATCACGATACTTCGAACCAACCTCCCAACCAAACAAGGACAGAAGTTGGCCCGTCATGTCCTGACATTCTGATCATCTCAGTTAGGCAACAGAGTAGGTACAGTACACAAACAAATCATCTTGAACGGCTAATCAACTCCTACGGCTTGCTATTGTGAGTCCCAAGTTATCCTGGAATTATGCAAATAGGGATTCCTCAGTTCTTACTAAGTGCGAGCAAGGCTAGTCTATCCAGTCAATCAATTGCGCCAATCATGAATTAGACGAGTCCCAGCGGGACGTCCGTCATCAATATACAATATACAATAATACTATAAGCAGATACCGCTCCCTGCCCGTGTGGCAGGTTTACAGTATCTGTGGGAACCAGCCGGCCTGTCGGGCACTACTAGTCCCAAGAGGGTTGCCATGTAAGAACTCGGGGATCTATTCTCTCCATGCCATCATTATTTTATTTAACTTAATAGTCCCTACGTTGAGTGAAATCCCATGCCGTGGATCATGGTCATTCAAATGAGTACTTTCGTACGGGGTACGATATGCGCAACTCTACAACGATACCTGTGCGGCTAGGTTGTAGGTCTTACATAGCGTAATGCAATAATCAAATCTAACCACGGAGAAATCATGCCTTGACCATAAAGTACACATGCTGCTTTGTAGAAAAATAAATAAATTCAAGCCTGCACATGCCTGTATGTCAATAGTCGGGATCGGCTAATCGTTTTCAATAGTTCATTACATGACCGTGTCTCATTCATTCAATTCAATAAGATGACTAGCCAGTCTCTTAGTTCCAACTAGGAACGCATGATCAATTTTAGTCAAGATAACCATCGTCATCAATGGTAACAAGGCATGAAAGTCAATTAGCATTAAATGGGGTCGAGTCTATAACTCTCAGGTTTAAGTTCCAGTCTTACTGGGTATCCATAAACCAGTTAAGACACAAGGCACGTTCTACACAACCATATGTATCAAAATATTAACATGCTGAGATTATCGAATTCATGCAAAAAGCATAAGGATATAATAGGAGAACTATCATGCCACCATTAAATGAATAAATTATAGAACAAATAGAAACACCCAGGTCAGGAAGTCACGCCAACAAGTCTATGCTAAGGCCAACAAGTCACGCCAACAAGTCTAGTAGGAGTGAGCGTGAAAAATGGTTCACGTTGGCACGCACAGCGTGAGCGTGATGGGAAATTCACGCACGCACAGCGTGAGCGTGAAAAAGTAATTCACGCACTCATAACGTGAGCGTGAAAAGTAATTCACGCACGCACAGCGTGAGCGTAAAAAAGTGAGCGTGGAAAATAATCGTGGAAAGTGATAAGAAATTCACGCACGCACGCAAAGACGTGTGCGTAACTCAAATGTCACGCACGCACGCAAGACGTGAGCGTGACTCAAAATTTACGCTGACACGTAGAGACGTGAGCGTGACTAAAAATTCACGCACGCACGTAAGAACGTGTTCGTGACTAAAAATTCACGCTGGCACGTAAGAACGTGTGCGTGACTAAAAATTCACGCTGGCACGTAAGAACGTATGCGTGACTAAAAATTCACGCTGGCACGTAAGAACGTGTGCGTGACTAAAAATTCACCCTGGCACGTAAGAACATGTGCATGACTAAAAATTCACGCTGGCACGTAAGAACGTGAGCGTGACTCAAAATTCACGCTAACACGTAACGACGTGTGCGTGAATCAGGAACCTTCGTCCCAAGCCAGAAATGAAGTTCCCATGGTTCAGAACCCATGGACAACCGAGAATACACGCCAAGTTGGGAGATCAAAACCCATAGTCAACTGAAAACACAACAACTTAGATCTAGAAGAAACAAGCCAAAGAATCAAAAATGCTAAGTAGTAAACTCTCTCAGGATCATGAGAGGAAGACAAATGAACCATAAAAAAATGGTTCTCCAAGTGGGAAGCAAGAAGCAAGATGTACTTGCCTGCTGTTGGTTGGCGGAGAGAGTGGTGAGGAAGAAGAAGAAGTAATGGTGAAGAATGAGAGTTATGAGGAGAGAGAAGAAGATGGGGCTTTAAATAGAAAGGGGGGTGGTAGGTGGGGGTTTGTGGTTCGGTTCATGTGAACCACCATGAACCCGAGAAAACCAACCATGGCCAAACCACAATAAGACTAAAGCAGAGAATAAAAGCAGGAAGAAAAATGCAGAAATAAAATACAGGAAATAAAATTGCAGGAAATAAAATACAGATAATTAATTAACATAAAATTAAAGGAATTTAAATACATGATGATACATGATAAATATAAAATAAATACGTAGGAGTTGCACATGTATAAAAATACGCATTCTGGGAACGGGGAGTGACACATATCTTGATTTACAAGACCTGCATGGGCCACCACTTAAACTATGTCACGCCCCAGAACCAGAATACTGGAGAGCGGGGACAGACATAGCCAGCTACGTATATGAAATGGAATCCATCTCACTATACGGTCACGGCTGTCTAGATACATGAGGGTTTATCTACAAGCCAACAATCTCTTAAGGTCATGAACAAGCCTAGTGTCTCAATCACAAGCAAGTAAGTAAATGTTACAAGAAGTATGATCTTTAAATATACAATAGTAAGGCGTCCCAAATATTACATATTCAGCTGATCATGAAGCTAGTCGTTACAAAATGTTAGGACTAGCAAGGGTTTAGTCATACATGATCAACCCTAGGATCTGTCAATCATGTTACAGCCCGTAGACAGACAGTAAGTAAAGTGCAATCGAGCTAAACAGGTGCTCGTCGGCTAAATGCCTCAAAATAATATTTTTACAATAAAGTGGGAGATTCAAAAATAAACCCACTCGTTGCCAGGGTTCCGTCTAGTGGCCACCATCTGGCTGGAAGGTCGGTAGATCCTCCGGAGCTGCTCCGAAATCTGGCCACACAAAACCAGCTGGGTCAGATCCTAGAAAGAGCAAGTGCCACAAAGGAAGCTTCACTTAGGAACTAAAACCAGCAATCAGCACAAGATATAAATAAAAGTAAGAACTGGAAATAAAGAAAATACATCAGGATGATATACGACGAGATAACCATTGAACTATTCAGATAAGGTTACCTGTAAACCAAACAAGGACCGAGGTTGTAACCCTTCGTCTGAACAGAACTTGGAATTCTCACCCTTTATCGGTAAAATAAATACAAGCATTCTGGTCATTCAATAATCTGGAACAGGATCAGGGCAAGACTAGACTGGTTAGACTCCATCCAATCACTTCATGGCCAAGCAAGAATTACGGCTTGATACTTTAACTAACTAGGGTTATCACAAGCCTAATTACTAACAAGATGCAGTGAGATTATTCCACAGCCACAAGCCCTGCAGACCATCCAGGTTACCCGGGTTAAAAGAATTAAAGTTGAATTCAGGTGGGTACATCATCCAGAAAACGAATGTACCCTTAGGTAGCTTGAAGGGTGCAACACATGACAGTGTGCTAGAAATGTTCCCTACTCGACGGCAGGCTACAGATCCCAAGGCGTGCCCAGGTAACGGGATTGCCTGTAGCTGGGAGATCTCTTTATGACTAATGTATTAATCTAGTTATTTAGCCTTAGTCCATTTCAGTATGTACTCCTGACCGTGGTACTCAGGAGTCCCCTCCTAGACATGATACAAGACAGGACTGGATTATTTGTATAAGCACAATCGCCCACGGTGTCCAGGTCATTATACATGTCATGTCGTATTAGGTAGCCGTCGCAACAGCTATTCGAGATAATCATGTCAGGTTTATCATATCAAGTGTACTAGTCAGGAGTGCGCCATGACGGGCCACTATCAGGTCATGTCAGGTTATTATGTCAGGAGTGCACCACTACGAGTCACTATCACGTCATGCTCAATTATCAATTCTAAACATATCAAATGAATTCATAATTTTCAAGTTCAGGACAAAAGGCGTAAGGATATAAAATGGACGTTAAATATCTAATAAAATATCAATATACAAGGCTATAAAAGAGCCATGCGGCTAAGGCACATACGGCTAGGATGGATCTCATGTGGCTGGGGAAGGAGTCGGGTTCATGCGGCTGGGAAGAGATTCATGCGGGTCGGGGGAACTAAGGACCCATACGGCTCGCAGGAGAGGGATTCTCATGCGGCTGGAATAAATGGAACTCATGCGGCCAAGAGAAGGGCAAGACACATACGGCCAGGAGGGCAAGGGTACTCCTGCGGCTGGCGGAAATGAGTCCATGCGGCTCAACCAAGTCGAGCCCCATGCGACTGGGTCAAGGTGATTGCTTATGCGGCTGACAGGGGGGTTCATACGGCTTATAAGGTTCAGGATCTCATGCGGCTGGCGGATATAGGACTCACGCGGCCAAGAGAAGCTGATGCGGCAGGATAAGGTCCTCAGCCCTATGCGGCTGAACTGACTGGGTCCCATGCGACCGGGAATACTTGTCGCATAAACTTGTCACATGGTCAAGTCAAGGCAAAAGTATATACGGTTGGAACTGACTTGCCGCATGAATGTTTATGCGGTCAAGTATACCATGCGGCTCGGGACTGTGCTTCTTCTCCAAATTTTCGAGAAGAAGTGCACCATAAGCCATGGCTTCCAAGCTGCATAACTCTATCATCCGGAGCCCCAATCCGAACTTCTATAGGTCAAAATGGGGTAGAACGAGATTCTCTACAACATAGAACCCTCAAAACTCAGAAATAACAGGATTAAGTAGATCAAAACCCAAGAAATCCAAAAATAAAGTAAACTTAGATCTAGAAGAATCTAGCCATGGAAAGTGAAAATGCCAAGTTCTAAAGTAAGTTAAAATGCTGTAAGGAAGAGAATGAAGCAATAAAATTAGAGTTCTTCCATGAAGCAAGTTGCAATTGCTTAGACCTCTCTCTCTCTGGTAGGTAAGGAAGTAATGGTAGAGAAGATGATAAATGAAGAGAGAGAAAGGAGAAGGGTTAATAAATGGTAGTGGTGGTAGTAGGTAGGGGGGTTCACCCTTTGGTTCATGATGAACCAAGAGCAATCCCAAACCGAACCAAGCCAACCCAAACCAAGAATAAACCAAGCCCAGGGAGGAAATTAAGCAAGAAAATCATGCAATACAAGAATAAATACGTACACGTATTCCAGAAATACGTAATACGAACCACAGACATTACATTAGGCATTTGGTTGGGTTTCAAATGAATAACTGATGTAGTGTTTGGTTGTTGAGTTCATTTCCTACTTTAACCTGAGAATGAATTTGAATCACTAATTTTCTAGGTATATTGCATTCGAATTTGGCTTTTGAATTGAGAATGAGATTTTTGGATAATGTATTGTTTTCGAAATCAATTGAACTGAGTTGAAGGTTTAGTTCTTAAAACCTGAGAACTGAATCTCTAAATGCCCTGAACTGTAACTGAGTTCCAATGCACTCACTGGGTTACCTAATAGCTCACTGTTAGGTGAGTTATTGATTTCCCATCCTCTTTTTAAACTGAATTGATAGCTGAGAATGGTTTCCCTTCCATTCAAACCTGAGTATTGATATGGACTGAGTGTTGGTGACTGTTTTAAACTGGAAATAGATATGAGTTTGTGATTCTTTTAACTGTCAAACTGTAATATTAATTTCCTTTCCTTTTGAGAACAGTAATGGAATGATTAAGCACTGAAATGTGAGAGTTCCTGGGATTCCTCATTCCTAAATTATTTACTGAACTGATTTCCTTCCTACTGAACTTGTAATGATTTACATGGTAATTGATTCCCTATTTTTCCCACTGAACTGAACTGTATTAGATTGGGTTAATTCCTAAAAACTGAGATTGTAATCTCTGAGATCCTGGGCTGTTTTTCCTGTTTTATTCAAATATATATACACTGCCACTGTTTCTCTTTAAATATTGTTTACTGATTTTTCCCTCATGACACTCACATGTCTATATCACACACAAGTCTCACACCCTCACTCTCTGGACACACACACACACTTGAACATTGTGAGATTTCCATTTTTGGTATCCTATATATGTGGGATATACTATAGGTACCCATATGCTAATGTGTGACTACTATCATCATATATTATATATGAATATGGTTGTATGGGTGATATGTATATAGATAGCCTATATGTGTACATTCTAAGTTAGATTATAATATATATCATTATGTGTATTATTTAGATAGAGATATTATCATGTGTATCTGTGATTGTAGGTTGGCTTGAATGCCTAGTTGGAGTCTAGATTAGGCTTGTGTAGTCTTGTTAAACCTAGAATAGACTAGTTAGACTATTATAGACTAGATTGACTTAGGTTTGACTTGGTTGACCTAGTTTGACTTCTAGGGTTGACCAGAGTTGACCAAGAGTTGACTTTGGTCTAGATTGACCTAGATTCATGTAGAATGCATAGTAGTGCATCTTCTTATCATTCTGGACTTGTTGTGACTTGTGCTGTTCTAATAGGAGCCTGACACCACTCCTCGGACTGTACTTTCATCATGGACTTTCAGATAGCAGGCGAGTATATTCTCTGATCTTTTTATACTTATCTGGACTATATTCTTGCTCTAAATTACTTTACTTGATGCTGACACGTATCTTCACGAATTAGTACTATATGGATCCTTTTCTGAGATATTATCCCTCTACGGGTGCATCGGGTATTTCATGTTCATGTACTTTATCATGTGCATCAGGTACTCCTTGTACTCGTACTAGTTCATGTTATTACATGTTCTCATGTACTTTCATGTGCTTTATCACGTGCCTCATGTACTACTCATTACATGAGTTCACGTATCTTTAGCTGTATTCATGTGCTTATAACATAACTTGAATGGATCCTTGTGTATTGATTGGGGCGGGGTGAGTAGAATTAGTTATGTGATCATTATCCCCAGTAGCTGTATTCATGTGCCTCTTAGTTGTATTCATGTGCCCCTAAGCCGTATACATAACCATATTGTACTCTAAGTCACTTAGCCACTTACAGTCTCTACTATCATGTATTTACTTTCAATTACAAAATATCTCCTGTTTACTCGTACTTCCTTTTTAGCACTTCCTGTATTTTACTCTATTGCATGATTTATACTCCTAACCTGTTATGAACTATTGAGAGATATGTGCTTGTTCCCGTCCTGATTGGACCTGTTGAAAATTTTACAAAGGACGAGGAGGAGGCCTGCATAGACACCTTCTATGGGACAGCCTTAGAGGACACTTGTGATTCGGACGTCCAGTCGGATCCCTTAGCAGTAGAGACAGTTGCTCCATAGATAGTTTTTATCTTATTTCATAGCATTGGAGTTTGAGTTGTATATATTTGGATCTGTATTATGTCTGGATGTTATGGAGTTTATCATAGACACTTAGCTTCTCTCTATTTGTATTCCTGTGGATTTTGGATCTTGCATCTTTATATCATTCTATTTTTAGCCTGTTCTACCATAGCTGTGATTGAGTTATATTCTGTTATGTCACCCTCATTCGGAGAGTATAACTGTTTATTACCTTTAACTGTTAGATGTTGTGACCTAGGACATCATTCTACCACCGACACTGCGGCGTAGGCTGGACGTACCCACGTCTCGTGCCCTTACTCTAGGGTGCGGGTCGTGACACGCTTTTAGTGGTGGCCCATACAGGTCTTGGTTAGAAGTGTAGTATATTCGAACTAGAATATCACTGCAGCCTGCAGTAGGAATTAGTATATTTTTGAAGGCACTCAATCACACTAAGAAAAACCCTATCAGATTTCGTATATCTATAATTTGCTGCTTATTGTCCTCCCTTGAGTATAAACTGTCCTCCTTTGAAATTTTTGCTTCATTCTCAGAAATTGCTTCTTGTTTTGATCTGTTTTCATGATGGTTATGAAGACACGATCTCATCGCTCTAGTTTGAGGAATACTATCGAGAGGCTGGCCACCTCTCGTCCTGTTCATCACGGCCTCGAGACCGCAGCACCTGTTGTGCCGACTCAGGTTGGCATTTCTGCTACATTGGAGGTGCACCTCTGTCTCTACAAAAACTTTTTCCCGTCATTTTCAATTTCTTCCAGCATCAGCAGCCGAGGCCAGTTCAGCAGTATCAGCAACAGCACCAGCAGCAGCATCAGCAGCAGGGTCGAGCACCTTTTCAGCAGGTGCAGCACCAGTAACAGAGAGGGTAGCAGGCACCCCGTCAGCAGTAGGTAGTCATTTGTGCCTTCTGTAAGAAGCCGAGGCATATGATCCATGAGTGCAGGAAGAAGCTAGACAAGTGCCTTCTTTGTGGTGCGGGAGATCACCAGTTGAGGGATTGCCCTGGGGCTTTTGGACGAGGAGCTCAGGGAGGTGGAGCCAAGGCTCCAACAGGCCAGCAGAGGGGGCCACTGCAGACCCAGCAGCAGAGGTTCCAGCAGCACCAGCAGCAGGCAGGAGGTGGACAGCAGGGGCGAGCTTTTGCCATGGCAACTGAGGATGCCGAGGCCATCAGAGAGCTGATAGCAGATTCGGTTCTTCTCGACACCCTTCCAGCATTTGCACTCTTTGATTTCGGAGCTTCCTACAGCTTTGTGTTAGTATCGTATGCTATTAGACACAGTCTGGTTTCTGAACCATTGCCTAGGACCTGCAAGATCACGACCGGGGGTGGGATCATCCTCGTGAGTGATATTTGCAGAGGGCGAAGCATCTTATTGGGAGGCCGAGAGTTGGGAGTGAGTTTACTCATCATGCCATTACCGAACTACGATATAGTATTAGGTATGGACTGGCTGAGTAGACACCACGCCCGCATTGATTTTCGAGGGGGTAGAGTTTTATTTGGGATGCCAGGAGTGCCAGAGTTTGAGTACACCCGGCAGCAGGCAGAGCAGGACAGTGGCGTCTTCAGTGGAGCTTCAGTTGAGGAGCAGGTAGCTCGGCATCCCTTGATTGCAGGGTTTATGGACGTATTTCCAGAGGAGTTGCCAGGGCTTCCACCTGACACGGATGTAGAGTTCTCGATAGACTTGGTTCCCAGCACGGAACTAATTTTCCAGCATGTCTATCGAGTGAACAACAGTGAATTGGTGGAGCTGAAGAAGCAGGTTGATGAGCTGCAGGACAAGGGCTTCATCCGATCTAGTTCTTCACCTTGAGGTGCACCGGTACTTTTCGTACCCAAGAAGGATGGGTCGGTACGGATGTGTATCGGCTACAGGACACTTAACAACCTGACAATCAAGAACAGATACCCACTGCCGCGGATCGATGATCTCTTTGATCAGTTGAGCGGAGCTCGGGTGTTCTCGAAGATTGATTTGAGGTCAGGTTATCACCAGGTGAAGGTAAAGAGGGAGGATATTCCTAAGACCGCTTTCAGGATGCGGTACGGGCAGTTTGAGTTTTTGGTTATGCCGTTTGGGCTGACCAATACACCAGCAGTATTTATGAACCTTATGAATAAGGTGTTCCACCAGTACTTGGACAAGTTCGTAGTGGTATTCATTGATGATATCCTGGTGTATTCTAAGACAGAGGAAGAGCACGAGGAGCACTTGAGAGTGGTGCTGGAGACACTCAGGAGGGAGAGGTTGTACGACAAGCTCTCGAAGTACGAGTTTTTCTAGATAGGATTGACTTCTTGGGTCATGTGGTGACTGGAGATGGTATCTCAGTGGACCCGAAGAAGATCACGGCAGTCGAGGCTTGGACAACGCCGACTTCAGTGGCAGAGATCAGGAGTTTTCTGGGGCTGGCAGGATATTATAGGAGATTTGTACAGAATTTCTCTCGGGTTGCAGAGCCGTTGACACGGTTGACCCGGAAGGATACTGAGTTTGTTTGGTTAGAGGAGTGTCAGGCAACTTTTGATCAGTTGAAGAAGCGGCTTACGACATCTCCGATTCTGACATTGCCTTCAGGATCGGGTGGATTCACTATTTATAGTGATACTTCAGGGAAGGGACTGGGTTGTGTCTTGCAGCAGCATGGAAAGGTGATTGTCTATGCTTCCATGCAATTACGTCCCCATGAGAAGAACTACCCTACCCATGACCTGGAGCTGGCAGCGGTGATTTTTGCTTTGAAGTTGTGGAAGCACTACCTGTATGGCAAGAGGGTGGAGATTTTCACAGATCACAAGAGCTTGAAGTATGTGTTTACACAGAAAGAGCTCAACATAAGACAGCACAGATAGCTAGAGTTGATGAAGGACTTTGACATCTCACTTTAGTATCACCCAGGGAAGGCCAACGTGGTTGGTGATGCCTTGAGTAGGTATCCGACAGCCATGTGTTTGATTATGGATCGACACCTGCTTACAGACTTGGAAAGCCTTGGGATAGAGGTGATTGTGCCCGAAGTGTAGATGCAGTTATATGGCCTTCAGATACAGTCGGACTTGATGGAGAGAGTCAAGGCGACGCAGTTCGAGGATGTGGCTCTGCGGTGTATCTAAGAGCAGGTTCGTACAGGTTTGGTGGATGGCAAGTTTGCACTTGCAGAGGATGGTGCCTTGAGATACGGTTCCAG
The DNA here is from genome assembly GCA_029216955.1 of Iris pallida. Taxonomy (NCBI): domain Eukaryota; kingdom Viridiplantae; phylum Streptophyta; class Magnoliopsida; order Asparagales; family Iridaceae; genus Iris; species Iris pallida. The sequence continues at coordinate 13,125,183 of JANAVB010007397.1, forward strand.
ATTATGTGTGCGTAGCGGGGAGCTCAGAGAGCAGATCATGCAGAAGGCTCACAGATCGCAGTACTTTATACATCTTGGTGCTAACAAGATGTACAGGGATATGCGAGAGCATGTCTGGTGGTACAGAATGAAACGGGAGGTGTCCCACTTCGTTGCTAGATGCTTGGTCTGTCAGCAGGTCAAGGCAGAGAGGCAGAGGCCCGAAGGATTATTGCAGCCGTTGCTCATTCCAGAGTGGAAGTGGGAACATATCACCATGGATTTCGTATCTGGGTTGCCGCGTACACCAGGAGGAAAAGACGCGATTTGGGTCATCGTTGACAGGTTGACCAAATCGGCCCACTTCTTGCCATTCAAGGTGGGTACGTCTACAAAGAGTCTTACTGAGTTGTATATGAGGCATATAGTCAGGATTCATAAAATTCCCGTCAGCATAGTCTCAGATCGGGATAGTCGCTTTACCTTCCATTTCTGGAGGAGTCTGCAGACTAGTTTGGGCACTCAGCTCAAGTTTAGTACTGCATACCACCCCCAGACGGACGGACAGTCAGAGAGGACTATTCAGACCCTTGAGGACATGTTGCGGACGTGCATCCTAGATTTTGGAGGTTTCTGGGAGGATCATCTATATTTGGTGGAGTTTGCTTACAACAACAGTTATCAGGCCAGCATTGAGATATCACCATTTGAGGCTTTGTACGGGCGTAGGTGTCGTACACCCTTATCTTGGGATGATGTTAGAGAGCGACCTTTACTGGGACCAGAGATGGTTGTTGACGCAGCCGAGAAGGTGAAGCTCATCAGGGACAGACTTCGTGTGGCCCAGAACAGACATCGGCACTGGGCCGATAGCTACCGAAGGTCGTTGGAGTTTGAGGTACAGATTTAGAGATAGGATTAGAAGTATGTTGTATTTTTGTTTTGTTGATTGATCGTGTTTGATTTTTAGTAACTTGAGACCTTGCTTGTGATTAGGTTGGAGACATAGTTTTTCTGTGGATATCTCCGACTCGACGTACGATACGTTTTGGTGGAGGTGGAAAGCTTAGCCCGCGCTTCATCGACCCTTTCGTTATCAGCGGGAGAGTCGGTGACGTGGCATACAGTCTAGAATTGCCACCTGTACTAATGGGAGTTCACAACGTATTCTACGTATCACAGTTGAGACGGTACGTGGCTGACCCTAGCCATGTGCTCGATCATTCGAAGATTGAGGTTGGACCTACTCTCAGTTATTCAGAGCAGCCTGTAGAGCGGTACCCGCGCTTCATCGACCCTTTCGTTATCAGCCGGGAGAAGGTACTGAGGAACCAGGTGATACCCTTGGTACGCGTCGCATGGAGGCATCATTCTCCAGGAGAGTCTACCTGGGAGATGGAGGATGAGATGCGCGAGCGGTACCCCTATCTTTTTCGACCTTGAGGTATACTTTTCTATCCTTCTCAGCAGTTAGTTTCGCCTTTAATTTCGAGGACAAAATTATTTTAAAGGGGTAGATTTGTCACTACCACTTTTCTAGCTTGAAGGCATTTTGGTCATTTTCAAAATTTTGGAATTAATTTGGAATTATTATTATTAATTATATTTATTAGAATTTTTCAGTGATTTTTAGTATAATTGTTTGGTGCTAGTTTGACTTTGACTAATGTTGACTTAGGAGACTGTCCTAGAGGCTAACCTAGGTCATGACTACTTGGTTAGGTTAAGTAACCCTAGCTTGACCTAAGTTAGTGATAATTAACTCATTAGAATTAGTTGGAGAAATTAGGAATTAGTTTGAATAAGGAATGGCTTGTGATTTCACAAGTCATTATGTGACTTAAAGCCTTAAAAGCCCATAGGTCCACACCATGAACCAAACCCTAGCCCAAACCACACTTGGCCGGCCACTAGGTCTTCCTCTTCGTATTTAATCCCCTCATAGAAATTAGGGCTAGCCTCCTTAGGAATTATTTGCTAGTTTGGAAAGAGGTGAGTCCCCATCTTCCTTAAATCATAAAAATTCCTATTTAGCTCCTTTTCCACCCAAACCAATTGCATTAGGTTCAGAATTTTCTGTTCTTGCTGTTGGTATTGAGTATTTTCAGAGTTTGAACAATTTGGAAGGAGTTTGGTGGCTTGAGGAACCACTTTCATTTGAGAATTTTGAGCTTTTGCACATCAATAGGTATATTCTATTCTACTCTACGAAATTGCTGTTTATTTCACATCTAGGATGCCCTAGCCCTATCCTGGCTGTAGGACTAGCTAACCCTAGGGTTCGAGTCCATTACGTGTCCGTATCGGACACGTATCAGCATGTATATGTATGTGTTCGACGAAATACCCCAAAGGGCATTTCGTTTGATTTTGTGAAATATTTTTGAATAGAAAAATAGGTTTTGACCTCGCTTATGCATTTCCATTGCACTGAGCACATTTTAGTGTCGTGTCGGGTCACGAGGGACACGGGAACACGCGGGTGCGTGTGCGTGCGCGCGGTACTGTAGCTGCCCTGCTACTCGGGGCTTGCTGTGCAGTGCACACGATACTTCGAAACTTGAAACTCGATACACGTGTTGTGTCCATGACTGACACGAGGTTCCTAGGGTGACACGAGCCCTTATGTCGTGTCGGACACGATATTGAGTGTGCACGAGTAGTGCACTATGTGTATCAGTGTTCAGTTGGGATTTTCTGTTTGATTTTGTTTTAAATGTTGATTAGTGATTTTAAATTGATTAATTAGATCCTATATATGATGTATAATCTTTGTTAGATTAATTTACATAATAGAATAAGTTGTTGATGTTTTTTTGTTTCGCTTTGGGACAATAGCATGTTAGTTGAGATTAGGTTCTGATACTGTCCTGATACTCAGTATTTCCAGACATTTTCCTAACTCTTAATTCCCTGTTTTAATTATGTTTTACACTGTTTAATATCCCCACATGATTGTTAGTTTATATTAGTTCAATATTTACATTCGAATTGGACTCTTGGATGTGTTAATGAGAATTTAGGCATTTGGTTGGGTTTCAAATGAATAACTGATGTGGTGTTTGGTTGTTGAGTTCATTTTCTACTTTAACCTGAGAATGAATTTGATTCACTGATTTGCTAGGTATATTGCATTCGAATTTGGCTTCTGAATTGAGAATAGGATTTTTGGATAATGTATTGTTTTCAAAATCAATTGAACTGAGTTGAAGGTTTAGTTCTTAAAACCTGAGAACTGAATCTCTAAATGCCCTGAACTGTAACTGAGTTCCAGTGCACTCACTGGGTTGCCTAATAGCTCACTGTTAGTTGAGTTATTGATTTCCTATCCTCTTTTTAAACTGAATTGATAGCTGAGAATGGTTTCCCTTCCATTCAAACCTGAGTATTGATATGAACTAAGTGTTGGGTGACTGTTTTAAACTGGAAATGAATATGAGTTTATGATTCTTTTAACTGTCAAACTGCAATGCTGATTTCCTTTCCTTTTGAGAACTGTAATGGAATGATTAAGCACTGGAATGTGAGAGTTCCTGGGATTCCTTATTCCTAAATTATTCACTGAACTGATTTCCTTTCTACTGAACTTGTAATAATTTACATGCTAATTGATTCCTTGTTTTTCCTATTGAACTGAACTGTATTGGATTGGGTTAATTCCTAAAAACTGAGATTGTAATCTCTGAGATCCTGGGCTATTTTTCCTGTTTTATTTAAATATATATACACTGCCACTGTTTCTCTTTAAACATTGTTTACTAATTTTTCCCTCATGACACTCACATGTCTATATCACACACAAGTCTCACACCCTCACTCTCTGGACACACACACACACTTGAACATTGTGAGATTTCTATTTTTGGTATCCTATATATGTGGGATATACTATATGTAATGCCTGTGGTTCATATTACGTATTTTTGGAATATGTGTACGTATTTTACCTTGTATTGGAAGATTTCTTGCTTAGCTCTTCCTTCATGGCTTGGTTATTCTTGGTTCGGGTTGGCTTGGTTCGGTTTAGGATTGCTATTGGTTCATTATGAACCGAGGGTGAACCCCCTACCTACCACCACTACTACCATTTATTAACCCATTCTTCTTTCTCTCTCTTCATTAACCTCTTCTTCTTCTTCCATTTACTTCTTCATCTACCAGAGAGAGAGGTCTAGGCAAGTGCAACTTGCTTCATGGAGGAACTTCAATTTTACTGCTTTATTCTCTTCCTTACAGCATTTTAACTTACTTTAGTACTTGGCATTTCCACTTTCCATGGCTAGATTCTTGTAGATCTAAGTTTACCTTATTTTTGGAATTCTTGGGTTTTGATCTATTTAATCTTATTAATTTCGAGTTTTGATGGTTCTATGTTGTTGAGAATTTTGTTCTACCCCATTTTGACCTATGAAAGTTCGGATTTGGACTCCGGATGAGGGTTTTTATAGAGCTTGAGGATTTGGCTCTCATGGTGTTCTTCCTCTCCGAATGTGGAGAAGATGAACTGTTGTTAGACTTGACTTGACCGCATGGCAATCCATTGACCGCATGAGACTCTCAGCCACATAGGCTGAGTCTCATTCTTAGCCGTATGCGCTCATTTTCATCGGCCGCATGTGTATCCATCGTCCCACCATATGAGTCTTTTTCCTTAGTCGCATAGGGCTCCGAGACTTTGAGCCGTATAGGCATTGTTCTCCGCTACCACATGAGGACTCGAGTCCTCTCAGCCGTATGACTGACTGATCCCCGAGCCGCATAGACCCTGATTCCCTTCAGCCGCATGAGACCCCTCCCTTCCTGACCGCATAAGCTCCTGCAGTCGCATGTGCCGTGCGCCTGTACTGCCTTGAGACCGATCTATCCGAGCCGCATGAACTCGGATGTTGTGCCGCATGAACCCATATAAATTCAGCCGTATGGGCTGTTCTCTTCCAGCCGCATGAGATCATTCCTGGCCGTATATGCCTTAGCCGCATGGCTCTTCTATAGCCCTGTATATTGATACTTTATTATATATTTTACGTCTATTTTATATCCTTACGCCTTTTGCCATGAACTTGAATTTACTTAATAGGTTTGGACATGATAATTGAACATGACATGATAGTGGCCGTCGTGGCGCACTCCTGACAAGTACACCTGACATGATTTATCTTGAGCAGCTGTTGCAACGGCTACCTGACATGACATGACCTGTATTAATTACCTGGACACCGTGGGCGATTGTGCTTGTACGAATAATCCAGACCTGTCTTGCATCATGTCTAGGATAGGGACTCCTGAGTACCACGGTCAGGAGTACCTACTAAAATGAACTAAGGTTAATAACTAGAATTATACAGTAGTCATGAAGAGATTTCTCAGCTACAGGTAATCCCGTTACCTGGGCGCTCTTGGGATCTGTAGCCTGCCATCGAGTAGGGCACATTTTCAGCACACTGTCATACGTTGCACCCTTCAAGCTACTTAAGGGTACATGCATTTCCTGGACGATGTACCCACCTGAATTCAACCCTAATCTTTCGACCTGGGTAACCTGGATGGTCTGCAGGGCTTGTGGCTGTGGAATAATCTCACTGCATCTTGTTTGTAATTAGGCTTGTGACAACCCTAGTTAGTTAAAGTATGAAGCCGTAATTTTTTCTTGGCCGTGAAATGATTGGATGGAGTCTAACCAGTCTAGTCTTGCCCTGATCCTGTTCCAGACTACTGCATGACCAGAATGCATGTATTTATTTTACCGATAAATGGTGAGAATTCCAAGTTCTGTTCAGACGAAGGGTTACAACCCCGGTCCTTGTTTGGTTTACGGGTTTTAACCTGGTTATCTGAATAGTTCCATGGTTATCTCGTCGTATATCATCCTGATGTATTTTCTTATTTCCAGTTCTTATTTTTATTTATACTCTTGTGCTGATTGTTGGTTTTAGTTCCTAAGTGAAGCTTCCTTTGTAGCACTTGCTCTTTCTGGGGTCTGACCCAGCTGGTTTTGTGTGGCCAGATTTTGGAGCAGCTCCAGAGGATCTACCGACCTTCCAGCCAGATGGTGGCCACTAGACGGAACCCTGGCAATGAGTGGGTTTATTTTTGATCTCCCACTCTATTGTAAAAATATTCTTTTGAGGCGTTTAGCCGACGAGCACTTGTTAGCTCGGTTGCTCTTTACTTACTGTCTGCCTACGGGCTGTAACATGTTTAACGGATCCTAGGGTTGATCATGTATGACTAAACTCTTGCTAGTCCTAACATTTTCTAACGACTAGCTTCATGATCAGCTGAATATGTAATATTTGGGACGCCTTATTATTGTATATTTAATGATCATACATCTTGTGACTTTTACCTACTTCCTTGTGATTGAGACACTAGGCTTGTTCATGACCATAGCTGACTGTTGGCTTGTAGTAAACCCTCATGTATCTAGACAGCCATGACCGTATAGCGAGGTGGGTTGCACTTCAATATACGTAGCTGGCTATGTCTGCCCCCGCTCTCTAGTATTCTGGTTCTGGGGTGTGACACTAAAGGTACCCATATGCTAATGTGTGACTACTATCATATATTATATATGAATATGGTTGTATGGGTGATATGTATATAGATAGTCTATATGTGTACATTCTAAGTTAGATTATAATATATATATCATTATGTGTATTATTTAGATAGAGATATTATCATGTGTATCTGTGATTGTAGGTTGGCTTGAATGCCTAGTTGGAGTCTAGATTAGGCTTGTGTAGTCTTGTTAAACCTAGAATAGACTAGTTAGACTATTATAGACTAGATTGACTTAGGTTTGACTTGGTTGACCTAGTTTGACTTCTAGGGTTGACCAGAGTTGACCAATAGTTTACTTTGGTCTAGATTGACCTAGATTCATGTAGAATCTATAGTAGTGCATCTTCTTATCATTCTGGACTTGTTGTGACTTGTGCTGTTCTAATTGGAGCCAGACACCACTCCTCGGACAGTACTTTCATCTTGGACTTTCAGATAGCAGGCGAGTACATTCTCTGATCTTTTCATACTTATCTGGACTATATTCTTGCTCTAGATTACTTTACTTGATGCTGACACGTATCTTCACGGATTAGTACTATATGGATCCTTTCCTGAGATGTTATCCCTCTACGGGTGCATCAGGTATTTTATGTTCATGTACTTTATCATGTGCATCAGGTACTCCTTGTACTCGTACTAGTTCATGTTATTACATGTTCTTATGTGCTTTTATGTGCTTTATCACGTGCCTCATGTACTACTCATTACATGAGTTCACGTATCTTTAGCTGTATTCATGTACTTATAACGTAACTTGAATGGATCCTTGTGTATTGATTGGGGCGGGGTGAGTAGAATTGGTTATGTGATCATTATCCCCAGTAGCTGTATTCATGTGCCTCTTAGTTGTATTCATGTGCCCCTAAGCCGTTTACATAACCATATTGTACTCTAAATCACTTAGCCACTTACAGTCTCTACTATCATATATTTACTTTCAGTTACAAAATATCTCCTGTTTACTCGTACTTCTTTTTCAACACTTCCTGTATTTTACTCTATTGTATGATTTATACTCCTAACCTGTTATGAACTGTTGAGAGATATGTGCTCGTTTCCGTCCTGATTGGACCTGTTAAAAATTTTACAGAGGACGAAGAGGAGGCCTACTTAGACACCTTCTATGGGACCGCCTTAGAGGACACTTGCGATCCGGACTTCCAGTCGGATCCCTTAGCAGTAGAGACAGTTGCTCCATAGATAGTTTTTATCTTATTCCATAGCATTGGAGTTTGAGTTGTATATATTTGGATCTGTATTATGTCTGGATGTTGTGGAGTTTATCATAGACACTTAGCTTCTCTCTATTTGTATTCTTGTAGATTTTGGATCTTGTATTTTTATATCATTCTATCTTTATCCTGTTCTACCTTAGCTGTGATTGAGTTATATTCTATTATGTCACCCCCATTCGGAGAGTATAACTGTTTATTACCTTTAACTGTTAGATATTGTGACCTAGGACAGCGTTCTACCGCCGACACTGCGGCGTAGGCTAGACGTACCCACGTCTCGTGCCCTTACTCTAGGGTACGGGTCGTGACACAGTGAGGACAAGAGACATGATCTTCAACGGGGGCTTTGACTTCAGTGAGATAAGAGTCGGCTTATAGTAAAGCTTCACTTAAGGCCTTTCGCGTTTTTTGGAGAGTCGTAATAGATCGAACAGAGACCACCTGGCAGGTGTATTGGCTAGCTGTGCCAGTATGTCAAAGTTGTAGGGCCGATCCATGCCTTCGGGAGTTGGCGCCTTCAGAGACTTGTCAAACCATGTCTCCTTCTGCTAGGCTTTGTCCGAAGTTGGAGGCTTAGACGGGCCAGAAGGCTTCTTAGTTTGTGGGGGCAGCAGGAGGTGGAGAAGGTACTGCTTCTTCTTGTGCGGGGTCGTATGTCCGAAGATAAGTCTTCTCCGATTTTGTCTCGCCAGATAGAACCTCGTAGATGGGAGAGGATACCATATATCATGACTTGTATTTTTTATGGGAGGTACCACCCCCTGCATTACTTCTTGTACAAGGTCAAAATGGACCCACATTATCTCACCACGTTCAGTCGTGAGTGGCACCAAGGTTGAGTTGCGAGCTGGCGATAGGTTGATGACTTCCATTATTGCCTTGGGAATCGGGACCACGTCGTCTGGGACTTCTGTGGGAGAAAAGTCACCAAACTGAAGAAAGATTATGTTAGAAGATACGACCTTATCTTCATCATCGAGGTTGATCACTTGGCTGTCGATAAGCTGTTGTATCTTCTTTTTCAGGACGATGCAGTCCTTGGTGGAATGATGCACGTACTAATGATAGAGACAGTACTTGGGATCGTTGAGCTGGTTTGCCTCTGCAGGACGTCGTGGTGGAGGCAATGTCAGCTTACTACCCTTTGTCAATGCATGAAAGATGGTAATGACATCGTCTTCATCAAAGGAGAAGGTCTCCTCAGGCTTGTCGGAGGTGCCCTGAGAATTGGAAGGTCCTTTGGATGTGTCGACCTTCAGGACCTCTTTCCCTTTACCCCCACGAACAGGGATAGTTTGAGGATGCTTGCCCTTGTCTTCAGATTTGGGTGTTTTCAACCCCAGTAGTTCCAAGTTAGGAACGTCATTTTCACCAGCATCTGCGACCCCAATGAAAGCGGGCCATGTATCATACTTATGTATATCCAGACAAAAATTTACTGTAGGAAGGAAGTTATATCGACAAGTATCCATAAGTTCTGAGTCTGGTATGCCGAAGGGCATCTTCAGTGCTAGCCGTCTGAAGCGTTCGATGAAGGCGATGACAGACTCAGTCCTCCTTTGCTTAGTCTCGATGAGGGTGGACATACTAACATGCGTGCCACTCTCGTAAAACCTGTTGAGGAACTACCTCTCAAAGTCTTTAAATGAATTGATACATCCGTCAGGAAGACTGCAAAACCATTCAAAAGCTACCCACTACAAGGTGCTAATAAACAGCTTTGTCAAGAATAGATTGTCTCTGGACAAGTGTAGAGTCTGCGTGTTGAAGTATGTCATGTGTTGACGAGGAGAAGTCAACCCGTCAAATGAATTCAGCGTCAGCGGCTTGTAGTTAGAAGGACAAGTGCGTTCTCCCATTCAGAAGGATACGGTTGAGATATTCCCATCTTCTGAAGCTCGTCTTTGTGTGAGATGGTGTCGAGACGGGCGACCGGGAAATCAATTGCATCCTATTGATTGAGCAGGTGTTGGGAAACGGCTGTTGAACGGTTGTCAGGCGTCATTGGCGAAGGGCCACCCCCAGTATTTGTAAGATTTGGAGGAGGCACAACGAAATGATACTCTTTTTGTAGTGAAAGAGGGTTGTTGTTATGAGCCGGACTAGCATGGACTGAAACATTTTATTGAGGTAGAGGAACAGCCCTAGCAGCTTGAACCGCCATGATACTGGTAAGCATATCAGTGATATTGGCAAATGCTATTTCAATACCCTCTAGCCGTTTACTGGTCTGATCACTGGCTTCTTCAGGTCTTTCTCCGTCCGCCATGTATGTAGATAACATACGAGGATGAACAGAGGAAATAATACAACTAGTGCTGATACTGTCGGTCTCCGAGTGAACAAGTCCTTCATCATCAGGTAAAGGAGGTAGATAGTCGCCATCAGATTCGGAGGGATCGTCATCCTCTGGAAGGCTACCCCCAGTATGGAGGTCATCCGCTTCAGACTCTGAGGGAATACTACCCCCAGCTTGGGAGTCTTCGTCATCCATACGGAATTTTGCCTTTGACCGAGTACCCATATAGACTCCTTCAGATGTGACAGCCTGCTGGCCATATGTTGGTAGACTGCTTCTTCTTCTTCTTCTCACGGAACTGGGAGAGAAATTTGGGTTCGTAGTCCACCGTCTTTGATTGGGAATTCCGTAAGGGGGACCCCACGAAGCCATGTTGGATGAAACACAGTGGCTTTTCATCGTCAGAGAAATGCAGCTGTTGAAACACGGACTTTCTCTGAGGCACTCTTGTTGCTTTGGAGCAACAAAAGTTGCTAACGATACTGGTGCACAGATGTGCACTATGAATTGTTATGTTCTCCCTCGCTTTATGCTTATGATTTATCATGTCGTGCAAGTCAACGGAAGGGAGTTTTGCCTTACAACCCATGTTGCATGCATCGTCGAGCTTTGCATGCGGGTTCGTAAGGAGAGTTGGCATATCCAGACTTAGTTCACGTGCAGTAGCAACCCCCACACCTAAGTTCTGTGATGTCCTTGAAGACAGCCCCATGCTATACGCGTTGGGGCCTGTCTTTTTGATATGGGCGCATAGGCCTTGGAGGCTAGCCTTCGGCGCATGCTCCTTGACAGTATGTCTGAGCCTCCTTAATGTGGGCGCATAGTATGGATACAGTGAGCCTGGGCACATAGCCTTGGGTGCATGACCCTGGATGCCTAGTCTGTTGAAGACAGAAGCATTCTGGTTCGGGTTATGCGCCCAAACATCTTCTTGGGCGCATGGCTTTAGGCGCATGCTTGGTGGAGCAGTGCTATTTTCTTCCAATTTTGCCTCCTTCGTTTGTGAGCCTCGTGGGGTTTGCCCAGAGTGTCGCACACCCTGATTCTTGATATCGTAGTGTTTTCCTTTGCCAAGTCTCGAGCGTCGAACACTCTGTTGTTGGTTGTGCAGGAAAGAAGTCACTGGACTAGTAGAGCCTGGAACGGTGTGAGCCTTCTCCATCTGGGGAACTTCTGTGGCAGAGTCATGCGCCCATGTGATAGAGTCCTCTAGTTGCATATCTGCTATGACACTAGCAGGATATGCACAACGAGCCTTCGGAAGCCAAGTCTTGTGAGACTTGTTTGGCTTCGCTGATTTTGAAAGAGTAGAGCCATCCCTCGAGAGCATCTCTTTGAACGCCTGCTAATCGAACTTTACGATCAGCATCTTCTGAGTGCTCCCCACTTTGTCGGTATCGGATTGTATCACAACCTTCTTGTCAGAGGAAAATGTTATCCCCAGCAGAGTCGCCATTTTTGTGGACACACACAAAAAATAAGAAAAAATACTGTCTTTTCTTTATTGGCGTAAGACACCACAAATCGAGTACGCCTGAGAGATCATGCACTGAGGATCCCCGAGTACAAAAAAGAATTCTGGAGAATGGGACGATGGAGAACGAGCGGCAGTTGCTCCTTTACTCCGTTGACATTCCGATTACAAAAGTGGGAGAAAACCTAAGAAAATTGCTAACTCTCGGCTCACTGGCAAGAAGTGCAGTAATTTGGCTCTTAAAAATGCTCTCCTTTCTATGTTTTGAAGAGGGATGAGGCCCCTTTTTATAGTCGTTCTTGAGCTGGAATGATGTTATGCACCCGCATGAGGAAAACATACTGGTTTTCATGTGGGCGCATAGTCCTGCCTTGGGTGCATAGGGTGTAGGCGCATGCAGGCTGCGAGATCGTGGGTTGGTCGTGGTGTTGACGTGGCCGCATGCTTCGGTGCATGACTGCTCGTGGAGACTGACGTGGCCGTACGCTTCGGTGCATGTTTTGATCATGGCTTTGACTGAGTCAGGCTTGGGCGCATAGCAATGTCTCAGGCTATGCGCCCTCCTTTTGGGGAAGCTAGTCTTGGGCGCATAGAACTTCGCTGGCTGGGCGCATAGAGCTTCACTGGCTGTGCGCATAGAGATTCGCTGGCTGAGCGCATAGAGTTCCACTGGCTGGGCGCATAGAGCTTCACTGGCTTGGGCGGATAAGGCTTCATTGCTGAAATTTTTTCATGCTTCTACAATCCAATATTAAGTATATAATATAATCAAAATCCTAGAAGAATTATTTATTCCACTAGTTATTTCTAATTACTTATATCGAAGCATAATTTATTAATTAAGAATTTCAAAAAACTTTAGAAATTGGACATGGGGTATGCTATCCACACTAAAAGAATTTTGTCCCAAAATTTTAAGAGGATTGCTAATCAAGGAAAGAGGGTACTAACAAGGAGTTAGTTTTTAGGGCTGGTATGAGTTAGAAAGATGAGTTTAAGAATTTGATCCTAGCATGAAGGAAATATTAGCGAGATAATGGCAAACAAATCAGGCGAAGTACGAGAATAAGTAACTAAAAATGAGAATGTGAAATAACAAGGGATTCAATGATGTTTGGACTTCGGTTAGGGCACAAATTTGGGTAACAAATAGAGAATTTGGTTTGCCAACAAGTAGAATTGTTTAAGAGAGGAATGTTAAGGGGAGTAAGGCGGAAGGAGAGAAAATATCCCAAGATGAAGAAATTTAATATGAACGGGGATAGACTGTAACATCTGGATTCTTGAACAATCTTGAACTCGGATGATATGTCGGTTTAAAAGTGGTGCATCACTTGCTCGGGTTCGAGTCATTGTCTCTTTGTCCCTAATCTAACCCTCTAGTCTCCTAACTTACCAAATAATTAAGGAAGAAGGTCCAGTCTCTAACTATATTTAAGTCCTAGAAGCTGACTCTTTGATTGTTATCGCTTATTCTTCCCATAGCATCCTATGGTTACTTAACTCATTTTACTCTAGTGGATGGTTCTCAACTAAGCTATTAAGGGTAGAGTCACTAAGATGTTTTAACAGAAGTTTAGGTTCTCTGGTCTATTTACTATGTGTGCTTATGGAAGCTATATGGATTCTAAGGTCTAGTTGTGTACTTTTATTACTCTATTTATGCACTATAAGCAATCTACCTATCTAGATTTTTACTAAGTCATGTAAAGCCTATGATGTTTCTAATCTAATCTATAAAAAAATAGTTAAGAATAGGTGGTTAAGTCAACCAATTCTATGTTCTTTCTATTAAGGCAATCTTTCTACTAAGGTCTAATTTACTATTCTGTTCTATCTAGCTATCTATGAGGAATGTTTATCCTAATATTTTTTTTCTTCTAAATATGGATAAACGTCTTTTCTAAAGCATTCCATCGAGCATAGATTTCCTCATCTGGCAAATATCTTCTTTTGAAGGAATACACCAAACACGAATGCTCATCTCACAGGAATAGGGAAAGAGAAATAACAATGATAGAGGTGTCAAAAATGAAATGATCAAGTATAAATATGGAGTTCAAGGGCGATAGTGGAATTCAAAGAAAAGTTCAATAGAAGTTGTGGTTTGAGGCCCTAAATATAGTTAATCCTAATACACCCGAGGGCAGATTCCCCTCCAGCAAGGGGACAGGAGACGGCCATCTCGAGGCACATCACGACCTACAAAAAACACCGACGATACCCGAGAATGCAACCCAATTGGGAGTCAGAGGATCCATAGTACCTGCAGTCTCCCGGACTTCATATTCAACATTAATCGAGTCAAAATAATCTGACCTGCATGGATTACCATAAAAACTATGTTACATTCTAGTCCAAAATACGTAGGACTATGATATGTGGCGATGGTAATCTATGTATCAAGTTGAATCCAGCCCTAACTCGACACGTATATGCTATCCAGAATCAGGGAAAACTATTTAAAGTCTCCATAAGTTATCTATGTCTCAATCCACAAGAATATAAAATATAGGAATAGGTAATATGCAATAAATTTAGCCAAGCCTTAACATAATTGGCTGAACAAGCTCATAAAGGTTAACAAAGCTTGCAAAACTAGTCTTTATTGACGAATAGATAACTACAGAAGAACAAATGTAAGTATCAAATACCTGAAATCCTGGAAAGAAAGTTCACCAAAAATCTTACGAAAGAAGCTCAATATAACCTAGAAGGAAACCAGATATTCAGAGGAACGTAGCAAGATATAAAATATACACGTCGAATGTAACAATAAATAACATGCAAGGGAAAGACAAAGAAATAAACACAATAAAATGATAATATATGTGGATGCATGTTATTGAAAATAACCATATCAGTCGTGGCTACAAGTAAATCAGAATAATATCCACAACTCAATGGGAGCTAACAATTCTATAGAAAGTAGTCCAATGGAGGCTCACAGTCTATAGTAAGTCTCTTTTGTATCCCAATAGAAGCTCATGAATGAGAGTGGTCAAATATAGCCAATGCCTAATAACATTCTCCTTATATAGGGACTACATGTCAAGTCAAGTCAAACTCAAGGGAATAGAGGCATATGACTAAGCATATACTATCACAAGTTGCATGTGAAACACAGAAAAATAACTATATCAAGTAGTTATATGAAAATGCAAGTGTACATTCACAAGCGAGAGGTAACAGAAGAAAAATGTAACAATACATATATAACAAAATTAAAGAATATATATAATAGAACAACAGAAAAATAAATGTGTATGAAAAAATGTACAAACAATAAGGTATACTTACATGTTTTCGAAGGTGATAAACTCACAGTCTCAAGACAACACGAATCCAATCTACTAGGTCAGTACGATTTAAAAAAATTTGGACATGAATCGGAGTCCGGAGGTAGGAGATATGACCCTTCTAGGGTTATTTTTAGGGCAAATTTTGGAGGCTGTTTTAGATAGGAAGGAGAAAGGGTTCTTAGCTTTTAGGAAGAATAAGGGAAGAGATTATCTATATATTTATTTTAGAATTTATGTACTTATATATAGGATTGGTAGGAGTTGGTTAGTAAGGATAAGATACATATGTAGTTGATTTACTAGTAAATTTAGAATTGCAAAAAAATTAAAAATATGTTTTATATTTAAAAATTTGTAATATTATTTATAATTATCATAAAAAAGTACATATAATATGTACATATATTTTATATGAATAACTATATCTAATCATACTTATACAAGGTGTATCTATAAATACTAAATTAATATCTATCAAATCTTAAAAATATAATACAATCTAAATCCTAGAAGAATTATTTATTGTACTAGTTATTTCTAAGTACTTATTTTGAAGCCTAGTTTAATAATTGAGAATTTCTAAAAAAAATTAGAAACTAGACATGAGGTTTATATCCTCCATATAAGTAGTACCCCAAATTGAGAAATCCTCATTTGAATTACCAAAGAGATATTTGGACTACTTGGTCATCATGTTTAGCTTGTCCGGTGTCCCTCTGATCTTTAGGCAGATGTGGTAGTGACACATGTCATGACCCCCCCCCCGAATAGTCGAACAGATACGTGGCAAAGTCTAGCCTACTCCGTAGTGTCAGCAGTATTACACTATCTATACCTCCATGATCACAATTATAACATATCCATAATATAATATCCAAACTGTGTATCCACAATTATGTAACCATTCATAATATTTATACGATCAAATCGATGATACATCCATCTATCCACAATCCTATAATCAATTCTAATATTGATTACATAAACATAAATAACTCATTCACATTCTAATGGTAGAGAAGACAACAAAAAATACATATAGTCCCATAAAAGTTTAATTAAATAACTAATGTCTATATTGCTCATAAGGAACCATAGGCCTAATAATAATAATAATAAATATGTCTAAAAGTCCAAGTCCATAATAATGTTTCGGAAACAAACCTGCTGAAAAAATAGCAACTAAACTACTGTGTCCCCAACATGAGTGTGATCCAAATCCTCTAAGTGCTCACCTAAATTATCCTCAAAATGCCCGTAATGTGTAGGGTACATGTCCTCCTCTAAAGCTATCAACGTAAATATCTTTAGTCAGGAGTGAGCAAAATAAACATAAACAAGAATCAAACTAAACAATAATATCAATATGACGATACGAGAAAAAATTAGTAACTTATACACATAGTGATCAAGACACTATCATGAATAGATAAATGAGAATCCAACATGAAACCAAAAGAAGACGACTCAAGTATATAACCACTCGTGTAACATATGTCCTTTAGGATACTTAGTTTAGTTTATAGAACTATTGGGGTAATTTGACTCATCAATACGCATGTTCCACTGACTGCTATCATTTATATAGGTAAAAGGATATCCGACAAGTCATGGGGTTTACCATCACTTCTATCATTCACGTAATATAGTTCCACATCCTCACTTCATATTCCACCTCCTGATATAACATAATTTAAAGACAAGTAATGAATTTTAACAAGTAACATAGTGATTCAATTAAAGATTCATGTAGTAATTCAATATGGTGATTCTATATATGTAGTTCTATTAGTAATAATGTATAATATAATGAATAAAATCATGTCAAAGTCGTAGTGATCAATAATTGAATAATAACATAGATCAAGTATGTTGGGAAAGAAGCGCAAAAACCTTTCCCCAAACCGGAGAGTACCTACGAGAGGACCGAACGATACAACGCATGAACCCAAAAATAATCACACAAAATAATCCACGCAGACACAGAGAATTTTTGACGTGGAAAACCCTTGCGAAAAAAACCACGGGACGATCGGAGTCCAACCCTGAGAAGCCCCCACTAATGGAATAGAAGAATTACACCCTCTACAAACTCCTCCCGATCCAAATCGGATCCCCACAACACTCAGAAGTAAGAACAATGATTACAAAGCTACGAAGAGCGAGAACGACGAGTAGAGATTACCCGAACGCGATCTCCTTCGAAAAACGACCTTCAATTCTCCGTCTTCTCTCCCGAAGTTGTAATGGCACTCTTGCATTCTTCTCTCTCTTTTCTTCCATGTTCTACGATGAATAGGGTTAGGAATAACCTAATATTAACTTCCCTAATCCGTAGCAAAATCTGGACCATCAGATAAAATCTAATGGTGAAAAATCACCCCAAATTTCCGCTCAGCCCCGACGACACAAAGTTCGGCCAGAACTCTGTGTCGGACAACCAGAACCTACCAGCAATATTCTGGAACCAAAAAGCAGAATTCGGGCAGAATTCTGCCTTCCATGTTCCAGAATGTAAAAATATGGCTCCCGAGTTTCTTTTTCGTCTCCGAATGGCCTCGTCACCTCTCCGAGCTTCTCTGACACACAGATGGCGCTCGTCGCACTCCGGGGTCTTCTCCACATAGGTTGGGAACCCCACCCACTCCAACAAATCTCCTCCTTCACAACTATGGGAAGGATATCGTCATCCCGACGATCTGCCTACAGTACTCAAAGTTCCCCCTTGGTAGAATCTTCATGAACATATCAGCTCCGTTGTCATCTGTATGAACCTTTTCAAGCTTCGCGTCCTTCTTCTCAACCATATCCCGTATCTAATGATACCGAGTCTCGATGTGTTTGGACCGACTATAAAAAGTCTAATTCTTCACACGGTGAATAGCACTCTGACTATCGCAAAGCAAAGTATACTGCTCTTGCTTCAGTCCCATTTCCTGCAGCAGCTTCTTCATCCACAACAACTCCTTGCAAGCCTCCGTCGCCGCAATATACTCTGCCTCTGTCGTCGACAAGGCAACACACTTCTGCAACCGCGACTGCCACGACACCGCTCCTCCCGCAAACATCATTACGTAGCCCGAAGTCGATCGCCTCGTGTCTACATTTCCAGCCATATCAGCGTCGATATACCCAACCAGCTTCGGCTCGTCACCACCAAAGGAAAGTCTCCAACCAGCAGTGCCCTGAAGATATCGTAGAATCCACTTGACCGCACTCTAATGTACCCTTCCTGGATTTAAAAGATACCTGCTAACCGTACCAACTACATGAACAATATCTGGCCTCGTACACACCATGGCATACATAAGGCTTCCTACAGCTGAGGCATATGGAACCCGCTCTATATCTTCCTTTTCGTCCTCGGTAGATGGACACTGCTCCTCAGTGAGCTTAAAGTGAGCCGCAAGAGGGGAACTCACTTTCTTCGACCCGTCCATCCCAAAACGCAGAAGTACCCGATGAATGTACTTCGTTTGGGACAAATATAGCAAATTGGACTCTCTCTCGGCTGATCTCCATTCCAAGAATAGTCTTCGCTGCACCCAAATCCTTCATAGAGAAGGCCGCGCCCAGTTGGCGCTTCAGCTCCGCTATACTAGTGGCATTCCGACCCACTAATAGCATATCATCTATATAGAGCAACAAAATAATGAAATCATCCTCGGCAAAATACCTCACAAATATACAGTGGTCCGACGCCGTCCGTGAATAACCATACTCCCCCATAAATGACTCGAACTTCCTGTAACACTGCCTTGGAGCCTGCTTCAGACCATACAAGCTCTTCCTCAACCGGCAGACCAAATATGACTTGCCCTTCTCACAGAATCCCTCTAGCTGCTCCATGTATAACTCCTCCTCAAGATCACCATGGAGGAATGCCGTCTTCACGTCCATCTGCTCGACCTCCAAGTCGAGACTGGCTGCTAATACTAGCACCACCCGAATAGACGAATGCTTGATGACAGGCAAAAAGATCTCATCATAATTCATGCCTTTCCGCTGACCGTAGCCTTTAACTACCAGCCTCGCTTTGTATCGAGGGCGAGTAGCATCATCCGTCTACTTCACTCGGAACACCCATCGATTCTTCAAAGCCTTTTTGCCTTTTGGCAACCGTACCAGATCATAAGTGAAATTGGTGTGCAAGGAACTCATCTCCTCCTGCATAACCTCCATCCACTCCTGCCTGTGTTCGTCTTCCATAGCCTCTGTAAAACTTTTGGGCTCTTCCCCGTCAGTTAATAGCACATACTCATCTGGTGAGTATGTCATAGATGGTTGACGATCCCTGTCACTCCTTCTCAAAGGAACCACTGGTGCTGGCTGCATACCGACAGCCTCTTCCCCTTCAGGAACTGCCACTCCGGCATGTTCATCCTCCTGAGGGACACCCTGACCACCATCAGCAGGCTGATGATCAAGGTTGGGAGCTACTCCATGTACTGGCTCCTCTATAACTGGATCCTCTGTGATATCCTCTGGAAACTGATCGAAGCGAAATGACTCTAACTCAGGCAATTCCTCAGCCTCAGAAGGCGTCTCAGAATCCTGAGTGTTGGTCATGGTCTGATCCTCGACGAATACCATGTCCCTGCTTCTGTAGAGCTTTTTTTCCACCGGGTCGTAGAGTCTATAGCCAAACTCATCCCGACCGTAGCCGACAAAGACGCATCGCCTCGTCTTCGGCTCAAGTTTGGTCCTCTCGTCCTTCAGTACAGGCACGAAGGCCTTACAACCAAACGCCCGCAGGTGATTGTATGACGGCTCTTTGCCGTACCATACTTTATCAGGCAAATCACCCTGCAAAGGAGCACTAGGAGACAAATTAATAACATAAGCAGCTGTGAGAAGAGCCTCACCCCAGTAACTGCCCGGCAAGTTTGCTTCTGACAGCAAACATCGCACCCTCTCCATCAGTGTCCTGTTCATGCGCTCCGCTACACCATTGAGCTGAGGTGTCTTGGGCGGAGTCTTCTGGTGTCGTATCCCTTGCTCTCTGCAATACGCATCAAAGGGACCGATGTATTCGCCGCCATTGTCGGACCGAACACACAACAACTTCTTGCCCGTCTTCCTTTCAACAGAGGCCTGAAACTCCTTGAAAGTAGGCAGCACCTGATCCTTGGTTTTTAAGGCATAGACCCAAACCTTCCTGGAACAGTCATCAATAAAGGTTATAAAGTAAGAAGCACCACCAAGAGATTTTACCTTCATAGGACCGCAAACATCCGAGTGAATCAACTCGAGCAACGCCGGCTTCCTCGAACTTGGGTGACTTTGGAAAGACACCCTATTTTGCTTCCCAGCTAAACAGTGCGTGCACTTCTCCAACTTTGCAGACTTGAGCCCCGGAATCACCTTCCTGTTCATCAAGTAGCTCATCCCCTTCTTGCTGATATGGCCGAGCCGCCTGTGCCACAACTCGGTAGACGCATCACTGACTGCGTTCACCTCCTGTGCCCCCTGTGCGCTCCCCTCCATATAGTAGAGACCAAATTTCTTGCTTCCTCTGGCAATCACCATCGAACCCCTGGAAAGCTTCCACTGACTGTTTTCGAAGAGACTGAAGAATCCCTCGTCATCCAACCTTCCAACTGACACCAGGTTGAAACGAATATCAGGGACATGACGAACATCCTTGAGAACAAGAACCGCACCCGTCTTCGTTCTCAAATGTACATTTCCAACGGCAACCGCCTTCGACACATCTCCGTTGCCCATCTTTATTACTCCACAGTTGTCTGTTGTGTAAATGGCAAATAGTGCCCTGTTGTGAGATACATGTGCTGAAGCCCCTGAGTCCACTAGCCAAGAATTGTTATCGCAGGCGAGGTTAGTAATGACCTCATCACCTACGACGATCGTATCGCCTCCATGCATCGAGGCCGCCGCTGTAGTGTTCTCTTCTTGTTTCCCTTTGTCGCCCTTCTTCTCTCTCTTCCAAGCGAAACAATTTCGCTTGATATGGCCCTTCTTACCACAATGGTAACACTCCGAGTCCTCATACCGACCTTTGGACTTCCCCCTGCTCTTGTCTCTGCCACCACCTGGACCCCTACTTTTTCCCTTTCCGCGGCTCTCTAAAGCCGATGCCTCTGAATGATGGGATGTAGATAAAGTGCCCTGAGAACGCCTCCGCATCTCTTCATTCAGCACCCCACTCTTGGCAAACTCCAGACTGACCACGCCCTCTGGAGCAGAAGCGATCATAGATACTCGTACGGTCTCTCATAAGTCTGGCAATGTACACAGCAGCTATAGTCCCTGAACCTCGTCGTCAAACTTGACTCCCATTGAAGACAGCTGGTCAACCAAGCCCTGGAAATCACTCAAGTGATCCGTAATAGACGTCCCATCTTTGTACCGCAGACCCATCATCGTCCGGATCAGGAACAACTTGTTTACTCCGGTCTTCTTCGCGTACAGAGATTCCAGCTTATCCCATAACGTCTTCGCGTGCTCAATATTGGCAACGTGGTTGTACACGTTCTCATCAACGAACTGCTAGATGTATCCACACACCTGTATATGCTCAAATTTCCAGTCCTCCTCGGATTTATCACTGGGCTTCTCGGATGCAAATACGGGCAGATGCAGCTTCTTGACGAACAGCAAATCTTTCATCTTGCTCCGCCAATAATGATAGTTTGTGCCATTAAGATTCACCATGCGCACCGGCTTCACGTCCATCTCTCCTCTCTGGTTTCTGTCAACTCCTGACACCCTTCTGAATTCCAGAACCTGGCTCTGATACCACTATGTTGGGAAAGAAGTGCGAAAACCTTTCCCCAAACCGGAGAGTACCTGCGAGAGGACCGAACGATACAACGCACGAACCCAAAAACAATCACACAAAACAATCCACGCAGACACAGAGAATTTTTGACGTGAACAACCCTTGCGGGAAAAACCACGGGACGATCAGAGTCCAACCCTGAGAAGCCTCCACTAATGGAATAGAAGAATTACACCCTCTACGAATTCCTTCCGATCCAAATCGGATCCCCACAACACTCAGAAGTAAGAACAATGATTACAAGGCTACGAAGAGCGAGAAGGACGAGTAGAGATTACCCGAACGCGATCTCCTTCGAAAAACGACCTTCAATCCTCCGTCTTCTCTCCCGAAGTTGTAATGGCACTCTTGCCTTCTTCTCTCTTTTTTCTTCAATGTTCTACGATGAATAGGGTTAGGAATAACCTAATATTAACTCCCCTAATCCGCAGCAAAATCTGGACCATCAGATAAAATCTAATGGTGAAAAATCACCCCAAATTTTCGCTCAGCCCCGACGACACAGAGTTCGGCCAGAACTCTGTGTCGGGCAACCAGAACCTACCAGCAACATTCTGGAACCAAAAAGCAGAATTCAGGCAGAATTCTGTATGGGGGCAGAATTCGAGCAGAATTCTGCCTCCCCTGTTCCAGAATGTAAAAACATGGCTCCCGAGTTTCTTCTTCGTCTCCGAATGACCTCGTCACCTCCCCAAGCTTCTCTGACACACAGATGGAGCTCGTCGCACTCTGGGGTCTTCTCCACATAGGTTGGCCACCACACCCACTCCAACAAAGTATAGAAACAAGATAAGAATACAAAATATGAAACATGTATATATTAATAATCATTGTAAACAATGAAACCAACTAAGAATACTTGTCTGAATTTCAAATAACAACTATTTCTTGACCAAACCCACTATCTGTATGTCCCAAATATGCAAGCATATCATCCCACAATCACATACAAAGAACAATAACGAACTACATTAGTGATAAAAATTTACCAAAATACCTCTAATGTCAGCTACCCTACTAGTTGGCCTAGGTATTAACATTTGTATAAATAATCTAATGGGTTTCTATTAATTATGGAATTAATGTTCCTAAAACAACACATACGACATTATTTAGTCTACGTTTAAGGTGTACGATTGTTGGCACGCAAAGCAAGACTAATTTTTGGATAGACATTTTATAATCATAAAATCAAAATATATCAACATAGAATCGAAGGTTTCATTAATACAATCACAGCGACATACTCAAAATTATAGTCTGAGTTTGTATGAGGGAGAAATGACTCTTTTAATACGATTCGTCTAACACGTATTATGACAACAAAAAACTTAGGTTTTTAATACTTCCGATTTATAAAAATAAAATAAAATATAGAAAACCATGTAGTGAACTAGTACGTATTCTTGTTCTACGATTTTATGGATATAATAAATGATTAGTAGTTTTTGGATATAAATTCTACAATAAACTGAATGCAGATCAACATTGTAGTGAATTAACATGCTACAATAAAATACAAATTACTGGCCTAAAATCAACTAAAAATATAAATTAAATACTAAACATATTGAAATTATATCCTAACAAAATTTACCGAGAAATTTGCACATTAGAGGGTCAATATTGCTCTGAAAACTTGGCTATAGGCTGTTGGAATTTGTAGAACTATTAAAATAGAGATATTTAGTAATAGGGTCTCATATAATAGTTGAGATTAGGATTTGGGTCTCTATAATGTCCGACATTAGTGTTTGGAACTTAAATTTACTGTTAACTTGATTATGTGAATAATAAATTTAAGACACAAATACTAACGTCGGACATTTTGGAGACACAAACTCTATATCAACTATTATGTGAGACCCTATTACTAAAAAAACCCCAAAAATATAATTTTAGGTTTATATATATATATAAAGATGACTGCGGCGCTAGGGTTTCCTCTTGACAGAGGCGACACCGAGATCGATGTGCTGGACCGTCCTAGGTCAACGCAAGGGCAGCGGATAGGCGGAGTGGGCACGCCAGAGACGTTTGACCCTCGGAGAAGCCGAGGGGAGACAGTCGGGCAGACCATGGTTGGAGGCCAGCACCCAATAGAGAGGGGAGTGAGGGAGGAGGACACGTCAGAACCACGGAAGGAGGCCAGAGGATGGACGACAGTCGACAGATGGAGGAGGAACAAATTGGCCCTAGCTCCGACGGGGGAGACAAGAAGGGAAAATCAATGACAAGGAGCAAGAGGACAACGCCTCAGTTTGGAAGCGAAGTTCCCGCTTCCTGTGGGGCAAGGATGAAGACGGCAAAGAGTTCAATGCAGCACAAAAACACGGGAACGAGAGGGAGGCACACAAAAAGGAATGGCATTACTACATAAGTCAGAAGTACTCGCTGCAACCATGCAATCATGTAGGCCAGGCGGCAATGGTAAGGGAGCATGGGCGAAGCCTGTGACGTGGGCAGAGATGTGCAGACCAGCGACAGTACAAGAGGAGGTAGATTTACAATATATCGACTATAAGTTATCAACGGAAGGAAGGTGGTTGAGATCACATCAGATGACATCCAAGAAACAGTAGAGTACTGGAAAAACATGTTACTACTATATGTGATGGGTAATCGTCCTTTCTACAGGCAATTGTGGGCATTTGCACATCGAGCATGGAGACCTAAAGGGGCCATGGAAGTCTACTCACGAGAAAACGGGTTTTATTTCATTAAATTCCCTCTAGAAGAAGATCTTGCGAGGGTGCTAGAAGGCGGGCCATGGATGTTTGATGGTCGACTTCTGTTCCTAAAGAGATGGCTCCCAGGAGTTCACTTTGAAATAGACGGATTGACGATGGTGCCAATCTGGATTCGATTGCCATGGCTATCTTCTCAGCTATGAAGTAATCCTTCCATTATAAAAACAGTAAGTTTAATTGGTAATCTAATTCGAACTGACTTTCCAACGACGCAAAGACAACGACTATTATACGCATGCATCTTTATAGAAACATCGATAAATGGGCCGTTGCCAAAGACTATTGACATAGTTCTACCTAATGGGGAGTGGTTACAACAGAAGGTCGAATATGAGTGGGTGCCGCCTTCCTGCGATAGATGCAAGTGCTTCGGGCATATTGAGGAGAAGTGTCAGGAACCATTGGAAACCCCAATGGATGAATCTGCTCCAGGCCAGCAAACCCAAGCGGATACACCTCATGATGACAATGAAGGTACTTTCACAGCTCTCGCCCAAATGGACACGAATATACCCGTGGATGGAAGACATGGTGTAGAAAGAAAATCAGGCGGACTCGGGTGCTATAGTATCCTTATTGGGGAAGCGACATGTACCAGATACCACACAAGTGGAGGTGGTTGACCAAATTCAGGCGATGATTGTATACGGCGACTGGAGTAAGATAGGGGATGGAGACTGTTTGCCATTAAAATATCTAAGACAGGTATTACAGAAATACTGAAATTGATTGCAAACTCGCTTGTACAAAGAAAAGTCTAGAAAGAAATCCTAGGAAACAATCTAAGTACAATTATTTAGTTTTTGATTCTGGGGGTGACGGTGGAGGCTCGAAAAAGTTTATCAACTCTGTCTTACTCCTTGGACTATCCGACGCAGTCTTAGCTCTTGAAGAAATTACCCTTCGTAGGTTTCCAGCCTTTTACAGGGATGTGGCACCATGCTATTTATAGTGATATATGTTTTGAGCCGCGTAGACGGCCCGTAGCCACGTGGCTACAACAGCACGTAAAGACACACTTTTTGGCTGCCAGCTGGCGATTTGTTAGGATTTTGTTACAGCAAATCTGGGTGGTTGAGACTTGGTCAGCCTGCCATGTGTCCTATCGTAGGATAGGATTAATCTGATGGAGTCATTTTGAGCCGCATAATTCTTTCAGTTTTCGGCCATGCTGGGCCGCATAAGACTCATGCGGCTTAGGTCGCAGTCTCCCTTAGTCCACATGTAGCTTAAGGAGTTTTGAGCCGCATAGATTCTGTATTTTGGGCCGCATAAAGCTTATGCGGCTTAGATTATAGTCACCCTTGGCCGAATGAAGCTTAGAGACTTTAGGGCCGCATAGGTTGAGCCGCATAAGGTTCATGCGGCTCGGGTAGCAATCCTTCTGGCCGCATGACTATGTCTAAGCATATGAACCCTATTTTTTAGTGACATAAAATTTTGTATTAACATGTCTTATCTTTTTGTCAAAGTCAGAGCTGTCATTTTTGTCAGTCTTGACAGAGTTTGTCAGCTTTATCAGAAGGACCGATCAACTTGGCCGTATATCTTCCTTCTGCGGCTCGAATCCGTCTGGTTGCAGACGGGCCGCATGGGGTACCGAATCTATCATACGGCTCTCCTTTATGCGGACTATTTTGGCCCAAAGTACTCATGCGGCCAGTTTTGATCCGTATGAACCCCATATTTTTCAAGCTTCTACAAGACCCCTTTCAAAGTTTTTAAATTACAAATTTGGAATACTTTGAATAAGAAGCATGGAGATATGTCATGCCGCAGGGAGTCTTCAGGTCAGGAGAGACCTTGAGCCACAGGAAAATTTCGAGCCGCAGGAAAATCTTGAGCCACAAGAAAATTTTGAGCCGCAGGGAGATCTTGAGCTGCAGGGAAATCTTGAGTCGCAGGAAAATCATGAGC
Source organism: Iris pallida (assembly GCA_029216955.1). Taxonomy (NCBI): domain Eukaryota; kingdom Viridiplantae; phylum Streptophyta; class Magnoliopsida; order Asparagales; family Iridaceae; genus Iris; species Iris pallida. Next base: position 13,151,508 of record JANAVB010007397.1, read on the forward strand.
TGCAGAGAGACCCCATCCAGCTTGCCAGCTGTCACTGCTGCATTTAATTTCTTGATTTAGTTTTGGATTTGGGTTCTCTTTTTGAGATAAAGTAGATGGTTACTAGGGATAAAATCTCCAAACGTCGTTATTATCTTTAATGATCTCGAGAATCAAAGCGGCACTCTTCAGAAACTCTATAAATAGGGGTCATTTAAAGAGAGATTTTTCTCTTTTACCTTCTTTTCCTTCGTCTTCATCATCCTTTCTGTCTTAGTTTAGCCATGGATCCAAAAGCTTCCAAGTCGGATGGTGCTGCGACAAAAAGGAAGGAACTTGCCTCTCAGTCGAGAGCAACGGACTCTCCTTCCATTCATCCCGACGTACAACCCCTATCAAGGATAAGGACGGTGGAAAGGCGACGACTGAAATTTTGAATAGCCTTATCACATATTTTATACGTGGGCCTGTCATATATCGCCTCTGTGCTTTAAGAATGGTCGATGTATGCCCTATCTCATTGGACTGCATGTGTTCTGTATGATAGGGCTGCATGGGCTGAGCCGCATAAGCGCTACACATTTGAACCTGAACCGCATGAGTGCCCCAAGACTGATCTGTATGAGCACTTCATGACTGAGCCGCATAAGTGTCTCAGGACTGAGCCGCATGAGCACTTCATGACTGAGCCGCATGAACCGCATAGGTGCCTCATGACTGAGCCGCATAAGTGCCTTATGACTGATCTGCATGAGTTCTGTCTGGCTAGGCCGTATAGCTGAAGAATGACCTTTGTTTTCTTCTCACTGCTAACCCCTTTTCCCCTTTTTTATATTTTGTAGGGATCTGGCTAGCAAATTTCTCCGGGACCGGTGTCGGCGATAGAATAAAAATGCACCAATCTGACACACATGTCAGACAGCTCAAAACTCTCCATGCTGCAGAAGAGTTTTCCCCGTGCCAATTTGGCATACATATCAGACAACTCAGAACTCCTAATGCTTCAGAAGAGTTTTCCCCAGGTGCTAGGAACAACCTTTATACTTCGAAGAGTTGGACGGTAGTCAAGCGTCATCATGAACGTCCTGTCTTCACGGCTCTCCAAGTAGGCAAAACCATCATCAGGGATGTTGTTTTGAAGGTATGGTCTTTTGGAGGAGCGGGGCTAAGGTATCCGCAATACGGAGGGGAGAAAAGCATGCTATATTTGTCCTCCTCCGGGCAGCTCCTTGGAGATTCAACATCCTTGTTTGCTTCTCAGCAATAAAACATAACTTCTTTCGAGGGCCACAAAACTGATTTTTGGTGAAGGCAAAGTGCTGTCAAACCGACCAAACTATGTATTGCTAGATTTTTTTTTTCTGCTGCTGATGTAGTCCTATGAATGTAACTAATTTTGAATAAATAGAATACATTCACTCCATTTTTTTGCTTGTGGTATCTGTGGTACTTGTATTAGAGGGCCTAATACAGCATTTTGATAAAGAATATCCCATAGGGGTATTTTTGTGGACCTATTGGCCTTTTATGCATCTGAAAATACGAACAAATAGATTTGAATGATATTTTGTAGACCTACTACTCTTTTTGTGCGCCGATGGTGTGAGTAATAGATTAGGATAACTTCTATGGACCTATTACCCTTTTGCGCACTGGTGGTGCGGGTAATAGATTTGAAACGAAACCAACCAGAGGTAATATGGACGTGATAGGTTTTGTGGTCTTAGCACCATATCTTTTATCCCGGATTGGGTACAGGTGTTAATTTGGAAGATTATCGGTATCAGAGGTAATATGGACGTGACACACGATAATCAAGAATGATTTTTGATGGACCTTTACTCTTCTGCGCACTGGTGGTGCGAGTAATAGATTTTGAGACAAAACCCAACAGAGGTAATATGGACGTGATAGGTTTTATGGTCTTAACACCATGTCTTTTATCCCGAGTTGGGTACATGTGTTAAGTCGAGAGATTTATCGGTATCAGAGGTAATATGGACGTGACACATGATAATCAGGAATGATTTTTGGTGGACCTATTACCCTTTTATGCACTGGTGGTGCGAGTAATAGATTCGAGACAAAACCCAACAGAGGTGATATGGACATGATAGGTTTTATGGTCTTAACACCATGTCTTTATCCCGAACTGGGTACATGTGTTAAGTTAGGAGATTGTCTATATCAGAGGTAATATGGACGTGATATATGACAATCAAAATATCAAAGCGGAAGTTCAGAGGTATCGATATACATGACTTGTCACTCGGGGAGATGCAATGTGAGTCCCCTCAGAGGGAACATAGTGTAAGTTCTGAGGTATCAATATGCATGACTTGTCACTCGGAGAGATGCAATGTGAGTACCCTCAGAGGGAACAGAGTGTAAGTTCAGAGGTACCTGATGTACATAACTTGACACTCTAGGAAGTATAGAGATATTTTTAAACATAGTATTTTTTCAGGAACTTGCCGTTTATGGGCATCATGAGCAAGTCCCCATTCTGCTTTGTGAGCTGGTATGCACCATTGGAGAATACAGTCTCAATGATGAACGGACCCTCCCATTTAGGCTGGAATTTCTTGAGGGTCTTGTGAGTCATGACCATTGGTCTGCGAACGGCCACGACGAGATCGCCGACTTGGAATATTCTCTGTTTGACTTTCTTGTTGAAAGCCCGAGAGATACGCGCTTGGTAGAGTTCCATGCTTTGTTGAGCTTGTAAATGCTTCTCGTCTAAGGCTTCCAGTTCTTGTAGTCGTCGGCGGTGGTTGTCATCCGACGTCAATCGGTAAGTAAGGGCCACGCGAAGCGAGGGGATCTGAGTCTCCAATGGAAGAACTGCCTCGCTCCCGTAAACCAAGAAGAACTGTATATTTCCTGTAGCCGTCTGAACCATAGTACGATACGCCTATAAGCACTCTCCAAGCTTTTCATTCCAGTTGTGTTTGTTTGAAGATATGAACTTTTTGAGGAGCTTGATTATGGTTTTGTTGAAGGCTTCGGCCAAACCATTAGCCGATGGGTTATATGCCGTCGAGACCATATTCTGAATCCAATTTTTGTCATAAAATCGATAGAAAGCGTGGCTTGCGAACTGCGTACCATTGTCGTGAATAATCTTCTGGGGCAGTCCAAAACGGTAGATGACATGATGTTTTATGAAACTAATCACGTTTGATGTCTTTACCTCTGCAAGCGGAATAGCTTCCGCCCATTTGGAGAAGTAATTGGTGATTGCAAGTATGAACCGATGCCCCCTAGACGACGGTGGGGTGATTGGCCCAATGATGTCCATTCTCCATGCTTCAAATGGCCAAGAGGCCACTATTGGATGCAAGAATTCGGATGGAAGATGTATGAAATTTGTGTGGATCTGGCAAGCCCTATACTTTTTTGCATAATCAACTGCATCTGCTACCATTGTGGGCCAGTAATAACCCATCCGGCGGAGATAATCTTGTAACTTTGGGCCAGGTTGGTGAGCCCCAGAAGCACCATCGTGAGCCTCGCGTAAGGCTTCTTTGGTCTCTACATTTGATAGGCATCTTAACAGTAGCCCATAGTAGGATCGTCGATATAACATTTTTGTCTTTGTAGCATAGAAGAATCTGAGAGAGCGCCTTCTGATTGAAGTTGCTTCCTTCACATTCGCTGGCAGAATTCTGTAGACTGTAAAGTCGATGAGCGAGTATCTCCAGTCTTGTATGTCATTGGTTATCTGGGCGGAGTAACTCGTACCCAGTTGAATATTGTTCTTGGGACAGACCAGCTCATAGCCTATCACATCGACTAGATGATGAGCATCATTTGGAACTGCCATAGAAGCAACGAGGCCTGCAAAGGCATCGACTTCAATTTTTTGGAGCCTAGGAACATGCTCTATAAAAAACCCCTCTAAGGTTGCAATGATGGCAATTACTGTCTGATGGTAGGGAATCAGGTCCTCATTGCGAACCTCGTATGAGCCTCGGATCTGATTAACAATCAGCTACGAGTCGCCATATGCTTCCAGGAACTTGACCCCCACCTCTTTTGTGAGTTGGAGTCCGATGACTTGAGCGTTATATTCGGCTACGTTGTTTGAACAAGGTTCTGTGAGAGAATATGCCCGACTAACCACCAATCCAAAAGGAGAAATTAATACTATCTCGGCTCCAGCGACGATATCATCTTGTGGCCCCGTTCTTAAAGTACCGTCAAAGAACATTCGCCAAATAGCATCATGTGAAGTCATGTTTGAGGCGACGACTTCGTCGGAGATTTTTTCATAAATTCTAGCTATTTTTGAGCCTAGATGGGCTGCTAAAAAGTCGGCCAGGGCTTGACCTTTGACAGCCTTTCACGGAATAAAAACCATATCGTAGGGGGATAACAGTATCGCCCAGGTGGCTAGACGAGAACTGAGTACGTCTGGCTTGGTCATGAGAACCCTGAGAGGATTAATTCGTGAGACAACATGGATGGTCTGCCCTGTCACATAGTGTCATATTTTTTGAATGGCGAACACTAGGGCAAGGCACTCCTTCTCCACGGCGGTGTACCTATGTTCCGGTCCTCCCATCTTCCAGTTGAGATAGTAAATAGCATGTTCATGTCCTGCGTCATTATTCTGTGCTAGCAAAGCACCGAGGGAGTGTTCTATCGCCCGTACATAAAGCAGAAAGGGCTTTTCGGCGACCGGGGCTACCAAAACTGGCAGATTCGTCAGGTATTCCTTAATGTCATCAAAGGCACACGGACATTCCTCGTTCCATACGAAAGAGACATCTTTCTTCATGAGTTGAGTAAAGGGTTGACATCGCCTTGAGAGGTTAGATATGAACCTCATGATGTAGGCTAGTCTTCCCTGAAGGTCACAGAGTTTATGGAGGTTCCTCGGTGGACTCATCTCCATGATTGCTTTTATTTTATCAGGGTCTATGTGAATACCCCAGGAAGTAATGACAAAGCCCAAGAACTTTCTGCTGGATACGCCCAGGAAAGCCTTGGTGGGATTCATCTTCAGATTGTGTGCTCGCATAAGGTTGAATACTGTTCTCAAATCATATAAGTGATCATTTTTGGAGCAGCTTTTGACGACGATGTCGTCAACGTAACACTCCACCGTCTTGCGTAGGTGGTCTCTGAAGATGACGCTCATAGCACGTTGATATGTAGCACCGACATTCTTTAGGCCGAAGGACATGACCGTATAACAATACACGCCGATCGGTGTTCAGAATGATGTATGATTTTCATCGTCAGGAGATATTTTGATTTGATTATATCCTAAAAAAATATCCATAAAGGACATGCGCTCGAAGCCACACATATTATCGATCATTATGTCGGTGATTGGAAGAGGGAATTCATCCTTAGGGCATGCCGCATTCAGATTACGGAAGTCGATGCAAATTCGAATCTTTCCATTTTTCTTGATGACTGGTACTATGTTAGCCACCCAGTCTGGGTGCTTCTCTTCACAGATAAAACCGCTAGCTATAAGCTTGTTTACTTCTGCTTCAATGGAGTTCATGATGTCTGGACAAAACTGCTGCTGCTGTTGTTTGACTGGTTTTGCGTTTGGATAAATGTTGAGCTTATGAAGTGTGATCTCAGGATTTAGCCCTGGCATGTCTTCATAGCTCCAAGCGAAGACGTTGATGTATTCTCTGACGAGTTGCAACAGCAGCTCTCGCTTATCGTCCGTCAGGCTTTTACTGACGAAGATTGGCTTCGTGGAGGATTCATCACCAAGGTCAACTTGTATGACCTCGTCTTCAGTGGAAGGGGCTCGTAGTTCAAAGCACTTCTTCCATTATACATCCAGTTGTTGGACCCATGGCTCCAATTCAAGCGATTCGAGTAGATCTTCGTCTTCCTCTTCAATATCAGCGGATGTCATGTTGACAGATAATGTTTGCCTGAATATATCTCCAATGATGCCATCGGAGTTGTAAGTGGGTGACTCGGACGAATGAGAGTGCTACTCCCATTCTTCATCGGAACTCTCGGACGTTGTTGCTGGTGTAACATACCCGAGGCCGTGTCTGGATTTATGATAATAATCCTGAGGTTTCCCAGCCGGTACTGACAGCTGTAGATGTAATCGCCGACCGTTGTCGTAATTTAGACCCGAGGTAGCCTCCATGTCGTACCCCTGCTTTTGCATAAAGTACTTGGCTTGAGGACTATACAGGTAGAGTGATAATCTTCCAGTGTCAGGTTCGAGATCGAACATTTATGGCATAAAAGATTGAGGACCTTTTTTTCGGCCAAAGATGATCGTGTGACCCCATTCTCTTCTGTCTGGGACTAGGAAGTAAACGCCTTTAATATGAGCAAGTTGATTTACGGTATCGACGGTTGTCACCTGTGTGTGCTGGATAACGTCTAGGCAGTCCCGTGCAGCATACATCAGATTAATCTTATCACACTCAGAATAGTCCAAAGCCGCCTCTTATTGATGAAATAAGGAATTTTCTCCACAGGTAGTACATCATCAGGAGAGGGGCTATCTACCTGTACAACCAGGTACTTGGTGAGTTGTACGTCCTCTTCGGCTACTCCCTGCGAGCCCAGACGTCGGGATGCTGTCTTAGGCAGCTTGACCACCAAGGGTTCTGCTAGTGGCACTAGCTTGCCTAAGGGCCTTGGGTCGACATTTGATTGTCGGCTCAATTTGGGAAGAAGGATAACCATCGGCTCGGTAGAGGACTTCGTGTCTTCCGGTTGCCTTTGAGTGGATTTTGGAAATCGGATCGCCATCGGTGTCCCAGAGTGCCTCGCATCTTCCTGTTGCCATTGATTGGATTTCGGCAATCAGATTACCATTGGCCCTATGATAGGTTTCGGCTCCTGGCTGGATCTCAAGAGCTAGATGACCATTGGTTCCAACAGCGCAGGTGAGACAGGAGAACCGGGTACCTCTTTATGCAAAGTTGCGACAAGGGGTGCTGCTTTGCCCGGTTTACGGGCCTGGAGATAGATTTTCAAAGGTTCCTCCAACCCTGTTATGGCTTCGAGTTCGTCAGTCATGTGCTTCTTGGATTCTTCATATAGGCAAGCCTCTGAAGAGTAATAAGACTCGACTCCTTTAAAGGGATAGATGTTGGCGAATTTCGTCTTCATGAAGCCGTGTTTACTGACATACTTGAAGCACTGGTGGAGTGTAGATGGCACGATCATATAGTCATGTATCCCTAGACGACCCAGGAGGATATTGTAGGATGTATCTGCGCCTATGACGTAGCAGGTAACCTTCATCTTCAGGTCACCAATATGACATTTCAAGCGGATCTTCCCTAGGGGATAGCTCCTTTCCGAGTTGAAACCGCTAATGACAGTATTGGTCGCCGCTAGCCGGTGCATAGGGATACCCAGAAGTTGGAGCAAGCTTTTCGGGATGATGCTTATCGACGAGCCAGGGTCGATATGCATCCGATCCACCTTAATGTCGCCTATGTATCCAGTGTAGTACAAGGGGTAATCATGCAAGTTGGACTTGATCAACATGTCCTGTGGGATAAATACGATATTAGACATTGTATCTGCGTAATTGCTGCCCTGTAGATCTGCTGACGGGTCTTCCCCTGGAGTCTTGACCTGGGCTAAGTAGGTGTCAGTATTTTGGAGTACTTCGCTCGACATGAAGATCCTTGGAGAGACTTAGGAGCTCGTATAATGACAACTTTGCTGACGTATTAGCCGATTGTGCTAATATGTCAAAGTTGTAAGGTCTCTCCAGCCCCTGAGGTGCATCGTTACGGAGTGGCCTGTCGAAGCGGGTTTTCTTTGGCTTGGACTTATCTGCCGGTGGAGGCTGAGACGGCCTGGGAACATCAGAGGCAGGCAACATTGTCGGCAGAGGATCTTCGAATGAACTACCCAGTGTGGGCTGGACTTGTGCCCCAGATCGGGTAACAACGGCTGCCGCTTCCTAAGCTTCGGCTGAAATTGTATGGCAGGATCTAGACTTTCTGCCCTTCTTCTCGTTGGTAGGAGATGACACCGCCTGGATAACTTTGGGCACTAAGTCCGGGTGCACCCACATGATCTCTTCTCGCGATGTGGTAAGAGGTACGAAACCAGATGTCTGGTCCCGGATGGGTGGAAGATTAGTAACCTCCATCATTGCCCGAGGGACAGGTATTACCCCGTCTGGAGTATTTGTTGGAGGAAAGTCACCGAATAGAACTGATGCCATGTTCGCAGCCACAGTAACCTCTTCAAAATCTATCGATAGAGCTTTAGAGTCGATTAGACTCTGGATGTACCATTTTAATTGGAAGTAGTCATGAGTGGAATGATGGACATAGCGGTGGAAGTGATAATATTTTGGGTCCTCCATTTCTGCCGCCCGAGGCTCACGCCTTGGTGGAGGGTGCTGGATCCTACCCCCTTGTAGGAGCATATCGAAGATAGGTTTGACATGAGTATCTTCAAATGAGTAATTCACCTTGGGCCACTGACCTTCTGCCTATTCACTACTAAAATAACCTATTTTAGCGACGTCAGGAGACGTCGCTAAATAAGGAAAATACGTCGCTAAAACCAATTTGTGACGTATTTAGCGACGAAAATCGGACGTCGCTTATAGGCAAGTCGCAGATGACACTATAGTCGCCGAACGTTGCTATTTGCGACGCGGAGTTCATTGTCGCTAGACGTCGCAAAATTAGCGACAGATAGCGACGTATCACTACGTCGCCAAAATTGCGACGTAAAGCGACCACTTGCGACGCTGTAAACTTTATATATGATAACATGATATGGCAGCCACGTGGGCAACTTAGCGACGGCTACCGACAGATTTAGCGACGTATATTAGTGACGTCTAGCGACGTTACGTCGCTATTTAGCGACGTATAGCGACGTCTACGTTCCGTCACAGTACGTCGCAGAACGTCGCTATACGTCACAGATATTATAAAAAAAATTTAAAAAAATATAATTGATATTTTTGTTATGCTGTGTGTCTGTGTTTACAGTGTGTGTGAAGTGCAATGTTCGAACCATCGACAGTTTCGCTTACTGTTCTATGTTTTATCTTGGATAGAAAGAGCAACAGTTCAGGGTGCACTTCTCAGAGCTTCCTCTTCACGTTCTTCACCTTCTCGGAAACCTTTACGGCGTCCCGAGAAAGTGTAGGACGTGAAAATGAAGCTCTCAGAAGTGCACCCTGGACTGTTGCTATTTCTATCCAACATAACACATACAACAGTAATCGAAACTGTCGATGGTTTCGAACAGTGCATTTCACATTCACTGTAAACACAGACACATATCATAACAAAAATACATAATATATTTTTTTAAAATTTTAGCAGCACCTCCTTTGTATAACAGATCATCGCTTATAACCCAGCATAGGTATATTTGTCATCCCCGTCGCAGATATCACAAAGTAAATATCACAATAAAAATAGGAGGCAGTGCAAAGTAAATATCACAGACACACATCCTCACAAACATCCAATAGAGTCAAATAAAAATAGAAGATGATAAAAAGTCTCCCACCAAGTGTATAAACAACAGTGTTCCAATAAACAATTTTCCCATAGGACCAATATATACAAGTCATAAAAAACTAATAAAATCACTGCGGACCCCTGCCGCGCAACTGGGATAGAATGTAGTCATACTGCTCCTGGGTGAGCTGTACCGTAGGGGCAGTAGGAGGCAGTGCAATGTCTGGAGTCGGCGCCGGAGGTAATGCAGTGTCTGGAGTCGGCACCATCGATGGACCGGAAGGACGTATCTGCTCCAGCTCTCGCAGTCGCTCACCATGCACAGCAAGGGTACTCACCATCCTCTCAGTATACTGAGTGAGTGAGGCAGACATGCTCCTCTGCGATCCCTCCAGCTCGACCTGTCTACGCTCTGTGTGCTGCGTAGACTCGGTGAGCGTCTGCAAGCTGGCAGCTGTAGCCTGATGCAGACTCATCAGCACCTGTATACTATGTTCGACCGCATCAAATCGTCCGGTGACGATCGGAGGGTCGGATCGTCGCTCGACCGCATCAGAAATCTGCTGCTGCAACTCGCGACGCAGCTCCTCGATCTGACGACAAACATCCTCAGCTCGTGGCGACGCCTGCGTAGCCGGAGACTGCGCACTGACAGAGGGGGCCCAGGATGACTCCGAAGCCAAATACGCGCCGTAGGATCCCGTACCGTAGTACGTACCCTTCTGAAGACCGCCAACGGCGGTCATCCAGAGCTCGTCCGGCGATGGAGCTGTAGGCGGCTGGGAGAAAGTACCAGCCCCTCCCTCTGCTTATGCACTAGCAGCAGCAGCAGCAGCAGCCGCCTCCTCCTGTAGCCGAACAAACTCGGCCTATAACATGTTTTCTAACGTAAGTGTTTGCTAAAGTCTATATTGATATCTATTTTTCTATTTTCTAAATGATAGTAAATTAATATAAAGGATAGAACGTATATATGCCTGCGTCGCCCGCTCGTCAATGAACTCCCCAGCCCTCTGATGGGTAACCAGGAAGACGGTCACCATGTTCGGGTCCTCACCCTTTTTTACCTGTTAAAATATATTATCTATTATTAGTATTAAACATTCTATCGAACTATATATAAATTAATGTCCGTCATAGGAAACGTACCAGACGACGAAAATGCTCCGTCATCGAAATGGAGCCACCACACCACTTACCGGTGCTCGACCGTGCCACCTTGGCCTTCTCAGACCGCTCCTGGTACCTACGCTCGCTGAATCTAGCCTTTATCGTAGTCCACTGCTCTGGCGTAATCCAATCCTGGATCGGCTGTCCGGAGCGATCAGGACGCTTCTGGTCATCGATCGCATCACGGATGAGCTTGGCTGCGACGGCAGAAAATTGGCCCTCGGTCCTCGCCGCCCGGTGTGGTGGATAGAAATAGGTCCTCTACAAGAAGTAAAATACAAAAGTTGTATAATATACATAAATGATTATTAAAATTTAAAAATAAACAAATTTTTTACCTTGAAGTGGGCGAACCAAATTTTTTACCACCATAGTTCTGCCTCAGAAATGTCCCCAGCTGTCTCTGTACTGCAGAAGGCCGATATCTATACAATAATAATTTTTCATAAATATATATGTACATATAATCATTTGAGAAATATATAATAATTAATTAACTTACTTCATAGGCCCGTCCGTCCAAATCTCCATACGCGTCTCGCCCGGGGAAGCGCATGGAGGGTCGCTCTCACCTCCTGCCTGGGCAGGATCAGTCTGATCGTCGTCCTCCATATGCTCGGCGTGGGCTCCCTCCATAGAGCCGTCGACAGGAGGAATGCTGGACGGGGGATTAGGGATGCTGGACGCGGGATCATGAAGTCTCGACGACGAGGGAGGAGTCGCCAACCTGCTGGAACTGCCCTGTCCCGGTAATGGACCAGGAACAGAACGGTACACTGGCGTACTCAGAGATAAGGATGAGGGCACGGAACTGCCCTCTCCATCCCCAGGCTGAGGCTGACGGGACTGCCTAATGTAAAATCCTCCGCATCGTCCTCCTGGTCTAGTCATACCTGATAATAACATATGACAATAAAACAAAAATACATATTTATATGATAGACATCACAGATTTTTGAAAAATATCATAGTCATAAAGTGTCACTGAAGTGTCAATAAAAGTGTCAATAAAGTGTCACTGAAGTGTCACAGATTTATATGATAGAAGTGTCACTAAAGTGTCAAATATGATGATAAAACAAACGTACAGATTTAATCCTCTTCTGAAAATTTATCTAGTTCGTTTAGCTCATCTACTTCTTCTTCTTCTTCCTCCTCTACATCTTCACTTTCATCTGCATCTTCCTCTTCAGATAATTCTACTTCTTCTACACAATTAGATGTGTAATGAGGAACTTCCGTCGTGTCCACTTCTATAATATTTGTTACAAGAGGTAGTTCATCCTGTTGATAAGCTATATCGTCAACCTCCAAGGTATTTCTAGCTTTAGTCTTGCATACTGCCCACCAGTCCGACCTTGTTGTTCCCCGTTTAGGATAACTTATGAAGTTCACGAGCTGAGCCTGACTTAATAGGACAAATGGTTCATAGGCTTGATATCGACGCCGATAGTTTATATCAAGAAGACCGTGCTTGTCTACTTTCCAACCTTGACCTTCAATCGGATCGAACCAATCATACCTGAATAACACAATCTTAGCAGGCTCTATTCCATAACTATATGTCAGCTCCACGATCTCCCGTAGCACGCCATAGAAATCGTTGCCTGCATCAACATCTTTGTAGTTCGAAGATCTGATACACAAACAGCTATTTTTGGTGGAGTCGAGATCCACAAAGTTGTCTCTGATCGGGCAAGTTGTTGACTTGAACCTAAACCATTAACACAGTAGCTTGGCCATATTTTTGCAGCATAAATTGGTCCCTTGGCTAGCGTTCTAATAGACTCATTCTCAAGTCTTACGTATGGACGATCGACCTAAATACCACGAAAGAAGCAATTAAGCTCATTCTCAATCAAGTGCATATACAGAAAGATAATTACAGAGTTCTCAAGTCTTACATATGCACTCAACCATGATGGAAAATAATGCCTCATTTCTTGTTCTAGTTCTTCTTCTGTTATGTGTGGCCTACCTGACCTCACATCATCATTAAATATGCTGAAAACAATATCGTGCAATTAATGCAATAGTATCATTCTCAACACTATTAAAATAATGTAGACGTATTATTTACTTACCCCTCCAGTTTCTCTACTTCTTCCTCGTCGCAGTTGAGTAATACATACACCTGAGCAGCCCTTAGCTCATCATCGTTCAGATATCTCTTCTTCATCTTACCCGATGGCTTTCCTGGAGCATTGAATACCTTCAGTATTGTATCATTACTTTCATGATCTCCCTCGTCATTTCTGGAAGCTCTCGGTCTATTAGTTGTGACATGAGGCTTGAAATACATCGAACAAAAGTTTGTAATCTCCTCGAGAACATAGGCTTCAAAAATAGAACCCTCGACCCGTGCCTTATTTTTTACCTTTCTTTTTAGGTGATTTAAATATCGCTCGAACGGGTACATCCATCGATATTCGACGGGTCCACCAACACGTGTCTTATAGGATAGATGAATCGACAAATGCTCCATAGAGTCGAAGAATCCAGGAGAAAACACCCTCTCTAGCTTGCATAGTATTATCGCAATGTCCTTCTCTTGCTTTTTTAGACGATCAACGAGCAATTTCTTAGAACAAAGATTCCTGAAGAATATGCTAAGCTCCGTCAATGGATCCCAAACTGCCTGCGGTAAGAATTCACGAAATGCAATCAGAATTAACCTCTCCATGAATACGTGACAATCGTGGCTCTTCATACCCGTCAATTTGTTTTCCTTCGGATCAACACATCTTCTCAGATTTGACACATATCCGTCTGGAAATTTTAGGCCCTGGATCCACCAACAAAGTCTTACTTTATCCTCCTTGTCCAGCGAGAAAATTGACTTCGGCAGGAACTGTTTTCCATTCTGCTGTATCAAATACAACACAGGGCGTTTGCTTATTTCTTCTAAGTCCAACCTGGCCTTGGGATTGTCTTTCGTTTTTCCTTTTACGTCCATCACAGTATTAATTATGTTATCAAACACATTCTTCTCAATATGCATGACATCAAGATTATGTCTGATCAGATTGGTACTCCAGTATGGCAGATCCCAGAATATGCTCCTCTTTGTCCAGTTATGATCTCTACCAAATCCATCGCACTTGTACCCAGTTGTAGGATCTTCGATAGCACTTGGAAAATCTTTAACCTCCTCCCATATCATAGCTCCGCACCACCTTGGTGGTGGATCACCCTTCTCTACAACGCCGGTACGGAATGCATTGTTGTTCCTTTTGAACGGATGTTCTTTTGGCAGAAATTGCCGATGACAATCAAAGAAGCACGGTTTTCCTCTGTGTTTCAAGCGGAAAGCCTTACTACGGTCCATGCAATACGGACATGAGAGACGGCCATGAGTGCTCCATCCAGATAACATTCCATAGGCCGAAAAGTCGTTGATGGTCCACATAAGGGTTGCCTTCATCTGAAAATTCTGCTTCCTGGAAACATCGTATGTGTTAGCGCCTACTTCCCATAACTGATTCAACTCATCTATCAAAGGCTGTAAGTACACGTCAATGTTCCTCTTGGGATTGTTCGGACCAGGAATTATAACGGTTAGAAATATGTACTGAGTCTTCATGCACATCCAAGGCGGTAGGTTATACGGAGTGACAATCACAGGCCAGCACGAATACTGGGATCCCGAAAGACCAAAAGAAGTAAAGCCGTCAGAAGATAGTACCAACCTGACATTACACGAATCTGAAGCAAAATTAGGATACACTCGATCAAAGTGCTTCCACGTTTCTCCATCGGATGGGTGATCCAACACTCCTTCAATCTGTTCTCGCATGTGCCAACTCATATTTTTGGCCGTCTCTTTCACCATAAATAATCTTTGCAACCGAGGCGTTAAAGGCATATAGTGTATTGAATCGGTCGGTCTTCTTGTACCGGTAGACCTTCCTGTATTAGTTATCTTATAGCGATCAGCACCTCAAAATCTGTACACATCTGCGTCCTTGTCGTCTTTGTAGTACAGCATGCACCCATTGCGACAGGAATCGATTTTCTCGTATCCCATCCAGAGCGATCTCACCATCCTCTTAGACCGGTAGAAGTCTTTAGGCAACTTAGCACCCGCCGGCAAGATCTCTATAATTAACTCCAACACTCGGTTGTAGCATTCTTGCGATATGTTAAAATTTGATTTAATGCTCAACAGTCTTGTAACCACCTCCAACGGTGAATGATCCTCACAACCAGGATACAATGGAGTCCTTGCATTCTCCAGCAACTCTATGAACTGTGCAGCATCGGCGTTCGGTGCCTCCTCAGGTGCATCATGAACGAAACTAGGCCCCGCAGCGTCAAAAACCATGTTCACGCACCCGTCGTCGTATGCATGATTATCTGAAACAAAATTAGGTCCCGCATGCATATATGGCTCAACATAAGGCTCCGACTCTGATGCTAAAGACACAAGTTCTCCGTGTGCGGTCCACTGATAATAATTAGGCATGAAACCCCTCGAGTACAAATGATATGTCACTTCCACTTCTGGATAATATTTCACGTTATGACATTTCACACACGGACACTTAATTTTGGTGCCGTCCATGTACTGAGGGAACGCCTTGGCAAACTGCAGGAACTGCTCTACTTCCGCTATGTATTCATCCCGCACACCACATATATTATCAGGACGACGATTGTACATCCATGAACGATTCCGCAAGTAGTAATTCATATCCATTTGGAAATAATTCTACAAAGATGGACACACATTATCCAACAGGCACAAATTCGTATATTATGTCTTATTAGGGACACACATTAGTAGCGGACAGTTACTAATATCAATGATATGCAATCTAGGTCAAACTAGGTTGTACTAAGTCAAACAAAGTCAAACAAGGTCAACCTAAGTCAAACAAAGTCAAACAAGGTCAAAGTAGGTCAAGGGTTGACCTATAGTTGACTTTGTCAACTCTTAGTCCAATCTAAGTCAAATATCCTATTTCTAGTCATTACCTACCAAGGTACCGTTTACCTTATCGCTATTGGTATCCCAATACCAATACCTTAAGTTGGTACCCTTTACCTTATCGCTATTGGTACCCTTTACCTTAT
Source organism: Iris pallida (assembly GCA_029216955.1). Classification (NCBI taxonomy): domain Eukaryota; kingdom Viridiplantae; phylum Streptophyta; class Magnoliopsida; order Asparagales; family Iridaceae; genus Iris; species Iris pallida. The sequence goes on from JANAVB010007397.1 coordinate 13,167,188, forward strand.
CGTTATTGGTACCCTTTACCTTATCGTTATTGGTTAATAGTCAATTCAATTTCAGTTATTCAATGGAATCAGTTGACACATTTAGTGGATTTATCTCAGGAATAGGAAAACCAATCTCAGTCCTATTTATAGTTTAAGGAAAATGAAATCTACAAGGACTGTTACTCAAATAGACCACCTGTTGACTGATACAAGAATACCTATCATCAAAAGCCCCAAACTCGAGCCACACTCCAAATACTGACCCATTTGTGAAAATAGGACTTAACCTGTGTGGCATGGACTGATGCATGGTAGGTAGGTGACTAGACACTTGATGTTAGGGACTGATACTCAAGTATTTAGTCAAGTGACCTCAGGAACTGAACTCATATTTAATAGGGGACTGAACTAACCAATAAGCAATTTGGGGGCTGAATAATTGATTCAAAACTGATTTAAGGACAGGCTGGACATCTAAGTTGATAACTAATGTCGATGTGCAAGGGTGGAATGAACTAAAAAGGTAATCCTTCAACCAAACAATACCTAATCTATATGTCAGTCATGGGACTGAACCACTGAATACAAGACAAATAATAGGACTGGAACTAAATAAATGCCTGGACTAATATGAAGAGATAATATGGACTGCAATATGCCAAGCAAGACTAATACACATAGTTGATACCAAATGGATATGGGACTGATTATTACACTGTGGTAATCCTCCAAACTGGACTGTACAGTGGTAAATGCTAACATGTGGATCAAATGTGGACTGTTCAAAGCTCACTGACTAAACAAAGCTAAGGGATTGAATCAATATAAAGGCAATGGACTGACCTACTAAGAGACTAACAATGTATACATTCACACTTACAAACTTGAGTCTATATATATATATATATACAACGACTGGACAGTCATACATGGTTGATCACATATGGAATAAACAGCCCACACAAATACACACCCACAGTCCACTTAAACCATAAATCCCCCAATCAATATAACTACTTCTATTATACTCTTGTATGCTAGATTATCATACCAATGCTAAAGCTATAGCAAAGCACTCCTAATCTAAAGGTTAAAATTTGAATTTAGAGCATTGATGCTCTTTGAGTCATTTTGACAAACACTTGGCGTGCATATCAATGTCTCTGTGTGTGTGTGTGTGTGTGTGTGTGTGTGTGTCCGTGTGTGTCCGTGTCTGTGTGTGTGTGTGCGTGTGTGTCCGTATCCGTGTGTGTCCGTGTGTGTGTGTGTGTTCGTGGGAGAGGAGGAGGAGGAAGGAGAGGAGTTAGGTTAGGGTTTACCTGAAGAAGAGGAGGAGGAGGTCGGATTGGGAAGGAGGAGCTCGAGGAGGAGGATCTCGAGGAGGAGGAGCTCGCCGGAGGGGGAGGGAGTCGCGGGGGGGAGGGGGTCGCCGGGGGGGGGGAGGGCACTGACAGAGGGGGAGGGAGTCGCCGGGGAGGGGGGTGGGGGGAAAATTAAAATTTTCGGGGGTTTTCGAGTGAGAGTGAGGGGGAAAGAAGGCAGCGGCGTGCCCTAAGTAAAATTACTTAGCGACGCCACGTGTTGACGTCGCTAAACGTCGCAACTATGGTGACATATACTTATAATATGTCGCTGAACGTCGCTATTCAGCGATGTAGTATACTCCTGTCGCAGAACGTCGCTAGCCAGCGATGTTTTGCGACGTGTTTATAAAGAAGTCGCTACTGGCGACGTAATTTCTTGCCGTCGCTACATTACGTCGCTATTTGATGATATTTTAGTAGTGATTTTTATTCAGGCTTCTTGGTCGCATCAGCGACCATGGCCTGTTTGCCTTTATTGTACCGGTTGGAGGTGCCGCCACTGTTGTTGTTGCTGGAGGTGGAACCAGGATGTTTGCCCTTATCATCTCCATCTGGGATGTGTAATCCCAATTGGCGAGCCTTCTTCAACTTTGCCTCCGTATTGGTAGCACTTATGATGAAGGTCATCCAATCCCTAAACTGATCGTCGCCCATCCAGAGGCTAATTGTGGGGAGCAACTTCTTCTGGCAGATTTCAATTAAGGAGCTTTCGGGATTGCCTTGGGGCAATCTCATTACGGTTTGGTAGAACCGATCGATATAGTTCTTTGTTAGCTCCCTCTCTCCTTGAACGACGTCCATGAGAGACGACATTGTCACATCATGCCCCACTTCGTAGAATCTCTCCAGGAACATGTGCTTGAAGCCGTCAAAAGAATGGATGCAGTTGTCGGGAAGGTAGCGGTACCAGTCGAACGCGATCCCCTCCAATGCTCCGATAAATAATCGTGTGAGGATGGCATCACTATACCGCAAGTGGTCGGCTGTGACCTCAAAATAAGTCATGTACCGACTAGCAGAGGTCTTCCCGTCATACGAATCTATATGGAACAGTTTATAGCATGGAGGAAAAGGAACATCTCTCCACACGACAGGATATGGCTGCCGTATTCTGAGGTCTCGGGAGGAGCCTCGGGCGTTGAACATTGCTCGAGGCTCCTGGACTTCCCTCTTTGCCTGGCTTCATCCGTAGCTGAAGAAACGGATGCTCCTAAAGGATCGTTACCCAAAGGAGGGGCGGTCGTGTTGGAGTCCGCATTGACTGCGGGTCCCAAGCTTGTTTGTCTGGGCGTCTTTGCTGGTTGAATTGGCAAGGCGGCTTTGATTTCGTCTACAGACTTGACCAAGGATAATAATATAGTTTCAAGTACTTCTAGACGTTGTCGATCAGTCAGTCCTTCAGGATCGTCGTCGGCCAAAAAGACTGTCCGTATGTGGGTAGACATAGAAGGGATCGTAGAAGAGGTGCTCTCACTGTCGTATCAATGTGCAGAGAAATCGTCGGAGAATGTCGGAATGTCATCTTCCTCGGACTCGGAAGGGGTGCTACCCCCTATGCAGGAAGCCGCATCATCTTGGTGAGTGCGGTCACCCTTAGGGACGTCCAAGTCTGTTGCGTAATTCCGGGGGATCTCTACCCCCTGTGTATGCTCTTGGTTCACCGGGTTGTCGTATATATTGAGGGGACTGCTACCCCCAGCTTCATCTACTCCCAAGGAGGCCGAAGGTGCACCCCCAGGTGTTGGAAGCTTCTTTTTGGATCGAGTGCCTAAATAGACACCCCCTGTGGCTGTCGGTGGCAACCCTCCAGATGAGAGTTTCCTTGCAGTACTGACTGAGATTGCCGGGCTGGAAGAGCCTGTCTTCTTTTCCCCTTTGCTAGGAGGAACCTTTCGAGTTGAATTACAGGAGGCGAAAGGAAACTCTTCGTCTTCCAAAATTTGCACCTGTTTCTCGAGTTGTTGTCGGACAGGTGCTGGCTGCTACAGTCATTGGAAAACGGACTGTCGATCTTCAGGTGCTGTCGACTTGTCGCAGCAGCAGTTAATGATGACTTGGGTGCAACGACGTCCCGAGAAGGACTCATCGCATGCCAAGGTTGCTTTTTTCTCCTTACGTTTGTGAGTAATTACCTCACGCATGTCAGTAGCAGGCTGATCTACCTTTGCATCAAACTTGTGGACTCGGGTATCCCGAGCACACAGGTACGTAGGTATCATATTTGCTCCCTGATCCGAGACTAGCAAAAGTACTTGCTCTCGATTGTTGGAGGGAGACTTTAAAGACCCACCCTGTCCGTTAGCCCTGGGGGACTGGACGCGGATGGTTCTGTACAACTTTCCATCAGGAGCCCGTTAACGGTTCCTGCTTACGGTCAGTAGCTTGGACAGTTGACTGGGCTTGTTGGGCTCGTACTGTCCTGGACTTCTTTAATTTAGCACCCGAAGGCGCATAGTAAGAAGAGTCCTGATTGGAATATTCCACATTCTCAATGGGCCGCATAGAGTCGGGCCCGTACGAGAGACGGTCGAATACAGAGCTTCTGACAGGGCCGCATAAGACATCCTGTTTGAGGCCAGGATTGGCTGTCGTATGGGCCATCTTCCTGCGGCCAGAGTTGGCTGCCGCATGGGCCATCTTTCTGCGGCCAGAGTTGGCTGCCGTATGGGCCGTCTTCCTGCAGTTAGAGTTGGCTGCCGCATGGGCCATCTTTCCGCGGTCAAAGTTGGCAGCCGCATGGGTCATCTGCCTGCGGCCAGAGTTGGCAGCTGCATGGACAGACTGCCCATTTCTCTTATGCGGCCTCTTCTTCATCCGCATAGATTTTCCTTGTGCACTCTAAAACTCAGCATCGTAGTATTTTCTTTTGCTGGATTTGGGGACAGTGGGGTCCTCTGCGGTCGAAAGCAAAGCCACATGAGAGCTTTGATCACCGTCTTGGGCCGTAGAAGGAGCTTCTTCGAGAACCTAGTCGGGGGCAACAGTTTTGTGCTTTGACGTCCTGCGGGTTCTCTTTGGGTTGGCTCGCTTCTGTGACGGGCTGGCACTCCCTTCAGAGACCATTTGTTCAAAGGCTTGTTGGTCAAAACGAACTACAAGCATTTGCTACATAGAGCCGAGCTTGAATATGTCGGATTGCATCACCAGCTTCTCATCTGAGGAGAAGGACGTCCCCAGCAGAGTCGCCATCTTGTTCGCCATTAAAATATCAAAGACAAGTATTACAGAAACACTGAAATTGATTGCAAACTCGCTTGTACAAAGAAAAGCCTAGAAAGAAATCCTAGGAAACAATCTAAGTATAATTGTTTAGTTTTTGATTCTGGGGGTGACGGTGGAGGCTTGGAAAGTGTATCAACTCTGCCTTACTCCTTGGACTATCCGACGTAGTCTTAGCTCTTGAAGAAATTGCTCTTCGTAGGTTGCCAGCCTTTTGCACGGGTGTAGAACTCTGCTATTTATAGTGATATATGTTTTGAGCCGCATAGATGGCCCGTGGCAACGTGGCTACAACAGCACGTAAAGACCCACTCTTTGCCCGCCAGCTGGTGATTTATTAGGATTTTGTTACAGCCAATTTGGGTGGTTGAGACTTGTTCAGCCTGCCACGTGTCCTATCACAGGATAGGATTAATCTGATGGAGTCATTTGAGCCGCATATGTCTTTCAGTTTTCGACCATGCTGGGTCACATGAGACTCATGCGGCTTAGGTCGCAGTCTCCCTTAGTCCGCATGTAGCTTAAGGACTTTTGAGCCGCATAGATTCTGTATTTTGGGCCGCATAAAGCTCATGTGGCTGAGGTTACAGTCACCCTTGGCTGCATGAAGCGTAGAGACTTTAAGGCCGCATAGGTTGAGCCGCATAAGGTTCATGCGGCTCGGGTAGCAATTCTTCTGGCCGTATGACTATGTCTAAGCACATGAACCCTATTTTTTAGTGACATGACATTTTGTCTGAACACGTCTTATCTTTTTGTCAGAGTCAGAGCTATCATTTTTGTCAGTCTTGACAGAGTTTGTCAGATTTATCCGAAGGACTGATCAGCTTGGCCGTATATCTTCCTTCTGCGGCTTGAATCAGTCTGGTTGCAGACGGGCCGCATGGGGTACCGAATCTGTGATGCGGCTCTCCTTTATACGGACCAGTTTGGCCTAAAGTACTCATGCGGCCAGTTGTGATCTGCATGAACCCTATATTTTCCATGCTTCTACAGAGACCTTGGATGTGGATTGCGACAGCCAAATCAGATCGACGGGAGTAATGTAGATAATGCACAAGAGATTTGAGCTTCGAAGAGACCTATAATGGCCACAGAGATGGACGAGGCTAACGTCAATGAGGGGACAACTTCGGGAAGCAATAGGGAATATGTAGCAAAAATTTCAAACCTAACCACAGAGAATCCAAAGTGGGATCAAAGATTAATAGAGTTGAAGAGTGCAACCAGAGTAGAGGAAGATCTAATGTCGAGTTCCAGATCTAAGGAGGCTATCCCAAATTTTCCTAGGAAGGGCCTGCGAAGCAGTAAGGACACCAAATCTAATCAATAGATGTCGATCGTGTCATGGAATGTTCGAGGAGCTAACTCGATCGGAAGATGGCGGAAGATACTAGAGGTGATTTGAAATCCCAAAAGTTCGATTGTATTATTACAAGAAAGCAAAATGAAATTGCAAAAAATAAATTAAAGAGTGCCAAATCATTGGGCATCTATACACAATCTGGAGTTATACGGGGTGGCTCGAATCTGGACCCTATGGGGCACACGAATGTGGGTTGGGTAGGTAAAATTCTTATCTGAACAGCTGATTGTGGTGGAGTTCACCAACAAAGGAGGATTGAAGATAGCGGTAGGGGCAGTTTACGGTCACAATAATCAACGTAAAAGATTCCAACTATGGCGGGACATCACTCAGACTGCTACGGAGATGGAGGGACGAATACCGTTACTACTTTGCAGGGATTTTAATGCAATATTAGCGACTGATGAGAAGCGCGAAGGCAGGCAATTTCCTATAGATATACTACCTGACTTCCAAAACTGCTTATTACACTCAGGTCTACATTGTCTAGCAAGAACGGGTCACCGATGGACTTGGAGTAATAGTTAGGTGACGAATCGAGTGGTGTGTCAACTCGATAGGGCACTATGCAATTCCAACTGGCTGGAGTTATTCCCAACGGGAAAGATAGATATGCTTCATGGAGGGACGGGCGACCACACCCCCATATTGGTGAGACTGTAAGAGATCGAGGTGTCGTGCTGGCGTCCATTTCGATTCTGCAACTCATGGCCGACAAGGGAGGGATACGATAAGGTTATCACATGCAGCTTTCAAACCATATTCTACGAAAATGCTTAATTCAGATCCGTCTAGAGACTTAAGCACATGAAGCGAGAACTTAAGATTTGGAATCAATAAAGACCAAAGAGGCCGCAGGCATATCTGGAGCGGGATTTGAAGGAGGTGCAGGAAGCACTATAATGAAATCTGCTAGATACGGATATGGCAGGCCGAGAACTGGAATTATAAAAGAATCTGTGCCAACTACGATTCCTTGAGGAAGTCCAGCTTCAGCAGTAGGCTAAGTGTTAGTGGTTGAAAGACGGGGATCGTTGCTCAAAATTCTTTCACGCTATTGTCCAGGCTCGTCAACATACCAACCTATTGGTAATTTACTTGATGCGGAAGAGAGATTATTGACTGAAGACAAGGATATTGAGAACGATAAAATAGCTTTTTATCGGGCCCTCTACAATCAAGACAACTATATGTCAACATTCTCGGAGATTATTTGTAAACAGATTATTACGGAAGAAGGAAACACTATCTTAAATAGAGCAATCACACAGGAGGAAATTGAGCAGATTGTAAGGCACCAGGGCCAGATGGGTTCAATGCTATTTTCTACAAAAGGCACTAGAGGAACTGAAATACCATATCATGCAGATAGTAGATGATTTCCTCGCCACAGGTAATCTACTTAAAGAACTTAACCATACATTTCTAACACTAGTCCCTAAAAAGGAAGAAGCGTCGGCCCTGGGGGACTTCAGGCCGATAGCTTGCTGTAACTTTATCTATAAGATTATTACGCATGTGATGTGTAAGAGAATGCAATATATAATGCAAGGGCTCATATCCGAAAATCAGACTGCTTTCATTAAAGGGCGCTCAATAGTTTAGAATTGCTTACTTGCTCATGAACTGGTCAGAGACTTCAACAAAGCAGGGGGAGGAAAGGTTTTATCAAACTAGACTTGAGAAAGGCATATGGCATGGTGAATAGAGAGTTCCTCTGTGCTGTCCTATTAGGAATGGGGTTCGAGCGTTGGTGGGTGGTCATAATTCGTACCTGCATATCTACGCCTACATTCTCTGTGTTAATCAAAGGCCAGCCACATGGGTAATTTGGCAGTAATCGAGGCTTACGTCCAGGCGACCCCCTCTCCACGTACCTTTTTACTATAGTGATGGAATATTAAACTTGCATGATGGATATTACAGTACACCAGGGGGATATTTTGCCGCTCTACCGACGGGTTCAGCCGAGGGTATCTCACTTTATCTATGCTGATGACATGTTAGTTTTTATTGAGCCGACAGAGAGAGGTATTGGGGCTTTAAATAAAGTCCTTGAAGAGTTTGGACAGGTGTCAGGCTTATGCTTAAATAAAGAAAAGAGCCGGGTGTATTTTAAGAGGGAGTGTCCATCCCAAGAACATTGGTCAGAGCTGCTAGTTATTGAGAGGGGTACCTTCCCAGTTCATTATCTGGGCCTACCACTATCAGTCACCTATGTGAGGGATATGGATTGCCAAGGATTATTACAATATGTGTAGAAGAGACTGGACGGATGGCAATCTCAAATACTATAATTTGGGGGTCGCTATGAGTTGATTAGGTCTGTTATTACTGCAATAACAGCTTACTAGATGCAGGCATTATGCATCCCGATGAGTACTATCCAGAAAATAGAAAAGTTATGTGGTAACTTTATATGGAAGTATGGGATTCATGCAATCTCATGGAAAGACATGTCGGCCAAAAGATGAAGGGGTTGGGTTACAAAGCCTGCGGGTTCGGCGTGAAGTAGGAATGCTCAAATTGGCATGGAAATTTTTGGAAGGTCGATCACAGTGGGCCAGATGGACAGCTAGAAGATACCTCAAGATGGATAGCTTCTAGGTCCAAGCAGTGGACAATAACTTTTTGGTCACATATAAAACCATTCTCTGAATTTGACCAGTTCTAAAAGAACATATCAGAAGAGTTGTGCATGACGGCAGGGCCACGAGTCTTTGGATGGATCCCTGGCTCAATCATCAGAGCATGATTGATAGACTAGGTTGGCTTGTTTATGAGCTGGTTGGTAATATGGAGAGACTGGAGGTTCTAATCCGAGAGGGGAGTGGCATGTAGCGGGGAATCAAGTAGGGCAGTGGTATACAGAGGATATAATGGGCATGCAGCTTGATAAAGAAGCCGCGAGTGATTAATGGATCTGGGAAGGATTGAGCGACGGGGAGTTCTCTAGTAAGGTGGTGTATGATCAACATCGTCCACACAGCAAACGGTGGCCTGGGAGGTCACAGTTTGGACGAAGGGCGCGACAGTTAAATTGTAGTTGTGAGCATACAGAGCTATTACAGATAGACTACTCATGCGGGATAGGCTGGCACGATCTGGCGTGTAAGTTCCAAGCATGCATTGCGTCTTGTGTGCGAGAGGAGAGGAGTCTCGAAATCATCTATTTTTTCAATTCCTGGTTTCAGGCTTTATATGGAAAACAAGCAGAGCTCAAGTGGGCATCACTACTACAAGAAGGATTGGACTGTAGGAAGTCTTTGAGGAGGTGGCTTCTATTAGAAACTGAAGCCTCACGACGTACAGACGAGCCAGGCTAAAACTGCTAGCTGCTGTTTGGCACGTCTGTCGAGAAAGGAACAAACGTATATTCGAAGGAGTTGCAACTTCCATAAATGGTATTATAAATAATATGGAATGTGATTGCAGGTGTTTAGGGGGATAGTGGTCAGCTCATTGTTATTGTATAACAGCTGGAGATTATAAGTTGTATTTTTCCTAATTATCAATAAAAGTACCCTTTCTTATTATATATATATATATATATTTATATATATATATTTTTTTTATATATATTTATATATATATATATATATATATATTTATATATATATATATATATATATATATATATATATATATATATTTTACCCTTGCTTATTATATATATATATATATATATATATATATATATATATATATATATATATATATATATATATATGTGTTTTTTTTGCTTATTATATATATATATATTAAATATATATATATATATATATATATATATATATATATATATATATATATATATATATATATATATATATATATATATTGCTTATATATATGAGGGATTCGTATCCCCTTACTTTTGCATCCCCCATGCATCCCCATAATAACACCCGTTTGATCTTGTTCAAGTCATCTAATCTTAACCGTTGAAAAATCAACGATTAAGATTAGATGACTTAAACAAGATCCAATGGATGTGAAAGAGGGGATGTATATGCAAAAGTGAGGGGATACGGATCCCTCCTCACATATTAAATTCAAATGAACTCCACAAATTATCAAAAATTCACCAAAATCAATATAGCCTATTAGGAGCCTAAGACCCAATCTTGGGAAAAAAATGAAGTAATTTTTCCTAGGGATTCTCTAGGATCATTTAATTTAATTTGTTTTAATTCTAAAATAACTAAAATAATTTGATTTCATAATATAATAATTATGATTTT
>JANAVB010007397.1:13182362-13317362 GCA_029216955.1 Iris pallida
ATGATATTTATCCATTATTTCTTTAATTTTTCTCCTGTCCGTAACCATTCCTATTATTCCTATTCCTTCGCCCATTTCGAGACTACCTTATGTTGACCTTAACTAATTTGACCCTTATGGACCCAATGGAACTGTCCGTGCTACCACCCGAGGTCATCTTGTATAGTTGTTGCACCGAAGTCGTAGTTCATGCCACATTGATCATCGCAGCACACCAGGCGTCCTACCAGGCAAGACACCTTGCCTTTACTGTTTAATTTCTTGCTCAATACCATGCATGTTTTATTTCTTATAAGTTATTCTTTCAAAACCATATGTAGTTGCAAATTACTATAATTTAGTATAATTTATGCATTTGGCCTAGAGTTAAGGGACCACCTTTGTTTGTGTCGCATTCATTGGCCCGATACTTGTGTGCCATGATGTCACGTGTCTCATATAGATTCGGACTTGCGTACCGACCGTATATTGGTACGTACATGACGAGTAAGGATATAACTGCTAACGTAATTGCCAAGAAGACTTAGCGATTATTAGAAATATCGTGGTGTGGATTCAGCACGAGTAGTGCATGGGGAGGGAGAAGAAAGTTATTAGGCGCTGGGGCTTTCACACATTTACTTTTCTCTAGCTGTCATTAGTGACTCAGTCGAGAGCTAGTGTGCCATGCATTTATTTACTTTTCTCTAGATACCACTAGTGCCTCGGTTGAAACACAAATGTGTCGTGCATTTACTTTCCTCTAGCTGCCGTTAGTGACTCATCCGAGAGACTAGTGTACCGTACATTTATTTATTTTTTTCTAGATGCCACTAGTACCTCGGTTGAAATGCTAACGTGCCATGTTTCTAGTCTCGAGAGCCCTTATGTGGAACGTTGTCTTCAAAATGCATTTTCACATAGAAGGGTTAAGGACCTTTATTTGTTTAGTCATATATACTTTTCTGTTGAGCTTTTATTACTCAGTTTTGGGCATGATATTGTGTGTCTTGTTATGTTCCTCTGAGGACATGGTTATCTCGCCAGGTGTGTGCTGTTGTCTTTCGCAGGTGTTCTAGCCGTGGCCATGATCATCTCTATTTCTTCGAGGATGATTGCACGATGGTCGTCTTCGCTTCGCTCGCCAAACTCTTTCTTTGTTGTGTATTTCTTTTAATAGTTGGTAGTAGAATTGTGTTCGCCCAACTACATGTACCAAAGACAATTCATAGTTGATTATATGGTATCTTTTATTCCTTTATTTGTGGATGAGATTAGTTAGCCTTGGTTTTACTACATTTATAGCTTATGTATACATACGAGACCCGTGTATTTCGTATGCATGTAGCTGGCGTGTCTACGTACTTAGTCCTACGTATTTTGGGACTGGGGCGTTACATATTTTTGTGGTGGCCCATGCAGGTCAAGATAAATTGTTTGGTTACTTTACCGTACCAAGCAAGCCTGCGTATAGGATTAGAGTCTAGGATCTCATCCACATACTTGACCGCCTTCTCGCTTGACTCCTCGAGTTACATCTTGCTTGATCCCTTCTATCGTGATTCGTGCCCTTCTTTCGTGCTTGATAGAGATTAATTAGTTAACCCATATTAGGTGGAGGAAGTGGGGCTAAAGTAAGAGCAGTATACATTACTTTACGATAGCCAGAGTGCCATTCACCTTGTTAAGAACCCGACATTTTATAGTCGGTCCAAGCATATTGAGACTTGGTATCATTGGATACGGGATTTGGTTGAAAAGAAAGACACGACGCTTGAGAAAATTCATACAGATGACAACGGAGCAGACATGTTCACGGAGGTTCTTCTAAGAGAAAAGTTTGAGTTCTGTCGGAGGATCGTCGGGATGACGACCCCCTCCACATAGTTGTGAAGGAGAAATTTGTTGGAGTGGGTGAAATTCCCAACCAATGTGGAAAAAACCCAGAGTCAGATTGGGTATTCCTATATATAATAGAAATCTTCTAATAGATTTGGATTGGATATTTCTATATATTATAGGAATATTCCAATGGAGTTGGATTGGCTATTCCTATATATAATAGGAATACATCAATGATTTAGATTGAGTATTCCTACATATAGTAGAATACCTCAATTAGTTATGGGTTTGAGGATATATATACTAGGTGTTTCCTCACCATAAAATATATCTCAGAAAAAAGAGGAGCAATAGTGCCTTACAACTTTTGAGAGAGAGAAATGATTGAAGACTATTGTGAAGGAGAGTATGAACATCTACCATAACCCTAACCCTTTATTTGTGTCCGTCCTAATTGATGTATATGTATGTGTCTTAGTTTGGGTTTGTGTGTGTACTGAGGATGTGTTAACCATTAATATCATTAAATTCTTACTATCCACACAATCTGGTTACTTGGTAGTTTACTATGAACATCCATCATTTGTATACCATATCTTGATTTTTAAACTTATAATTTCTAGTTAGTGTATTTTTATATAGGATGGAAGAACAGTCATCCATTCAAAGGTTTTTTTCTCAAGTTTTAGAGAGCCAAAAATCTAGGGAAGGGCAAGAGTTTGAAACTTGGGAAGATGCATTTGAATTCTACAATACATATGCAAAACAAGCAGGTTTTAGCATTAGAAAAGATGGGGGCAAGAAGAAGAAGGGTATTGACATATGGACTTGGAAAAACTTATGTATGTTCCAAGGAAGAGAAACAAACTCATGTCATGAACGAAAGAGGAAAAACCCAGAAAATAAGAATTTAAGGAAGCGAGGAAGAACTCGTTGTGATTACAAACCAAAATGAATGTCGTTCGGAATAAGCATAATGATCTTTATCGTGTCTCAATTTTCATAGAAGACCATAATCATCCACTTTCAACTCCCGAAAAAGTTCACTTTTTAAGGTCGTACCATAAGGTTTCAAGTGTTACAAAGGATGTAGTAGATGACTTTGAAGTTGCAAATGTACCAACAAGCGAACAACTACGATTAATAGCAAAAAAGCAGGCGGGATTAAAAATATGGGGTGTACTGAGAAAGTTATCAGAAATTATAAAAGGACTAAGAAAGAAAAAAGAAAAGGTCATGATGCGAGGTGCTTGAAAGTGTATTTTTATCAAAAAGGTGAAGAACCCTTCATTTATTTTAAGTTTATGAAAGATGAACACAACAATATGACGATGTTTCTGGGTGGACTCTATTGCAAGAGAAGCTTACACACTCTTTGGTGATGTAGTTGTGTTTGATACAACATACAACACTAATGAATATTGCATGATTTTTGCTCCACTCATAGGAGTTAACCATCATGGTCAAACTATTGTACTTCCATGTGCTTTTTTAAGCGATGAGTCGAAAGAGTCATTTAATTGGTTGTTTAAAGAATGGCTCAAAGTTTTTCCTACTCCACCAAAAGTGATAATTACAGACCAATGTCCCTCAATGATGGAGGTAATACCTGAAGTTCTTCCAACTATAATCCATTGATTCTGTATTTGGCATATCATGAGTAAGTTTTCAGATAAACTTGGCCCACTAGCTACTAAACTTTATTATGATTATTTCAAAGACAGTGTGTATAATTCAGAGACTATGGAAGATTTTGAGATAAGTTGGAAGAATGCTTTAGAAAAAAGTGGTTTAGAAGATAATCATTGGTTGAAGATTATGTATAAAATTCGTGAGAGATGGGTTCCCGCTTATCTCAGAGACCATTTTTATGCTGGAATTTCAAGTAGTCAAAGAGCATAAAGTAACCATTCTTTCTTCATGAAGTATATTGATAAAAAAAATTCATTGATGTTTTTTCACATGTTTTAACATGGCAATTGAACACCAAACAAATGAAGAGTCAAGGAAGGAGCATGATGATATTTAGAATCCCTAAAATTGTTAACAAGGATGCCTACGAAAGAGCATATGCATAGTGTCTATACACGAAAATATTTCTAATTCTTTCAAGAAGAGGTTGTAGAAAGTCAAGTTTATTTTGCAAATTGTTAAAGAATGATGAGTTTCATATGGTATATGAAGTTCATAGAATTGATATGCATACGTCCACAGTTCGAAATCATGTATATGACAAACGTGTCAAAATTGCAAAGGGTAGTTGCAAAAAAATTGAATTCGATGGAATTCCTTGTAGACACATAATAGCTTTTCTAAAAATAAATGTAGAGTTCCATTTGCTTGATGAATATATTTTGACAAGATGGACTAAGAGTGCCAAATTTGTAATTGGTAGGGACAAGGATGATTTGAAACTCAAAGCTGGAGCTGAGTCTCTAATGATAGGAAAGACAATGTTACTCATCTTTGGTCTTCAACAGTGGATCTTGCTTGGAAAGTGCAAAAGGAACATAATATTTAAAGAAGATTTTAGAATCTCCAATGATCAACATTAAAGGCATTATAAATATTACTGTTGAAAAGGAGCCGACGGTGAGCATTAAGTGCTCGAAGATCATCAATGAGCCACTTGTAGTCAAGGCAAAAGGATCTGGAAAAAGGCTTCAATCTTCAAAAGAGAAAGCGATGGTGAAACCTAGACTTCGTCGGGTATGCAATCATCGCGGAGTGGCGCACGACTCACGGAATTGTCCATTGTTGACTGATAAGTAAAAATTTGGATTGTTATTATGTAGTGCTTAAGGGTATTCGGGATGTTATTTATTGAGTTGATTTTTTTAGTGCTTATGAGTATTTTAATATGTATTCTTATGTTTTCTTACGCATTCTAATCATAATTCAAATATTTTTTTTATGCAGAACATGATTTGCAGCTTGGAGGATTATGATTTCATCAATTTTTACTTGGTGGAAGTTTTATTTGCTTACGGAACATATGCTTATTTGCTTACTAGAAGGTAAAATTTTATTGCTGGATACATTGCTTGGATATCTTGGTTGTTAAAACTTTCCCAAGTTTGTCCTTTGTGATAGAGACTTAACCATGTCTATTATGTCAACATGCTAGTGTTATTGAGAGGGGAATAGAGAAGAGAGATCTTCATTCTCTGTTATTCGCTAGTTATATTTTCCTGAGGAACTTATAAACGGTCATTTGGGATGCTGCAAATTCCAAGATTATGGACATGCATATTTAGATATAGTTAGCTCATTATTTTCTCCTATTTGATAATTAATGATGATTGTGTTGTTGGGAGTCATGATATCTGCTTGATCAAGCAAAGGACCATAGTGAGTTACAAGTTCTATTAGAGAATTATCTTCCCTAGTTTTCATTACCATTTCCTGTACAATATACTTTGATTAGTTTAAGGGAGGCTGCAGTAAACGATAACAATAAATTGAATGAGTGGCAAGACTGGATGTCTTTTTATTTTTAGTCTTTTAAACCATGTATTTTCTTCTCATATTTTTTTTATATATCAGGTGTGTAGAGAGATCCTGTACCCACTTGTGTCTGGTATGCTCTTGGAGATCATACTGAAGTTGCTGGAGTCCCCAAATGCTCTGAAGACAAAATTGGCCGAGCTATGGATGTCCTGAGGAACATTACAAAGCAACCTAGCATACCCAATGAAGTTAATTTTATGATATTTGTTAAGTTTGGCTCTCAACATACTGTTTTAAGACTATTTTGAAGTTAATTTTAGGATATTGGAGTTTGACATCTATTTTCTTTTTGTTCTTATGTTTTCGTTTGGTACCTTATTTTCATACATTTATTACCGTTGGTTTAATATTGTTCCATTGTCATTAAATTTCTGATTACATGTGTTGTTATTCTCGAAATAGATCTGGATGGAAGAATGAACAGAATTTAGAGATCTACTTGCAAATAAATTTGCTCTCTATTCTGCTATACCAACTTTCAGACGCAGAGATCCACTTTCAAATAAATTTGCTCTCTGTTCTGACTCTATAGGATTTCGGAGAATACTTACAAATGAATTTGCTTTCCTAGTTTCCTTTGAACTGAGTTTCAACACTTTTTGAGATTCCTGCTGTTTGCCATTAAAATCTTTTAATTGTAAATTTCAATTACAAACAGAACAGTATTATAATGTAGGAGTACACTTTTGTTTATCTGGGTCCCTTGTACCGATGGAGAGAGTGGTAATGCGTTGACTCTGTTGACGATCTGACGACGATTATCAGTTCTCTGAAGGTCTGAGTTGCTCTGGGTGCTGGAGCTTACGGAGAGGAAGAAGACGTTGAGTGTCTGTATCTGCCTCTCTCTGTGTATATGTAGGTTCGTAGCTGTGTGTGTGAAAGAAGGAAATAATCCCTCTATTTATAGCTTTGTAGGCTAGCTGCTCATGCGTGTATATGTAGGATGCGCCGATTTGTGGAGATGCCACGTGGTGATAGCTGATGGAGGCGCATGGACGATGCGCTCTGATTGAGGAGTAGAACCCTTTCTGTTGCCTTTGTGGGCTGCGATCGAGCTGACATATAGCAATGGAGAGGATCTTTCAGTTGCTGAGATCTTGGGTGATTAGCACCCCTTCATAGGCTGAATCAAGTCAAAGGACACGTGTCGTAGGTCCATGGCTCGAAGATCTCGAATTTGGTGGAGAGTGATCTGGTAGGATACGCCTGAGATTGGGCGCATGAGGAGACTTTGGCTTGTGACCTTTAGGAGTCACGAACCAGTCTGAGCATACGGCTTTTGAGGCGCATGCGAGGCTTCTGTAGTGACTTTGACTTCTGTCTTTAGGGATCAGAGGAAAGTCTGAGGCGCATGGCTTTTGAGGTGCATGCAGAGATTTAGGCACATGGCTGCGGAGGCGCATACGAAATGGTTGGGCGGCCACGTGGCTTGTAATCGCCGGAGAAAAGCAATGATGATGCTGACGTCGGCAACGCTTCGTCTTCTGAAAAAGCTGTCAACTGTTCAGTCCTCGGGGGACGTGCTACCAACTCTATCAGACTTCAGTATTTAATGTTCTTTGACAAGTGATAGGCTGTTGAGTGGGCACATTGATCTACGTTCCACTAGGCGTATAGGGACCCATGGGCGCATCCTTATAAGGTGCTTGGTGCTGATGGGCGCGTCATTATGATGCGCGGTCTGACCAGCGCATCTGTTTGCATGACACGTCTTTATTACCCCGACTGTTACGTTCTTCGAGTGCTTTAAATAGCCGTTTTTGACTTGGCTAAATTCGAAGCATCATGTTCATCACCATTAATGCAAATTTATTGCACGGGATTCAGAGAGCCCGCCACTTGGCATATGGGTTTGATTTGCCCGACCTATAAATAGTAGCAATGAAAGAGTTTGCTTCTCGTTCTCTCACGTCCTCCTGAAATAAACTTGTTTGCTCGAGCACATTCTGTTGACGAGATGCTTCCGAGGGTGAAGATGTGATGCATTGTCTTCATTGATGCACTTGAAGGTGACTATTACATCCAAAAGTCGGAGTCGAGGTCTTCTGAGGCAGGCAGAAGGTGCCTATTGCATCCAAAGATCGGGATGCTCGAGCCTCATCTTTGTTATGCTAGAAGAGCCGCAGATCAGAATTGCAGTGCTCCGATCATCTTTCTTGGGCTTTGGGAGAGCTCCTCCTCCTGCCAGAGTGGGTGTTGCCCATTCTGGTTGTGTTGAAAGCCTCTTTTTGCCGCAGGTATTGCGGTGCTCTCCTCTTCCTTTGGAGAGCTCTTCCTCCAGCTAGGAGGTTGATTGCCCACCCTCGTTCTACTCAATAAATGCTTCATTAGTCGAAGCATTTGATCAGGGTCGAAGTGGCGCATATGCTTAGACTTCATGATGCACATAACTGAGGCTCTTGAAGAGATGCACCTGACTGAGACGCCAAAGAGATGCGCCTGACTGAGATACAGAAGGGCGACACATAACTGAGCTACTGAAGGAATGCACATAACTGAGGATGCACATGACTGAGCTGCTGAATGGATGCGCTTGGCTGAGACGCTGAAGTGATGTGCCAAACTGAGAGCGCATGGCGGTTGCTGCGCCTAGCTGTAGACGTAGGGTCTTTTCTTTGTAGAAATTCTCCTTTGTACAGCCCTTTTTTAGACATATAATAGACTTTTATATGAAATAAAAATCTTCTTTTTTAATGTCTATGCTTTTGCTGTTTGCTATGCCAAGTACTTCATCTGAGCTTCCTAGCGCATGAAATGTTAGGCGCATAGGATTTCTGGTCCTGAAATTCTATGCTTCTACAAGACCCCCTTCAATGTTTTTAAAACTTTTTGTCAAGTTTTGGAATACTTTGAATAAGAAGCATGGTGGTGTCTTCAAAGGGGCACATGGATGCTCCGCGCATCAGTGATGGGGCGCATGCTCCTCTCAGTTATTGCAAATGATAACGCTTCGATAACCAAAAAAGATTAATGATGATCTTTTTAGATTTATTTGCAGTTATCTCCTCACAGAACCCGAGGCGGCGGCTGATGTCACTCCTCATCGGTTTACGCGTATATCGAAGCCTATAAATAGGCATCTGATGGAGAGAGAGGGTTCTTCTCTAGTTTGCTTTGTTCTTCTCTAGAGTTCTTCTTTCGAAAAACCCTAAACTTTTTCTTTCACGAAATGGCCCCCAAGACTCCTCGTGGTGGTGCTGGCAAGGGGAAAGAGCCTGCGGAGTTCATCGAGGAGGATGTACCAGTCACCATTGTGACTCCGGCCGAAGTTCAGCCTGCGGTGACGGGTGGGTGTGATCCCTCAACTTTTTAGATGAGTCTGGAGCACATGGATGAGTTGCATCATGTTGCTGTGCCCTAACTCTTTATCGTCGACGCGCATGGACTTCAATCCTGATGATGCGCCGAGGTTATTCCGCCGAACGCATGGGTTTAGGCCCTGATTATGCGCCAAAGCTTCACTGCTGACGTGTATGGGTTTAAGCCCTGATGATGCGTCGAAGCTTCACTGCTAACGCACAAGGGTTAAGCCCTGATGATGTGCTGAAGCTTCACTGCTGACGCGTATGGGTTTAAACCCTGATGATGCGCCGAAGCTTCACTGCTGACGCGCATGGGTTTAAACCCTGAATGATGTGCCGAACCTTCACTGCTGACGCGCATGGGTTTAAGCCCTGATGATGCGCCGAAGCTTCACTGCCGACGCGCATGGGTTTAAACGCTGATGATGCGCCGAAGCTTCATTGCTGACGCGCATGGGTTTAAACCCTGATGATGCGCCAGGTTGCTTAACGTACCGAATATTTTGTCTTCTTAAGGCTTCTATGTCGCCTGAGTTTTGTTTTTGCTGTGTCAGTGTCGATGACTATTCCTTTACTGAATGAAGTCCTTCTGGATGCTTCTCTTTGCCAAATGGGAGTTGATTTCGACGAGGAGGTTATTAACCCCGCGAAGGCTGCTATCCTACTGAAGCAGCCTTCCGATAGACTGCTGTAAATCCAGGATCAGTCGCCTGTTTTCCTCCAGAGTATAATGAAGAGCGGCAAACTAAAATTCCGCCGAGTCCGAGGATGCGACTTTCTTGAAACTAGCCTTTCTATTTGGTGACCGCTTGACCTCCACCGAGGCGAAGGTACTAAAGATCAATGAAGACTGGTTCTTCTCTGCGAAGGGCATGGTTCTGTACATGCGACAACTCGAACGCCAATTGCCGCTGACGGCTTTCTACCATTTGGCTTCCAAGAGAAGGATACCATGGAAACTTACTCCTTCTCAAAGAGGGGCAGTGGGGGTACCCTTTTGATTGATGTTACTTCGAATCAAAGGAATACCTTAGCTGCCTCGTGAGCGGGCCCTCGTTCAATTGTCGAACTTTGCGCCCTGGGAGCCTTTATAGTGAAGTCCCTAATGACACCTTTGCCTTTGGTACTTCGACCTTTGCAAATCGGATGTTAACGTCAAAGGTTATGTATCCGAAAGGTGGCTTTAGGGTTGAAGGTTGGTGTCACCACGTGCCGAAGTGGGACGAGTTGACCCTTTGGGTGTTGTCGAAGTTCAAGACTGAGCTTAAAGAGATTGGGCTGACGGCCGCTATCCGTGCCACATAGGCCGGCGTGGATCTCAACAAGCATATGTTTCTTGCACTCTTGGAAATGTTCAATACCCAGAATGACACTTTCTTTACTCCAGTGGGGGAGTTGGGATTAGCTCTCCATGAGATGTACGAGGTGTCCAAGCTTCCCTGAGGCTCAGAACCGTATGAAGAATATTTCCCGACAAATAAAGAGATCCTGGTTCTGGAAAAGAAGGACCCAGAGATGATGGCCATCTTCAAAGAGGTGGCAAGCCATCATTATCTGCTGCAACGGAAGGACAAAGGAAAGTCACAGCCTCATGTGACTACTTGGAGGGATTATGTCTTCAAGCAGGACCTGGCGGACTCTATGAAGGTTCGGTTTACGACTCCACAGGTACTGAAGCATGCGGAAGTAACCTCCGAAATGAGCCGACTAGACGAGAAGGCTCCTCGTTCAAATGAGAGAGGCGAGGATGTATATAGCTGTTTCTGGCATTGCGTGCACCGGATGTCATACAAGGCAGTGTTGACTGCGTACTTGATGATATGGCTCCGGGACTGTGTGTTCTCAGGTGGGTCAGGCTTTGTGGAGAGGGTGACCCGGAACCTCATTTTGCCAGCAGTGAAACTGTCTTTTGGTCGCCCTTTGGCTCTTCTCCCCGTGATGGTGTGTAACCTGCTGCGGGGTTTGAGGGATTTTACGGATGACGTGGTCTATGAGAGGGGCAGAAAAGACAACTTTCCCCGTACCGAGCTACCATTCCATTATCTGATGGGATGGTTAATTCTGCACCACCCGAACGTGTTGAGTCCGGGTCTTGAAGACGATCACGTTGAGGGTGACGCCTTTATCCGTCAGTTTCTACAAGAGGAAGTGGCTGCACACCGGAGTCCCCGTCTGTAGGAGAGTCTTGTCTTATCTTCAGGGGTGGGAGATCGTCAAGGTCAGTCCCATCTTCAAATATTTCGAGGCTGACCAAGATTTAGAAGACTATGGTGAGGATGCGATCACTCTGCTGAAATATGGGTTTCGTTGGTCTACCGCAACAAAAATAAGTGTTACCTGGAGCCATATCTGTCGAGCCGGTTTGCTCGCCAGTTTGGTTATACCCAGCTAATGTTACGAAACCCCAGTAACAGTCTGGGGTTTACTGGAAGTTTGCTGGATGGAGCCCGAGGTTGGCAATATTACAATGCCGGGTGCACTGGGGTTCGTTTTAATACACCAGTTCACAACCCTCGGCCACAGATCCTGTATTCGGCCGTTAAGCTATATTGTGCCATGAATACTATGCCTCCTGATTATGACAGGGAGACTAGTTTTATTGTTGGAACTCAGCTTGAGGCTACGAAGAACATGTTGGCGGCGGCCCGGTCATATCGTCCAACAGAGTTGGCGGGATATCGGGCTGCTGCTGCAGTATCAACGGGAGGCACTCAGGAAGATCCTCCAGCCGGAAAGAGGCGGGCTGACGCAGAAGTCGGTTCGTCTGTACCAAAAAGGCCGAGAAAAGTGATAACTCCAAGGGCAGCTACGGGAGTGCCGCCTGTAACGCCAATGGAATCGATTCCTGCTGAGGTAAAGGCGTACCCCATAGTCTGGCTCGTTCTGTCATTTTTGTGACATATGCTTTCTTTTTGTAGGAACCGTTGAAGAAAAAGACCTGGGTTTCGAAACTGGGCGTCAATAAATCGAAGGAGGTAGCGAGCTCTTCTGATGAGCGCATTCCTCCGATTGTAATGTCTTCCGTGGAGGAGAATCCTGACAATGTCATTCCTGCGAAGATTTTAGTACCTCCAGATTATGTTGGAAGGGAAGCTGAGGTTGAAGCAGTTTCCGGGAGGGTTCAAGTTGCCGTGGGGGCCCCTGAAAATTGAGGACCCAGCCAATACGGGGCTTCCAGATGATGAAGTGGAGTGGAGTTCGTCGTCTTCAAAAGACGTTCTCCAGAGATGAGTGAGCTTGTTGCTGGAGCAACAGACATGATTGAAACAGAGGAGAGGGATAATTCCCCTCCTTATCATGATGAGGGGAGGTCCGCTGCAGCGTTGCCGAGCCCTACCCCAGACTCAGCAGCGGAGGCTGAGGTGGCTGTCGACCAAGGAGGCAGTGACAGATTCTATCCCCGTGGACAGATCCGATAAGGAAGGTGAGACTCGTCTACCGAGCTTGACTCCAGAAGAGCCGAGTCAAGAATCAAGTGCTGATCTCGCTACTTTGCCAGAGGGGGAAGGTCCCGTGCGGCCTGCTGATAGCGTGTTGGAGGTGGAGGAGATAGCCCCTAACGTCGGAGGTCCCTCCGAGCTTGAGAAGGGTAAGGATTTGCTGGAAACCCCTGTTGCTCCTTCTACTTGGGGTACGATATCGACGCCCCTCTCGGCTCCTTCCGCTCTTTTGGCTCCTCGGCTAGTGGCGAAGTTTAAGCCCCTGTTGAGGGAGAGTCCGTTGATGCCGAGGTTTCAGCCTCGCAGATTGAAGCCGGTGGGTCTTCTTCCGGTCCGTCGTCTAGAGCAGGTCCTTCAATTCCTACTATGACACCGCGAGTGCTAGCGGATGCGGATGAGTACGTGAAGTTTATCGTTGAGGCGGTGTACAAGATGCTGCAGAGGGGCGTATCGGCAGTAATGAATGCCAATGGGAGTTTCACGGCGACAAAAACCCTGGCACTCCCTCACATTGGTCTGATACATTCCCACCAGGGCCATGATCATATGGCCGAGATCCTGGAGGCATCGGTGGCCGAGCTAGACCAGCTGCTTTTCGAGTTTTAGTGTATTCAGCGAAATGATTTCTTCGTCCTGATAGACGCGGAAAAGGAGAAGTTGATCGCTAAAACTGAGTCATCTTATCAGGCCACCGTGGGTGTCTGGGAACGCGAGGTGGCCGAAACTGAGGCTGTGGTAGAGAGGCTATCTCAGTCCACGCAGGAGAAGGTGGAGTTGCGAGCTACGTTGGACGCTAGTATAAGCCGAGGTTAATGCCAAGATTCGCCTCCTTGAAGACCAGCGGGCCCAACTTTTATTAGATGCTGAGCGAGTCCAGGCTGAACATGTAGCATCTAAAGAGGAGGAAGCAGCTTTCACCCGCCAGGCTCTTTCTTTGGCCCAGCAGTGGCAACAGTTGGACGAGAAGCATGAGGATGACACTTCTCCTGAGGCAATAGAAATGATGCGTCAAGAAGCCGAACGCCGAGTCCTAGCGACCGTAGCGACTTGGGCGGCAGACTTGAAGCGTCAGATCGAAGAGCTTTCAGCTAATCCTGGAGATGCTTAGGGATTGTTGTCTCTCCATTTTTTTGTTATTTTGTGTAATTTGTAACTCCTGCTGGGGATGTAATTCTTTACTTTTAAATAAAGAATAAAGAGTTTTATGGTGTGTTCATTCTTGCTGTCATAAACTTGATGATTTGTATGGACCTATTATCTTTTGCGCACCTTGGTTTTTAGGTACAGATAATAAGTTTGGGAGAACCGACATGTTTGTTCAGAGGTAACGTGGACGTGGCAAATATGGGGTTCAAATGATAGAATCTTCCTACACTAGAGGTGCTATGGACGTGGTAGGAATGACTCTTGAGAGATACGCAAAACTACTCAGAGGTAATGTGGACATGGAAGTTCTGCTGATCAATGTACGACAATGCAGGGGTTGTCTGTATAGGATGTTTACTCAGAGGTAATGTGGACATGGTAAACATGATGGGTAGCGTAGTCTTACGGAGCGTAGGATTTTGCTTTGTAGGCCGTATAGGAGCAACTCAGAGGTAATGTGGACGTGGTTGTCCTTCTACTGGAGGATAGAACGCCACGGAACAGCTGGGTTCCGAAAGCGTAAGATTTTGTGGAAGAAAATCGTACGTGAGCTCCGATGATTGGGTCCACAGACTCTCTTGTTGGGTGGAGATAGAAGTACATGTCTGAAGGATGTCAAGAGTAGTACTTCTTTAGGAACTTGCCGTTGATGGGCATCATGAACAAGTCCCTATTGGGTTTGGCGAGGCGGTAAGCACCGTTTGAGTATACCATCTCTATGATGAAACGTCCCTCCCACTTGGGCTCGAACTTTCCTGGTGTCTTGTGAGTTAACACCATCGGCCTCCTGACTGCCAGAACCAGGTCGACTACTTGGAAAGTCCTCTGCTTGACCTTCTTGTTGAAAGCCTGTGATATACGGGCTTGATAGAGTTCGATGCGTTGTTGAGCTAAGAGACATTTTTGGTCAAGTGCGTCCAATTCTCGCAGACGGTGACGTTTATTGTCTTTTTCTGTGAGTTGATTTGTGATCGCTACTCAGATTGAGGGTATCTGGATCTCGAGAGGCAGTACCGCTTCGCTCCCGTAGACTAAGAAGAATGGTGTGTTGCCCGTCGGGGTCTGTACCGTTGTGCGGTAGGCCTAAAGGCATTCGTCGAGCTTTTCGTCCCAGTCGCGTTTGTTGGATGACACGACCTTTTTGAGTAGCCTGACCATAGTTTTATAAAATGCCTCGTCCAATCCGTTTGCTGCCGGATTGTAGGCGGTCGATGCCATGTTCTGAATGCGATTCTTATCACAGAATCTGCTGAAAACATGACTGATGAATTGTGGACCATTATCGTAGATAATCTTTCGAGGTACCCCGAAACGGTAGATGACATGGTGCTTGATGAAGCTGTTCACCCTAGAGCTTTTCACTTCCGTCAGCGGAATTGCTTCTGCCCTATTTGGAGAAGTAGTCGGTGATGGCTAGGATGAAGCGGTGTCCCCTTGATGAAGGAGGGGTGATCGGTCCTACAATGTCCATGCCCCAAGCTTCGAAGGGCCAAGAGGCGACCGTAGAATGTAGTGGTTCCGACGGTGTATGGATGAAGTCGGCATGGAGTTGGCAAGCATGGCACTTCTTAGCATAGTCGACAGCGTCGGCTGCCATGGTTGGCCAGTAGTAACCCATGCGTCGCAGTCGATCCTGCAACTTAGGACCAGGTTGATGGGCCCCGCAAGTTCCGACATGAGCCTCTCGAAGGGCTTTGGCTGCTTCTTCGCTGGACAGGCATCGAAGGAGAAGTCCATCGTTGGAGCGTCGGTACAACATTTTAGTGGCTGTATCATAATAAAATCGAAGGGAACGCCTCCTGATCGAGACAACTTCTTTGGGGTCTTCTGGGAGGATTCCGTAGACAGCGAAGTCGATGAATAGGAACCTCTAGTCTCGGATGTTAACACCAGCACTTGTTGACATGGCATGGGCCGTTTGTGAGCACAGGTTGTTTTTAAGATAGGCCAAGTCTCGACCAACTACCGTGACATAGTATTGAGTTCCGAAGGGTGCTTCCAATGAGGCTGCGAAGCCAGCCAGAGCGTCAGCCTCCAGATTTTGTAACCGAGGTACGTGTTCTATGAAGAACATGGTGAAGGCTGTAATAATATTCAATGCAACTTCATAGTAAGGAACCAGATCTTTATGGCGAACTTCGTATTACCCTCGGATCTGGTTAACGATGAGTTTTGAGTCGCCGTAGGCTTCCAGATAATCCACCCCCAGCTGTTACGCCAGTTGGAGTTCCATGATGAGAGCAGTTGTACTCGGCAGCATTGTTGGAGCACGGCTTTGAAAGGGAGTAAGCACGCTGGATGACCAGCTGATCGAGGGAGACTAAGACTACCCTACTCCGGCGATGATTTTGCCTTTGGAGCCTGTTCTTGAAGCGCCATCGAAAAATATCCGCCAGACGGAGCTTTCTTCGGTGACATTTGATTCTTGGACCTCATCCGGGATGTCTTCATAGAGTCTGGAGGACTCTGGGATGGGGTGCACGGCTAAAAAGTCGGCTAGAACTTGACCCTTGACGACTTTTTGTGGAACGAACACCATGTTGTATGGCATCAATAGGATCGCCCATGTAGCCAACCGGGAGTTCAATGATCCTGGCTTCGTCATGAGAACCCTGAGTGGATTGACTCGGGAGATGACATGAATTGTCTGGCCTGAGACATAATGGCGAGTCTTTTGGATGACGAACACCAAAGCCAGACACTCCTTTTCAACGGGGTT
Source organism: Iris pallida (assembly GCA_029216955.1). Classification (NCBI taxonomy): domain Eukaryota; kingdom Viridiplantae; phylum Streptophyta; class Magnoliopsida; order Asparagales; family Iridaceae; genus Iris; species Iris pallida. The sequence continues at coordinate 13,198,301 of JANAVB010007397.1, forward strand.
GTATCGGTGTTCGGCCCCGATTAGTGTCCTACTGTGGTAGTAGATAGCTTGTTCGTAGCCCGCATCGTTGTTCTGAGCCAACAAAGCGTCGAGGGAATGGTCCATGGTCCGAATGTAGAGGAGAAATGGTTTGCCTGAGACGGGTGCCACCAGGACTGGCGGGCTTGTCAGGTAAGCTTTGATGTCATCGAAAGCTTTCTGGTATTCCCCTATCCAGACGTAAGAGACTCCCTTCTTCATGAGCTGAGTTAAGGGTTGGCATTTTCCAGAAAGGTTTGCTATAAACCTTCGGATGTATGCCAGACGCCCCTGCAGGCCTCGAAGTTCTCTGAGATTCTTCGGAGGATCCATGTCAAGGATGGCCTTGGTCTTCTCGGGATCGACATTAATGCCTTTCCCCGTGATGATGAAGCCCAAGAACTTTCCGATAGAAACCCCAAGGAAGGATTTAGCAGGGTTCATCTTGAGTTGATGCGCTCGCATGAGATCGAAGACTGTCTTCAGGTCTTGTAGGTGATCTCCTTTGAGACGGCTCTTGACTGCTATGTCATCAACATAGCACTCAACTGTCTTACGAAGATGTTGACGGAAGATGGTACTCATAGCTCGTTGGTATGTAGCACCAGCGTTCTTCAAGCCAAATGGCATCACTGTGTAGCAGAAAACCCCCTTCGGCATCCTGAATGACGTATGTTTTGTGTCATCGGGAGAACATCTTGATCTGATTGTAGCCCGAATATTCGTCCATAAAAGACATGCGTTCGAAGCCCCATGTATTGTCGATCATCACATTAGTGATTGGAAGCGAGAATTCGTCCTTCGGGCAAGCGGTATTGAGGTCCCTGAAGTCGATACGGACTCGTATCTTCCCGTTCTTCTTGGTGACAGGGACGACGTTGGCCACCCAATCCGGGTGTTGCTCTTCATGGATAAACCCGCTGGTCAGGAGTTTGTCCACCTCTTGATCGATAGCGTTCATGATGTAAGGACAAAAACGTCGTTGTTGTTGCTTTATAGGCTTGGCATCAGATAAGATGTTAAGCCTATGCATCGTGATCTGAGGATCAAGTCCTGGCATATCTTTGTAGCTCCAGGAGAAGACGTCGATATATTCTTTAGCCAATTGGACCAAAGATTTTCGGTCTTCTCCTTTGAGGCTTTTGCTGATGAAGATGGGTTTGGAAGAAGATCCATCTCCGAGGTCGATCTGCTCGACTTCGTCTTCTGTAGGGGGTTCGCAGTAATTCAAAGCGAGACTTCCACTGTGCTCCTAGGCGTTGAACCCAGGGTTCTTCCTCAAAGAATTCTGGCATTTGGTCATCACCTTCATCCTCTTAAGTTTGTGTAGATGCCATATTGAACTGATAGCACTTTCTTGAAAAAAGAGCCGATACTGGTATCGGAATCCCAAGTTGATGCTTCGGACGAGTGAGAATGTTCTACTTCTTCTGCTTCTGAACTTTCTGGAGTTGTCGGTGGCGTGACGTAGCCTACCCCCTGTCGAGTTTGATGATAGTAGTCCTGCGGCTTTCCTTTAGGTGTTGGGAGCCAGAGAGGAAGACGTCGACCCTTGCCATAGTTTAGGCCTTTGTTGCTTTTTAGATCATAACCCATCTTTTGGATGAGGTACTTTGTCCTTGTCCGTGTACCGATAGACTTGTATTCTGCTGGTATCTGGTTCTTGCTCGAGTGGCGGAAGGTCTTGATGACGCTCGACTTTACCGAAGATGATAGATTCTTCATCTCGATTCTGCGGTGGGACTACAAAACAGACCCCTTGGGACGGGACTACTTGATTTACATGATTGACGGTCGTTATTTGTGTTTGCAACGACCGTAGAGCGTTATCTAATGTATACATGGCATTCCAATATGGAAGACTAGAATAATTAAAAGATACTCTATTATTGATGAAATACGAGATTTTATCCTGCGGGATTATATTTTTCAGAGAGGGTGCATCTGCATCAGCCGATATATATTCCCCTAACCCTTCATCTGTGAGTATTGGGATTGGATCGGGAGAGTCCACCGCAGCTTTGACCTTGGGATCCGAGAGGGCTATGTGGGCCTTCTTCGACAGCTTGGATGACACGGATGATTGCGGAGGCTTGCCTTTAAGACACACCTTCAGAGGTGACTCAACTGCGCCTTCAGTGATTGCTTGCCTTCCCTTGTAGTTTTGCTACAAGGGGAGCCGATATTTGAGACGGCTTTCCCTTGAGCGGTATCTTCAAGGGAGCTTCAGTAGGTGTTCTACCTAGAGTAGTTGGTGCTTTTCTAGATAGCTTGATGTTCATGGGAGACAACGTCTGAGGCGACTTCCCTTTGAGTCAAATTTTTAAAGGAGCGTCAGAAATCATCTCTGGCTCCATGTCTGGCTCTGCTGCCGTTTCTGCTTCATCGTCAGCATCATTGGCTTCTTCCTCGTTGGACAACTTGTACAAGGTCGACGTCCACGATATAGAAAGTCACCTCGGTTTTGAGGTTACAGATATGACACTTTAGCCGTATTTTGCCCAGCGGCTCACTTTTGCTAGCATTAAAGTCGCTGATGGTTGTGTTGGAAGGCGCCAGACAGTATATTGGGATCCCTAGTATTGAGAGCAGTGTCTTTGGGATGATGCTGAGGGAAGACCCTAGGATCGATCTGAATCCGCTTCACCTTGACAGAATCGATATACCCTGTATAATACAGCAGCCTGTTGTGTCGGTTGTGCTTGAGCAACATGTCTTGCTGGGTGAAGGTTATGTTAGGGATAACCTCATCCGTACAATGGCAATACGCACATGTGGTCGGAAGATCTTCTGGCTGCTCGACGTGACTGATGAAGGACTCAGCATCCTTCAGAGCTTCACAAAGAGCTTCACGAGTGTCTTTAGAAAGACGAAGAAGCTCAAACAGAGATAGGTGGATGGGAGCACTGGCAAGTTGTGCCAGTATGTCGAAGTTGTGGGGCTTGGCTAGCCCCGAAGCATTCTCCTTTCATAAAGTCTTGTCGAATCTGGCCTCTGCATGCTTCTGTTTATTGGCTGCTGGAGGCTTGGATGGGCCCTCTTCCTGGATAGCAGTGACGGTGCAAGAAGGTACCACCTCGATGGCAGCTTCGTCAGGTTGGGCGTTCTGATGCGAACGCGTCTGTACAGGAAGTGCCTCTTCTGCAGAGGAAGAGACCATGCGGCAAGACTTGATCTTTCTGCCTTTGGTTTTGGAGGCAGAGCGTACCTCAGGTTGAGTAACCTCGGAGACGAGATCGGGGTGAACCCATAAGATCTCTTTCTGAGATGTGGTGAGTGGGATGAGTCCACTCACGTTGTCACGAGTAGGTGGTAAGTTAACCACCTCCATTGTCGCCTTTGGAATGGGGACGACGCCATCTGGCGTTGTGGTTGGCGGCAAGGTGCCAAATTGGAGTGACACCAGGTTGGCCGAGACCGTTTTCTCCTCGTAGTCGACGGAGATAACATCCGCATTGATCATGCTGGATGTAGTTTTTGGGGACGTAGCAGTCCCTAGTTGGATGTCTGACAAACCGATAGTAGTGACAGTACCTCGGATGGTCCACTTTCCCAACCTCGTCGGGACGCTTCGGGTCCGGCAACTTGATCTTGTCACCCAGCTTCAATATCTCGAAGAGTTACAGGGTGTCTTCATCGTTGAAAAATAATCCTTCTTTGGCCTTGGTGCAAGTGGAGGCTTCTGAGTGGGTGCTGATGCACCTTTGGAGGCATTGACAGTCAATGCCTATTTCCCCTTCGTCTCTCATTCGGGGTTGTTAGCTGCAGGCCGTTTTTCCTTGTCCTCAAAGGCAGGAAAACTGACTCCCAGAATACGAGCATTGAACGCCCTCTTTTCAGCTGCTTCGCCTCGATAATCAAGGAACTCCAGTCGAAAGGAGGAGTGGAGTTGAGCTAGAGTTTGATCGCAGGCATCATGTTCATGCTGCAGGAGGAGAGGAATACATGTTTTGGTATGCCCAGGGGCAGTCTGAAACAGGCTTTTCGGAAACGTTCGATGAATGCTCGAACCGTCGCCTTCTCCTTCTGATGCACCTCTATGAGGGACGCCATTGTCATGTCCTTTCCTCCGTCGTAGAAACGATCGAGGAAGAGATGCGTCAAGTCGTCGAAGGAAGATATGGAGTTGTCAGGGAGGCTTGCAGTACCAGTCGTAAGCCACTCCTTTCAGTGCCCCGACAAATATGCTGGTGAGTAGCGCGTCTTCCTTCGAGAGATGTTCCGTTTGAGACTGGAAGTATGTCAGATAGCGTCACGGAGAGTCCTTTCCATCGTATGGCGTCAATGTTTGTGGTTTATATTTAGGAGGATAAACTACATTGTTCCATTCGAGGGGGTATGGTTGTAGGATCCCCATCTTCTGGTGCTCCTCTTGTCTGTTCTTGGACTCAAAGCGCTCGTGCAAGTCCCTGATCATCTCAACCACGTCTTCCGTAGAACTGGAAGTCGTGGATGGAGGTATAGCCTGGAGTTGAGCATTTGATGGCTCCGACGTTCGAGGTGCTTCGCGACGATCTGTATCCAAGGATACCCGTTGAAGGGGTACACTTGATTCTTTATTGGCCCCTAGGTCAGGACCAGTAGACGGTGCCCCGGCCAAAGCGGACCAGTATCTCAAACACTGCTTGAGTCAGTATTTACATAGAGACAGAGAAGGGTTTTGAGTCCTCCCTCCAAGGTATCTATACGCTGGACGAGGTCTGCTGGCGGCGCATCTGGCTCGGCATCACCCCCAGTCATGTATACTGTCATGACACAGCTGGAAGTGGATAGATCGGTTGAGGCTTCACTTTCGGCCTCACTCTTCCTGTAGGGCAGTTGTCTCTCCTGCAGCTTCCTCTTGGCTACCTCCAGCTATGTCCTGGAGGATATCTTCGCCTTCGGGAAGGACTTGGCTAGCCTCATCTATGTTCTGGAGGACATCCTCATCTTCAGGAGGACGATCAGCGAGGACTTGGGTACCCCGAGCTATGTTCTGGAGGACGTCTTCGCCTTCAGAAGGAGGTTCGACAAGGGCTTGACTACCTCCAGCTTCCTCTATGATCTTCTTTCTCCGTCGAGTGCCTTCGAACACTCCAGAGGACCGGACAGTCGTCTTGGTTTTCCTCGGCTGGCTCTTGGATGAGGACAAGGAATTACCAGTCGTCTTTCGGATTGATGAGGAGTTAAAGATTACGTTGCGTAAAGCAACCATTAGTTCTGGTTCCTCTTCAATTGACACATTCTTCTCGAGGTGACGTCGGAGGGGTGCTGACGATTGCAGTCGCTGGAACACCGACTGCCTTGGTGGTGGGACTGCTTTTTTGCAACAACAATTGATGGTGACTACGGCACAGGTGTGCCCCGTGAGGGGCGCATTGTGCTTGTTAGTCGACTCTTCTGATCGGCGCTTGTGACTGATCACGTTACACAAATCATTGGAGGAGAGTGCCACCTTCGCACCCCCCATCAGGCGCATGGCAAGGCCAAGAGCCGGGGTGGACGAGTGAATGCTGTGCCCTCTGATCTAACACAAAATATGCATTCAGATTAGTAGTGAAGGAACAACATTTACAGTGACTTGAACGAACCTCAGACGCACAAATAGTGGAGGCTCGGGAGTTCAAGACTACAGGGTTTGCCTTGCTCGACCTTGGTTGCAAACGCAACAGATGCACCCAAGTGAGACAAGGACTTTGAAGGTTGACTCATTTCCGGTACAGAAGCACCCGAGTCGACCTTATACAACTTACCATCAGCAGCGCGTATGATTGTGAGCGTATGCTTCTGGTTTGTTGCCGGTATAGCACGTTTGAGGCGCATGGCCCGTGCTGCCTTAGACTTCTTCGTACCAGCCTGCTGGGGTGCATAGTACTTAGAGTCCAAATTCTCCTTGTCACGACAGCGAGTGAGTCTGTCAAAGACAAGACCTTCTGTGGTGCATCAGAGGTGATGCGCAGGGACATTAGTTGTGCCCCTGCTCCGTCGATGCATCTTCCTCGTCTGAGAGGGAGATGGCTGGGGAATGTGGTCAACCGCATGTTTCCCCGAGAGATACGCTGTACCGGTGGGCGCATCTTGGCTGCTGAGGACGTCAGCAGGAAGGGTAGGCTGCATCGGCGCATCCCCTTTGGTGATGGTGCCAGAGGCGTCGACCTTGCGCACCCAGACTTGGCGAGTCTTCTTCGGCTTTGGTAGCCGCTTCGAAGGACTTACGCTGCCTTCAGAGATGAACTCCTCATACGCCTGTTGATTGAGGCGTATGACCAGCGTCTTGTAGGAGGAGCCCACCTTCACGTCGTCGGATTACGACACAGCTTTCTCGGTGGAGGAGAAAGAGTTCCCCAGCAGAGTCGCCAGCTTGTTTGCCATTAAAATCTTTTAATTATAAATTTCAATTATAAACAAAATAGTGTTACAATGTAGGACTTAGATATAGTCCTAGAAGTACACTTTTGTTTATCTGGGTCCCTTGTGCCGATGGAGCGAGTGGTAATGCGTTGACTCCGTTGATGATCTGACGACGGTTATCGGTTCTCTGAAGGTCTTAGTTGCTCTGGGTGCTGGAGCTTGCAGAGAGGAAGAAGACGTTCAGTGTCTCTATGTGCCTCTCTCTGTGTATATGTAGGTTCGTAGCTGTGTGTGTGGAAGAAGGAAATAATCCCTCTATTTATAGCTTTGTAGGCTGGCTGCTCATGCGTGCATATATAGGATATGCCAATTTGTGGGGATGCCACGTGGTGATAGCTGATGCAGGCGCATGGACGATGCGCTCTGATTGAGGAGTTGAACCCTTCCTGTTGTCCTTTGTGGGCTGCGACCGAGCTGACACGTAGCAATAGAGAGGATCTTTCAGTTGCTGAGATCTTGGGTGATTAGCTCCCCTTCATAGGCTGAATCAAGTCAAAGAACACGTATCGTAGGTCCATGGCTCGAAGATCTCGGATTTGGTGGAGAGTGATCTGATAGGATGCGCCTGGGATTGGGCGCATGAGGAGACTTTGGCTTGTAACCTTTAGGAGTCACGAAACAGTCTGATCGTACGACTTTTGAGACGCATGCGAGGCTTCAGTAGTGATTTTGAGTTCTGTCTTTAGGGATCAGAGGAAAGTCTGAGGCGCATGGCTTTTGAGGCGCATGCAGAGATTTAGGCGCATGGCTGCAGGCGCATGCGAAATAGTTGGACGGCCATGTGGCTTGTAACCGCCGGAGAAAAGCAATGATGATGCTGACGTGGTGACGCTTCGTCTTCTGAAAAAGCTGTCAACTGTTCAGTCCTCGGAGGACGTGCTGCCAACTCTGTCAGACTTCAGCATTAAATGTTCTTTGACAGGTGATGGGCGGTTGAGTAGGCGCATTGATCTGCGTTCCACTAGGCGTATGGGAACGTATGGACGCATCCTTATAAGGCGCTTGGTGCTGATGGTCATGTCATTATGATACGCGGTCTGACCGACGCATCTGTTTGCATGACACGTCTTTATTGCCCCAACTGTTACGTTCTTCGAGTGCTTTAAATTGCCATTTTTGACTTGGCCAAATTTGAAGCATCAGGTTCATTACCATTAATGTAAATTTATTGTACGAGATTCGGAGAGCCCGCCACTTGGCGCATGGGTTTGATTTGCCCGGCCTATAAATAGTGGCAAGGAGAGAGTTTGCTTCTCGTTCTCTCATGTCCTTCCGAAATGAACTTGTTTGCTCGAGCACATTCTGTTGACGAGATGCTCCCGAGGGTGAAGATGCGATGCATTGTCTTTATTGATGCACTTGAAGGTGACTGTTACATCCAAAAGTCGGAGTCGAGGGCTTCTGAAGCAGGTGGAAGGTGCCTGTTGCATCCAAAGATCGAGATGCTCGAGCCCCATCTTCGTTATGCTGGAAGAGCCGTAGATCGGAGTTACGGTGCTTTGATCATCTTCCTTGGGCTTTGGGAGAGCTCCTCCTCCTGCCAAAGTGGGTGTTGCCTATTCTGGTTGTGTTGAAAGCCTCCTTTTGCTGCAGGGATTGCGGTGCTCTCCTCTTTCTTTGGAGAGCTCTTCCTTTAGCTAGGGGGTTGATTGCCCACCCTTGTTCTGCTCAATAAATGCTTTATTAGTCGAAGCATTTGATCGGGTCAAAGTGGCGCATATGCTGAGACATCATGATGCACATAACTGAGGCTCTTGAAGAGATGCGCCTGACTGAGACGCCGAAGAGATGCGCCTGACTGAGATGCTGAAGAGAGGCACATAACTGAGCTGCTGAAGGGATGCACATAATTGAGGTTGCACATGACTGAGCTGCTGAAGGGATGCGTCTGGCTGAGATGCTGAAGTGATGTGCCAAACTGAAAGCGCATGGCGGTTGCTGTACCTAGCTGTAGACTTAGGGTCTTTTCTTTGTAGAAATTCTCCTTTGTATAGCCCTTTTTTAGACATGTAATAGACTTTTATATGAAATAAAAATCTTCTTTTTTAATGTCTATGCTTTTTCTGTTTGCCAAGTACTTCATCTGAGCTTCCTGGCGCATGAAATGTTAGGCTCATAGGATTTCTGGTCCTGAAATTCCATGCTTCTACACCTGTGTACTAGTTCGCGCTAGCAAAGTGCCTGAACTGAGTTTTATGATTTTGGAGATTACGACAAACATGGTTGCTCTCCAAAATATTTAGCAGCCCACCAAAAAGAAGGAGAAGAAATAATAATTAATAAATTATTATTCTTGCTGGGTGATGAAGACCACCGTTGTTCAAAGCAAGATTCGCCCATCACGATCTGCTCCCAAGAACCAGCAAGTTCTCATAGAACTTCTGGAACACTCGTTAGTCAACTTTGTGTAACTCGAACAGGCTTCCTGGACTCAACAGACCCCCTATGCAATTTTTTTGGTACATCTCACAAAGAAGACCAGGGGGCTCAATTTATAGAGTGGAGTGAGACTTTACTATTTCTCCTTTCCGATGTGGGACTAAAATACCATTACTCAAAAATAGAGTTTTATATTTTAGATTATCTAAATCAATATAATCGAGTGCTAGTCCACGCTACCCCCGAACACATGTCCGTGCATGCACGAGGCATCCTGGAGTTTGTGTCAGAGTCCGAATCTGAATGACAAAAATCAACTTGATTTCTTGTTAGAATTAATTCTTTTTTCTAGGAAAATACTCCCACAAGGAACCCACTTGTGCCCTATCACACCTCATATGCATACCTCAACACAATCAAAGCATTATATTGAGATACTCATCATTTGGAGTAGCCGATGTGGGACTATCTTTCCTAGTCTAAAGGCAAAAATACCAACAATCTTCCATATATCTTGATTATGGGTTGAGTGTTCCCTACAGTGACTGCCCATCATGTATTAGGATAGATGTCGTTACGACTTGAATCTTGCCGCTTGGGTTAAATAATAGCATGACATAAGAATGGACTAAGCCTTAAATTCTGCACCATAACTATAGTTTTCCCACTCACATAATGACATCAACTATGATTCTGGATGCACATTAAAGGCCCCGTGTGTCACTCCCCGTTCCCAATATACATATTTGTTACATGTTTCCCGTATATGGTAGCTGGTATCTGTACACGTGCACTTGTGATCCTTTATTTTGCACCTGGTCATGGCATGGAACAGTATCTCATCGCAGAATAGTATGAGGATTCTTGTAACTAGCATTGCAGGTATAACCCTGCCAAATATAGAAAGCTGTAGAAATGATTGGCCGCTCGTAAAACGTCTTGCCTATGATCTGAACCTTCCCGTAAAGCACGTCGGACATCCCAAATGCCCGAGAACTCATTAAGGCTTCCAAGCCTTCCTCTCACAAGACTTTGTTCTCTACAAAGAACAAACAATAGCCAATAGTGGTTCTGGGTTCATAACCCCGTAAAGTTTCAAAGGATTGCCTACTTACAGTAGTTCTGGGTCAGAAACCTTGTAATATCCCATGAGATTGCCTACTAACTGTGGTTCTGGGTACGTGACCCCACAATTTCCAGAGGACTACCCACTAACAGTGGTTCTAGGTCCGTGAGCCCGCAGTATACCAAAGGATTGTCCACTGTACCTGATTTTCTTTCAGTCAATGATCCTTCCTTGAACCAAAAGCTAGATTCCTAGTAGATTTCTCTCGGAACTAATAGCATAAAATGTTATGTTAGAATTACAAAGACACAACATCAGTACGCCTTCAAGCCCATTTTTCTTACTGAGTCCTCGACCAGCTGGCGCTTGAGACCTTTGGTGAACGGATTTGCCAGATTCTCCTGGCTTCGAACATCCACCACGGCAGTGACTCCTCTCTTAATGAGATCATTTACCGCCCTATGCCTTCATAGTCCTTTTCTTGCCATTAAAGAGGTCATTCGATACCACAATTATAGCCACCTGGTTGTCGTAATACATCGACATCACCTAAATTTGTGCACCAACCACAAGAAGATCATGTCCGATTGCGCAAGACCTCAGTATCATCCAAATTTATGTACAACCACATAAAGATCCTTCATGAGCTATCGAAGCCATTCTGCTTCATAGCCGAAGCAATTCCGCTTCATCTTCTGTAGCTTAACAGAACTCAAATTCCATAGTAAGAGAAAGGTCTACTTCTTTGACTTCCTCGATATAGCACCACTACCCATGGATCTGCTTTTTTGACTTCCTTGATATAGCAGCCTACTTTTTTGACGTCCTCGATATAGCAGCATTATCCGTGCAGAAGATATAAACACTTTTTCCTCTCCTTCTGAGCACTAACTGACATCACTGAAGCCTTCTACCCTTGCAGGGTAAACGATGTAGTGCATATTTTTGAGTCCCTGAGAGATATCCAATTACTCTCTTCATACCTTTCCAAAGATCAACAATAGGCTTGCTCGTGAATTGACTCGTCATGCCTACAACAAAAGCTATGTCATGCCTGACGATACTTGTAGCCTACATTAAACTCTAAATGATGTTCGAGTATACCAACTGTCTGATGCTTCTCCAGTATCTGGCTTCAGCTTTTGATCACACCTGTAAGGAGTATCGATCCCTAGAAGATTCTTATATCCATAGCGTGTGATAAATTTTCCACATAGTGCACTTGTGACAGGGCAAGCTCAGCTTGCATTTGGATTATTTAAATCCCCAGGATGACATCCGCATCTTCCATGTCCTTCATACCAAATCTAGACTGTAAGGAACATCTTTGTTCTAGTGACACATTATTATGTCATCCACATAGAGACAAACGAAGACTCCTCTATCATCAGTAAACTTCGTGTAATCAAACTTAACAGTCTCGCTGATCCTATAGTCTATTGACTTAAAAACCTGGTCAAACTTTTCGAGCCACAGTTTGGGAGTGTACTTTAAATTGTACATAGAATTCACCAACTTGCAGACCTTGGCTTCAATACCTTGAACGACAAATCTATCTAGCTGTTGTATGTGAATCTCTTCTGCCATTGTCAAGACCCGTACCCGTTTTTCGAATACGAAGCGTGTCCAAGCCCAGCCTACGCCGCAGTATCAGCTGGTAGAACGTTGTCTAATATACACAAGTCACAGAGTCTATAGAACTAACGTGGCAGTCTAGATCTCATCCACAGGAATATGATACAACCAACTAACTCAAATGAGACAGAATAATATAAAATAGAATATCAAGTTTATCCAGAATCTATGTCATGTCTAGTGGACACAAATCCACTACAAATAGACAAAATAAAGTAAAGACATAAAACAAGTAACTGAGAACAACCTTTGCTGCAAGGGCACCATACTCTGATGCTAGCTTAAACCTGCTCGTGTACACCTGGCTCAACCTGAAGAGATCATCAGGTCCTCAGAGTACTAGCAAAATACATAATATATAAGCCTTTCTAACAGTTTATCATGTATAAAAAAATATGATATAAGCAGGAAAAGACCAATCACACACGGTACACGAATATATGAATAACTATGCATAAATAAAATACTAGAAGAAACGTGTAAACAAGAGATCAACGGATACCAAACCCTCGCCCCGAGTATGGACTCGCAGGCTTGAAACTAATCACTAACCCTCGCCCCGAGTGTGGACTCGCAGGTCAGTTCAAGTCAAATCACGCTCACCCCGAGTGTGGACTCGCAAGTGCAAACGGTCAACCATCGCCCCGTGTGTGGACTCGCAGGTTACAAGAATCAAAATACGAAAATAGCAGTTAAGTTTATAACGCAGTCTTCCTATGATACAACTCAATCAAGTACAAGTGAAAAACATGTCTGATATGGCTACAAGGCTAACTGTGAACAAGGATTTTATAACAATGAAGAAACACATATCAACAACTGGATAATGAAAGAAAATGAGCATGTAAATAAAGCTGTAAAGAAAGGCAAGGTATACTTGTCTGTGGTCCTGAGCTACGATTATGGTTCAAGTACTGAGTCCGAGTCCAAGGCACCTATTTTATACATTTACAAAGTCAATATAAATAATCGATAACAGCAAAAGCAGCTTATTCATTTACCTGTTAGGTCCTATGGTAATTTCTACTTCCATTTATAGCTAGCAGGTTAGGGCATTGATTCAATAGTTACCCAATTGGTAGGTCAACCCATTAACCTATATTCATATCTATCAATATGTATTCACCTCCATGAATTATACCTTAGTTTTTACCCTTGTGCTAGGATACTCTTATGTGCCCTAGACTAATTGCTTTCCTCTAATGTACTATACTAATATTGATATTATAATCCAACCCTTGTTGCTTCCCTAATGCCTAATGTAACTGATTAGTTATCTTTTAGCAATTTGCAACCTGCTGCCCTGTCCAGTAGGTTCTGTAAACAGAGCCTACACTTGCCTCTAGGCTGATACCATCCCTTGTTTATGACTTGCTATAACTATTACCCAAGTACACAATCTGTAGCAGGGCCTACTGTAGGAACTGCCTATGCATCCCTCTGAATCTGTTCTGCAAAGGACATATAACATATCTGCAGGTTCACCCTATCTAATCTATTCATGGCATAACTCTTGAAGAGATACCACACACTTTTACTTGGGGTCTACTCCATACTTGCAGATACTCATGTCCAAGGACACTCTCACCTGAGTATTTCTTCCTGGTTGCTCAACACATAGCAGAAGTAATACCAACTCTCAAAGTGAATGGTACATATACATATCTAATACTTAAAATACCTGTATACCACCATGGTATTCATAGAAACTGAATTTCCTTGCTAATCCTACTTATCTAACCCGGATACCTGTGTCTGGGAGTAGTACCTTCTGGATTACATCTTGCAATCATGGCTTGGACCCAGCCCAGTTCTACCTTTACCTGGTACTATAATAGGGATAAAATATACAGGGTACCCATAGAAACAGAGCAGGGTAGAGGGGGTAGAGCATTGTACAAGGCTAAGCCAGATACCCCAATATTTGGTTCATATTTTTGTGGCAGGTGGTTGTACTTGTACCAGTGGTCATGGAAGGTTACTTGGTATGAGTGATGCTATGTAGGATACAACTCGACCCTCTGATACCACCTTGATGCTTGGTACCCGTTTTTCTAACCTTTGACCTACAGCAACACTCTTGGTCTGAACTCACCTCTATTACCTTAATCTTATATTCTTTATGCTTCATAACTTGATTATAACTAACCCTTCATGCCTACTCATTAACTGATATCATCTACTCACACAACCCTTAATCTCCTAAACAGCCCTGAGACCCCATAAATATAGTAAGCTTCACTCGAATGAAACTAACCCCTAGACCCAGGAGCTCTATTCTCTTATTCTCTGTTTGTAATTCTTTGTAACTACCATGTTACCACACCTTAAGTATTCCATACGCAGGTACCCCTGCTACATGGACAATGGTGCTCATATGTACATGTGAGTCTAGTATATACTAACCCTATCGACTGCCCCCATGTAATGTACACTCATGTGTACGGTACCCTGGTTCCTACCTGTTCTCAATATGATGTCATAACATAGGAAAATACAAGTTTAACCTTCTACTTTAGCATTACCCAGAATGTATTGGGTACTTCATATGTTACAGTGTATCAGAGGTCATCTGACCCCGAGTATGAGTCCTAAATCTTCCTGTCACCATCATCTAAGATTTCGTTATCTGCACCAACCTACTTAGGCTATTAAATACCAGTTGGATACAAAGGACAGTCTACCTATCTATGTCTAAGGTTAATAAATACAAGGAAGGTTTATGAGGGATGAGGACTTGATGTACCCTTGTTCCCTAGGCTTTATGGCAATGCCTAAGGGGCTTTACTTTGTAGTGTATTCCCAGACCTATAGGAGTAGTCCTGGCCTGCCTATGTGCAGAGCTCATATAAGTGAACATGGCCTATAATGAATAGGTTCATTGCTACCTGTTAGATAACTATACACTCCTATTCTGATACCATAAACCCCTACTAACCTCTGCCACATGGATATATGTATGCTCTGCTACACCCCTGGTTTGACACACACAACAAAGCTGCATAAAGTTGAACTTCAAGGTGCAAACACCTCTCATTACCAGTCTACCCCCTCATTACCTACTGCTATAGTCCCAAACTGCCTACAACCTGATGTCATATGTATTTATATGTATAAACTCAGGGTACTGCCTAGATGGCCTTTATCTTTTACTGCCTATGTGTGCTTATTGATCTATTAGTCTGTAGATAGAAGACATGCTTCCCCAGGTTATTTGTTAATCTGTCTATGGACATGCTCAGGCTTGGTCGCATGGTAATTTCCTATGGGTGAACTTCTATATGGAATAGCTACTGCCTAGGCTTCTAGGAACATTGCTCCCCACACAACTGTGCTACCCCATGCGTTAACTTATCCTCTTACTCATGAGTTAATCACTTCTATGATTCTGCCCTGTACAAGTTGATTCACCTGTACATCTAAGTTTCCTTCCCCTTTCTTACTTGCACATGTCTGTTGCAAGGAAACAAGAAGTCCCCTTGGCTATACACAATATTACACTTGATATCTTCCCACATTGCACATCTGACATACTCACAACGACACCATGGCTAGTTAAAAGACCAATGGACTGAGGAGGATTTGCTATGAGTACTGTCCCCTCCCCTTAGCCTCTTCTAGGAATTATAACAAATACTTGCCAATCCACAATCTAAGCTTTACTAATGACAGAATTTGCAACTATTTATGATAGAGGATGGTTACCTCTTGGTTTGCGATGGCAGGTTGAATTGCTTCTCGATCGAATTAGAACTTCTTTGCTTCTTGTCTGGTTTCCTTAGCGATGAGAGAAGTTGACTGCTAGGTTTTGCAGAGGGATGAGAGCATTTGCTAGCATACATATCTATATGCCAATTTGAATCTTGCCAAGATAAGGAGGAGGGGATTCGATCAAATCTGAATCCTGCTTTGGCTTCGGCCGTTGGAGGATTTGAATATAGAATTTTAACCTCTGGTTGGTCAATAATAGTTTGAATTGTCCAATTTACACTCAAGTCCCTCAACTATTGGCTTTTCGCAAAAGGGCCTCCCTTTAGTCTAATTACATGTTTATTACATAAATCCCCTTTTTGGTATATATGCACATATATATTATGACAAGGATAACCATAAGAAAATAATAACAATAATGAAAATAATAAAATAAAAAATTTTGGTCTCAAGGGCTCACAACCATTTCTCTATCCAAAAATACTGTCTAGACATCCATCTGATGATAGAACAACTCATGAATAGCAGCCACGGCCATCGTCATCCTGATAGTTGACATTGTAGCCATTAAAGCATATGTGTCAACCTCATCAATCTTATGTACTTGAGTAAACCCTCTTGGCAACCTGCCTAGCCTTGAACTCATCATCAGTTCCCCTGTCTTCTTCTTCTTGAAGATTCAATATGTTTATCTCCTTTATGCAGATTAACTAACACCCACTTATAATTGGATGTTATAGCGTCAATCTTATCATTGACTCTCTCCTCTAGAAGATCGCATCTCTGGACTTCATTATCTTATCAGCCTCCACGTGAAGGATGATAAAGTTATCTCCAAAATCTTTTAGCCTTCTCACTCGGTTTGCTAACTGCTTAGTGAATACTAGTTCAAGTGTTGTCTCATTCAAGAAAAACCACCATCTGGACTACTCCTTCTTTGGAAGTACTTTACATCTTTGGTACCAACAATGTTCTCCGGAACATATGCTAGAAAATATTTTTGTCCCTAGCAAACTTGTTTTCAAAGAATTTTGCACTACGAGACTCGATGATTTGAATGGTACAAATCAATGAATCTCCGAACGTAGCTTTCAATAGCTTATCCAAAAAAATGTCATCTTGGTCCTCGTCTCGGGCTTCTGAATCTTAATATCCAGAAGTTTTACGTACACCAGACACCCCCATACTCGAATGATATTCAAGTCAGGTCTAATCTTGAACCAGTGTTAATGAGAATCATAGTCAGATATGCGAATGGTACTTTATTCAGCAATAAACATAGACATACACACAATCTATCCCCAGAAGCATATTGGAAGATCCGCAGTATAGATATCATCATTTCTGATAGCATTCTGATCTTCCTCTCCGAAACTCCATTGGATGAGAGATACTACAGAGCAGCCATTTCATAGCCAATTCCATGTTCACAACAGAATGAAGCGAATCCAAGAAAATGATACTCTATCTCAACCACTTCTGAGTCCCTTGAGTTGTCAACCGGCTAGACGTTCAGCTTCAGCCCTGAAGTCCCTGTACTTCTCGAACGTTCTGTCCTTCAAGAGTACTTTAACCCGATCGCAGTGGAGAATTAATAAAAGTCACAGATATCTAAGTGTACCAACTCCAGAAGATTTGTACTTTATTTCAATCGCCTGAGCAGCTTCCTAATAGTCTTTGTCCCTGCACATACTTCATATCTCTACCTTTTTACCTCCAAATACTGGAGATATGGCCTAGAATAAACATCTTAAGGCAGCTTTTGGAGCACATGTCCTAGTCTATTCGTCATAACTCAATTAAGAAACTGCATCATCAGCAGAAGTCCAAACATTCGCTTGATGCTGAATATCTTTCAAAAGCATGTTCCTGGCCAAGAATCCAACATCTTGCCAGCCTGAATGTCCACCTTTAAGTCTATATCAAACAAAAGACTTCCTGTGATCGGGTCCTCAAACATAACTGGAACATGTTGCACGTGCACGAGGTCGACAACTTTTCGAAAGTCCAAGACTATGATCTTGATCCCTAGTTCTTCTGCTAGCAACATGTTTGCCATCGAGGCCTTTATCACAGCTAAGCTCGTCCAAGGTGAACAACTCCTTGCACATGTGACTAGATACACCAGTGTCCATCCACTAGTCAGCTACCACACCATATGACTAGTAAAACCAGGCTCATATTGGAGCAAAACCTATGCACGAATCCATACGCACCATCCAGGCTATCCCATGTGCCTTATCCGAGCGGACTCATGCGCCAAGATCTGTATCACATACGCATGATCTGAATAAAACCTATGTGCATCATCCGAGCAGACACATGCGCATACCTTGGTCTTCTCATTTGTCTTGAGATGCTCCATGAGAGACTTCTCATCCTCTCAAGCACAAGATATAATTTCTATGCACTATCGGTAAATTCGATCTGCCATGAAATGTGCATTATCCTCTTTGGATAGTAAGGCCCAACACTCATCCAACGATTTGACATAGAACTTTTCCTCATCCAAATATTGAAAGTGTTGTCTGTCAATCTTCTCAAGTTTTTTAAAACTTGTATCGAAAATAATTATACGACAGTTCTCCATCAGATCCGGATCTTGCTTTGATATTGTTATTCCCGAAACAGATCTAGATAGAAGAACGAACAGAATTTAAAGATCTACTTGCAAATAAATTTGATATCTATTCTATTATAGCGGCTTTTAGACGCAGAGATCCACTTGTAAATAAATTTTCTCTCTATTCTGACTCTGTAGGATTTCGGAGAATACCTGTAAATGAATTTGCTCTCCTAGTTTCCTCCGAACTGAGTTTCAACAATTTTTGAGATTCCTACGAACGAGTTCGCTCTAGCAAAGTGCCTGAACTGAGTTTTATGATTTTGGAGATTACGATAAACAAGTTTGCTCTCCAAAATATTCTTCATCCAATCAAAAAGGAGAAGAAGAAAAAATAATAATTAATAAATTATTATTCTTGCTGGGGTGATGAAGACCACCGTTGCTCAAAGCAAAATTCGCCCACCGCGATCTGCTCCCAGGAACCAGCAAGTTCTCATACAACTTTTGGAGCACTCGTTAGTAAACTTTTTGTTACTCGAACAGGCTCCCTGGATACAATGGACCCCCTATGCAATTTTTTTGGTGCATCTCACAAAGGAGACCAGGGGGCTCTATTTATATAGTGGAGTGAGACTTTACCATTTCTTATATCCGATGTGGGACTAAAATATAAATACTCAAAAATAGAGTTTGATATTTTAGATCATCCCACAATCAGCATAGTCGAGTGCCAGTCCACGCCTACCCCCGAACACATGCCCGTGCATGCACGAGGCATCCTGGAGTCCGTGTCAGAGTCTGAATCTGAACGACAAAAATCAACTTGCTTCCTTATTAGAATTAATTCTTTTTTCTTCTAAGAAAATACTCCCACATGGCGCCCACTTGTGCCCTACCACACCTCATATGCATACCTCAACACAAGCAAAGCGTTATATTGAGGTGCTCATCATTTAGTGTATCCGATGTGGGACTATCTTTCCTAGTCTATAGGCAAAAACACCGACATGTGTTGCTTTCTTAAGAAAATAATATTGTAGGTGAGGTATGCATTGCCAAGCCTATGCATGTTACTTGGTAGAAAGAGATGCAAATCCCTCTTAACAATGATGAAATGTAACTGACCGCTCACGACGACTCCAAATTGCAAACCCCATTTATGCATCTGTTTACCATATCCACACTCATCCTTTAACACAGCTCTCCTAATATTTTGTCCAACAATGAAAATACTGTTTCATAATAGGCTAATGCCTGACCATGTTTTCAAGTTCAGACCTTACATAAGTGGGAGCTAAATGGTCACTAGGATACATTTAATCGCCATATTGTAGCATTATATTAAGGAAAGCCAATACTTGACCTTAAAAGACTAAATTGAAGATATGCTTGATTACAATAACCATCTGAATTGAATCCAAGAAGGGATTGACCGGCCCATTCTCAAAAAATTCTCGTAACAATTTATCAATGTAATCTTAATTATCACAGATCCTATTATTAACATAAATAAAATACCTAGAGATGTTTGAGTATAAAATGAGATATTTAGTTGAAGACAAGTTCTATAAACTATTTAACTTCTTTAATCAAGTTACAACCACCTCTAGAACCTAACCATCCTTCATAACAAAGATAACACTTCAAAAGTCTTATTTTCTTCAGCTTTTACATTTGTTACTCCTTTGGAACTTATTTTCTACTATATTGACACGTGAAAATGTTGCTTTTCTATAGCTTCTGAGCTACAGTTTCTGCAACATATTTTTGATGTAAACAGTAACATCACCGTCTAGCTTTCTTCATCTCACAACCCTGAAATTAGTTTGTCCTGCAATAAAGAAGCCAACCCTTTTCTAAGTATCTATTTAATGACAATCCAAGTTCAAATTTCGTAAACACTGTTCAATGTTGTAATTTTCTAAACTTAATCAGATTTGAGATGCAACAATTGCCAAAACTGGATCCAATGAAACAATAGAAAGAGTCGAGTTATGATAGATATATAGAAAGAAGTGCAAAACAACATCAAATAAGCAAAATTGGAACCTGACAATTATGTTCATTACCTGTATAATCTATAAATAAAAATAGAAGTGCAAAACAAAATCCTAAGCCAATGCAATTGGCATCCTTCATGACACTCTAGTGAGTTAGTGTACTTTATTATCATCCTAGACATCAACAGGATTTGAAAACCAGTAGAATAGAAAACTAAGGAAAAAGTGTTCATTGTCAAGCATAGATTTGGTAAACATAAATAAATCAATTATGTGGTGCAGGTGTCATGTATCCATGACTTCTTTGGTCTCAAAGGTTATACATATGCAGACAACTAAGATGAATCAAGGTGTACCCATATTAGTAAATTGTAACATATTGCATATTGCACAAAATAATTTTTCAGGTCAGCCTGAGCGTGGCCTCTGAATAATGTACAAGTCATACATTTCAATTATCCTACATATCTTCTTCGTAAAGGGTTAAATCATTGGGTTAAACCATTAAACATGGTTATAACCTATAAGAGTTGGGCAATAAATAGCTCATATGTGAATAAGAGTTGGGTAGTAAATAGTTCATATGTGAATAAAATACGAGTATGTATAATGTGTAATTTGGTATACAAAGTTCAATGAGTTAATTATGATTCAAGGTTTAAGATGACTTAAATGTCCATCATATAAAAATGGTTACAAATAATAGCACAACATTAACCTATTTCAATATTGACGTCGATTTCCATGGCTACAGTTATCCACAATCCTGGTTGAAGGACTTGCTCAACCAAAACATTCTGCACCACCAAAACTATTTGACTTGTAAATAAACATATTCAAACAACAACTTCATTATGACCCACAAATCTGTCTTTATTCATTTGAAATTCTTTCAGCAAATACCAATTACCAACTACAAATCCACTCATATACCAATTGCAGCAAAAGGATCCATTCAAGTCATGAAACCTTAGAAATCCTAAAAAACCTTCAAAATTGAAACCAAACTCACCGACTGAACATGAGAGGTGACTGCCGTAGAGAGGGGGCTGTGACTGACTATGGAGAGGAGAAGGTGAACGTCGTTGAGAGGTGACGGTGATGGGTTCTGTGGAGAGGTGGCGATGATAGGTTTCGTGTTGGGTTGTGTGGAGAGGGGGCGTGTACCTGTTGTGGAGAGGAGGCGGTGACCGGTTGTGGCAAGGAGGCAGGAACCGATCCGGAAAGATCAAGCATCGCCATGTGGAGGAGATCAGAAAATGAGAGAGAAGAGAAGAGAGAGAAATAGATAGAGTGGAGAGTTTTTTCTGATGGGTTATATTTGATGGGTCAAATTTCTACCCCCGCTATATATTAAGAAAATACTCAAATCCTCCATCATATTGAATCTCTTCCTAACAACCACATCAAACGGTCATAACATAGGGTGGTTTCATATAATGATACCACTTGGCTGGTTTTTGATCACTCCTATATATATATATATATATATATATATATATATATATATATATATATATATATATATATATATGTATATGTTACATGAAAATAAAAATATGAAATTACATAGAAATTAGCTACTATATCAATGAAGATGATATTTATGACAAGCTTTAAAAAAT
Source organism: Iris pallida (assembly GCA_029216955.1). NCBI lineage: Eukaryota > Viridiplantae > Streptophyta > Magnoliopsida > Asparagales > Iridaceae > Iris > Iris pallida. Next base: position 13,219,691 of record JANAVB010007397.1, read on the forward strand.
CTCGCGACACTTAAATCTAAGTAGCAACTAATCCCTTTTATCTTACGCCTTCCCTAAGGAGAAACGACACCGTCTCCTCCCCACCGCCTTGCTATCATCGGGGCCGGCCTTGTTCCAAAGCGACCGCCTAGGGCCTACGAAGTTAGAGGGCCTCAAACTTTTATATATATAACCTTTATAATATATTAAACATTATTATGAATATAAAATGACATACTAACTTACTTAGTGTAGTTGGTTTTCACTTATACCTACTATTTAAAAGGTCATGGATTTAATTTTTTTTAAAAGGGGTATCATTATAAATTTTGCCCTAGGCCCAGAAAACCTCTGGACCGGCCCTGGCCATCATCTCCCATGCACCCTAGAATACTCGTCGGTTTTTTTTGAGCTCGACTATCGAAGACCACTACACGACATTCCCCTACTCCAGTTGGTCGTTGACGAACCACCTCGACAATGACCAAGAATAGCAGGAAAGTTCATCGAGAACCCTACACCATAGGTGAAACCTTTCCTAGTGATGGCATGCTACACTGGCGCCGAGCGGGTCACCGTCAACAAGTTGTGATTGCTGTGCACAGTTGAGGGCCTATGCACAGATAGTCGACCTAGAATTCGACCGAGTTTGCGTAAATAGAACTCCCTACCTCTTCAATCGTTTCAGAGACATCTTCTCTGGTATGTAATCCTAAATCTAGGCTATTAGTATGCCTACTTTTATCGATTAATTTGAAATTATGATAGCTCGAAACCATGGCCGAAGTAGGCTTCTCATAAGTGGTTATTTTTATATGGAACATTTCGATCGAGGGTCGTCCCGAAAAATTGGACTACCCCGATTAAAAACCAATTGTACCGAAAGGCCATATGTTATTTCTCGACATGTGGATACTAACGAAATTTAAACTAGTCGCATGTACACGACAAATTGGCCCATATCCATCAAAAACACTATATCGAAGATTTATTGGAAATCCCAATTATGTTTTGCACGCTTGTCTTATCACAACTAGACTTGCGTTGTTGGATTCATATTGTTTGACTTGTCCAGTAACCCAAGTTTTCTCTGATTCTAAGACAGTTGACTGGACCGTCGTATCGCGGGCCCACGATCCGATTTGATAGGTATTTTTGTGTTCGACTCGTCGAAATTCAATTCTGACGTACTGTTGAAATCATATCATCATTTTGATTTAGTTTGACAATAAATTATTGAATTTGGATACCGTCATCCTGACACATTTTTTGGTTCAACGTGGGCCTTCGCATGTATCCCGTTTTGACCCAAAACTGCTAAATTTGGCCCTATATCCAAATTGGACTTATGGGTAGACTTCTCTGAATATCTTACCCATTTCTGACACATTAGTGATGTTTATTTCGACATTCGGTGACATATGTTCATATTTAACTTATCGTGAGTTTTTACTTGATAAGTTTATTGCCAGAACGTGTTGTCATCAAAATACCGTTCCAAATCTCTGCAAGTATACATTGCTATATTTACTGTCTATTACTCTATTCAGCATGTTATAGTATTGTTACATATTTTCTTTTATTTCATATGATATATAAACTTTGCGTCCAAGTAAGACTTGGGTGCAAACGATGGAGTTCTTTGATTTATGTATATTTATTCATTTCATGCATATTGGCCAAGTTTTAGCGGACTACCTTATGATTGTGAGATATTATCATATCTCATTTTGCCTTGACATACACATGACATGATTTATGATATTTATGATAGGGCACGATCCATCGTATCTTACTGATCATTGATACATATAAGACGTGTGATGGTTAGAACGTAACTACTATGATTAGTGTATTAGTGACTTTAGTAGTTACAAACTAGAGATGTTTGTATACAAATTGGTCAGTCTTATTATGAAATTGGAGAGGATAGTTACTTGGCATATGGGTCAGCCAAATACGCGTATTACTGAACCCTTTTACAAATAGTCTCTGACATTCGTTAATCGTTATAAATGTTTAATGCATACCGCTAGCCTCAAGCTACATGGATTTTCCTATTTTTCCTTGAATCCTATCCATGCATGCAGAAGTTATCCTCAAATATGAGCACTTAGATAGTTAGAAACACAATTTGCATATTTATTTATTTATTTATTTTATTTTATATATCATGTTATTTGTATCTTGCTGCGTCCCTCTAAAGAGCTAGTTCCTTCCTGGTAGCTAAGGAATTTTGTGAAGTTATTTAGATTGGATGTTGATGATTATCTCATCATCTTAGGTATTTGTTCTTTAATAACATACATTTCATTTCAATATTTGTATCATCTTAATAACCTATTGTTTATAGGACTAATATTATTTCTTTTTAGTCTATTCGACTAAGTGTAGTATGGATTGCACACAATGGTACATATTGTCCATTCATATATTTCATATTCTTATGGATTCACACACACACACACATATATATATATAAAATATATATATATATATAATATATATATATATATTCTGTCGGTGACCTTCGCAGGGATAAAGGAGTCAAGAAGACCGCCGAGCCTAACCGATCCACGAACAAACATCACAAAAGCCGCACTATAGAGGTTACGCCCATGATCACCAGATCAGTCGCGAAACTCACCAAGTCCCCCCTTGTACAGCACCCCAATGCTTAACATCCAATCTTGGAATGTACGGGACCTTACGAACAAACCCACCTTGAGAAGAATTAAAAGCCTCAAGAGAACCCATAATTGACATAATGGTTATTATTGAACCCAAAATCCCCAAGAAGTTGAAATCTATTCAGATGCAGCTGGGCTTTCCTTCCGCTATCGCCGGATGCCATGATATTTGGATTCTATTTGGCCCAGATATGAAGCATTGCATCATAGATAACACCCGCCAAGCGCTCTCGTGCTGGGTGGTACACCCCTTGCTTCATCATCGTTCACTTTTATCTGCAGTCCATGGTAGTTGCGATATTCCCAAAAGAAAATTGTTGTGGGAATCGCTGATTGACATCCACCACAGATTCAGCAATACCCCATGGCTTAGTATAGGCGACTTTAATGCTGCCACTAGCAGAGAGGAGAGGACGGGAGGCCGCCCTCCACCCTCATCTGCTATGCACGATTTTGTCGAATTTATTTTCAACGCCCATCTGATCCCCCTGCAGTTCTCCGGGAGCGCCTTCACATGGTACAACATGCAAGAAGGTCATCGTCACCAATATTTTTGCCTGGATCGTGCTTTGATCAATGCACAGTAGAGTGATATGGAGCTAAGATCCAGACTCACGCACCTTAATGCTACTGAATCGGATCACTCCCCGCTCCTCATAGAGATCAGCAGAAACTCTAACAAACACAAGAAAAGCTTTCACTTCCTCTCCTTTTGGGCCCATCACCCACAGTTCAGAGACATCGTGTCGGCTGCCTAGAGCGCACCTGAAGACCTCGACCCGCTGCGAAGAGTTTCTGCCAAACTAAAAGCCATGAGGAAAGCGCTCACCCAATGGAGTAAAGAAGCTTATGGAGATATTTTCCAAGTTGTCCGCACTGCCGAAGATCATGTTTCCCGTACAAAATTTTTATATGCGCATGACGGATCCCCGCCGGCTCACGCTTCCCTTAACCTCACCAAAGCTCTGCTGAAGTTCTGCCTCAAGGTGAAGGAGGAATTTTGGAAACAGAAAGCTAGGCTGACCTAGGACATTGAGGGCGACAAGAACATGAGCTACTTCCACTCTTGTGTTAAGGGGTGCAGACAACAACTCAATATTCTCCAGATCACTGACAAGAATAGTCGTATTTGTAAAAACCAGATGGCCGCCTCCTTTTTTTATTCCCGACTGTTCTCCAAAGACGTCATCCATAAGGATGAGGAGTTCCTTGTAGCTATTCCCCACCTGATTGAAGACAGAGATAACAATGAGCTTCAGTGCATGCTATCTGAACTTGAAGTGAAAGTCGCTGTTTGGTCGCTGAATGAGCATGGCGCTCCTGGTCGGGACGGGTTCACCAAAAATTTCTTCAGATCCTGTTGGGACATCATCAAAACGGACATTCATGAGGTGGCGATTACTTTTTTCAAGGAGCCAGGTACCCCAAATCGATATCCAGTAAGAACCTCATTCTGATCCCGAAGAACGACAATTCGGAAACATTTAAAGACTTTTGTCTGCTGAGTTTGTGTATCTTCACCAACAAGATCATTTCCAAAATCATTGCTAGTCGCATGACCGAGATTCTCCCTCGTATTATCTTTGAAGAACAAAGTGGTTTCGTCAGAGGCAGGAACATCTTCGACAATATTATTCTGGCGTAAGAGATGATTAGCTGCATGAAATTCCCGCCCAGGGGAGGCAATATCGCAATCAAGTTGGACATGGAAAAGGCGTACGATCAACTTGACTGGCAATTCATGATTTGGGTGTTCAGAGCTTTCGGATTCTCTGAGACTTGGATTGATATCGTGTGAGGATCTATCAGTAACTCGTGGTTCTCTACCGTCGTTAATGGCCAACCTAAAGGTTTCTTCAGATCCAGTCACGGTGTCAGACAATGAGATCCCCTATCGTCTATCATTTTTATCATCACTGCAGAAGCCCTGAGCTGGAATCTGAATCTCATGGTTAGATCCCCCTATTTCCAGCACTTCTATACTGCTAGTAGCTGCCCGATTATCACCCACCTGGCATACGCGGATGACTTCCTTATCTTCTCCTCTGGCGATATTGGGTCGGTCAAGGTGGTCAACAACACGTTGAAGAGATATGCTAGATTCTCTGGTCAGCGGATTAATCCTAACAAAAGTATCATCTACGTCCACCACACGACTGACAACACTCACTCCGCCACGCTCACCAACATCACATCATTCACCGTTGCTCACCCTCTTTTCATATATTTTGGGTACCCGCTGGTGTATGGCAGACTAAAGTCTAGCCTATTTGATGACCTGGTGGTCAAAATCAGGAAAAAGATTGAGGGATGGCACAATGCCATCTTATCGCCTGGGAGAAAGATAATCCTGATAAAGCACGCACTTTGATTCATTCTGGTTCACATCCTTGCCGCTTTTTCCTCCCCCAAGAAAGTCCTTACCTCCATCGAGAACCTATTTGCCAATTTCTTCTGGGGCCACTACGAAGGCAAAGATAAACACCACAGAGCAAGTTGGGACACCATGGCTAGACCAACATCCGAAGGGGGTCTTGGCTTCGGCAGGTTAAAACACATTGTCGACGCCTGCTCAATGAAGCTATGGTGGAAGCTTCTTGCGAATGTTTCTATTTTGGCCCATTTCATAAAGGCTAAATATTTTAAACATTCTCATCCTACTGTTGCCTCCTTCAACAGCAAATGCTCCTACTCCTGGCATTGTATCCTAATCGGTAGGCAGTTTGCCAAACCTTTCATTCGCCTGCGGTTAGGCTTGGGGGCTTCATCACTCACTCATAAATGGTGGCTCGGAGATGACCTCCTACCCCTCTCCTCGTATGGCCCTACTGCCAGCATCATCAGTGATCTGTAGGATTCTGACAGGATGTGGAGATGGAGTAGGGTGCACTCGTGGCTTGACGACGAGACGGCTGATGACCTTGTCACCTCCGGGTTGGTGATCGGGACTAACCCAGACTCGTTTTGGTGGTCCCTCTCGAGCAACAACCTTTTCACCATGGACTCTACTGTACGTGGTACCGGTTCGCCTTCCACCATCACCGCTCCTTTCTGGCAGTCTTGTATCCCTAAGAAATGGTCCATTCTGCTTTGGAGGGCGAGCCTGAAGAAACATTCCACAGATGACACCCTCACTTCCATCGCCTATAGCCTTGCTTCAGCATGCCACTTCTGCGAGGAGCGTCAGCCAGAGACTGCGGTACACATTCTCTCGGCGGGCGTCTTGGCATCGGAGGTTTGGCACAGTTTTTTTTGTTATACCTTCCTGACACCACGGTTGGGGGGTTCAATAATCTCCTTGCCGCTTGGGGAGCCACTTCTCACGGCCACCAGATCGTTGCGGCCGCCATTGTGTGGGTCATGTAGAAAAACCGTAACAAATACAGATATGAAAGGCACCAGTACAACATCGCCTAACTGTCTCGCGCAGTTAACAGACAAATCCTCAAGCTTGGCAGACATTGCAAGCACATCCAGGAGAGCTTCTGGCTCCCCCTGCATAACTGATTGAGGCGGGAGTGTCTTTTTGTCCTTGCCGGTTTCTCCCGAGCAGGCCCCTGTTCTCCTGCCTCTTCTCTTCTCTGTTCGATTTTTGCTCTTGTGCTTTTTTGTAAAGGCTTCGGCATTTTGCGCTTTATATATGAATATATTTCTGGGTTAAAAAAATATATTACATATTACATATATATATATATATATATATATATATATATATATATATATATATATATATATATATATAATATATATATATATATATATATATATATATATATATTATATATATATATATATATATATATAATATAAATATATATAAAAATATAATATATATAAAATATATATATATATATAAATATATATATAATATATGTATATATTTATATTTATATATATATATATATATATATATATATATATATATATATATATATATATATATATATAAATTAATTTGAGTTTTACAAATTGCTTGACTTGATTCTAGATATCGTATTCGTATTCGAGTTGGATTTTAGTCCGTTTGATATGTAGCTGACCAATGCCACATGTCTTAGCCCTACGTATTTTGGGCCTGGAATGTAACTGTCACAATCCGCACCTGGTATACGGGCACGAGTGCGTAACAGCGTCCAGCCTATGCCGCAGAATCGGCGGTAGAACACTGTACTAGGTCACTATCTAACAACTCACGCAATTATATATTGTACCTGTCATGGATCTCAACTCCGAATGGAGGACAAGTAAAGATATAGTAAAACTCAATCAAAGTCTAAGCACGATAAGATAACACAGAAGTCTAGATAACTAATAAGATTAAACAAACAACTTAAATAAACTACTAAATAATAATATCTCAAACAATCTCAAATACAAAGTCAAATATCTCTACTTATTACAATTCAAGTTCAAACATGAAAATCTAGAACAAGTCATATAACTAGTCATCTGGTCACTCCTGAACGTTAGGGCTTAGTGTGGCTAATCCCTCCTCAGGTCCATAGCAAGGGCACGTATCTCCAGAACAAATATCTGAAAAATATATCCAGTCAGGATGGAACGAGCACACCTCATCTAAAAATTCCAAGTAAATAACAAAGACTATAAAGCAGTTATAGACAGTTATATTTATGAAACATGGAAGTTTGAGACAGGTAATGAAGTAGAGCAACAGTTTAAAGAACATGAGAAGTAATATAACGAATCAGGAGAGCATGGCAATGAAGACTATAAAAGTAAAACTAACTGAACTAGAGTAATGTGATATGAGTCCATACAGTATAATATAGTCAAGTGTGATCCCAGTGTGAGTCCTATACAAGACACTAACCAGTGTGTTTTAAAATACCGAGTTCGACATGTAAACGGTTAAATGTAAATACGGCTCATCACATACTTGGCATGTGTGCGACTGCTATCATTCCAGATTAGACCTGATGAGATGCTTCTATATTAGACCAGTAGGGGTGCTTCCAGTATTTGGAATGTTTACATGTCTACTCGAGTATTTTTTTGCCCCGACAAGTCTAAGTGAATCCATAAAATGACACAAAAATATAGTAGAAGTCCAGCGAGAACAAAATGATGCCAGTAGTGATTCCAGTAAGGGTAATTTTTGTAATAGAGGCCAAACATGTAAAATATGAGTATCGCATGCAATGGATCCAGAAATACCAATCCGTGTTGACAGAGAATCAAGTAGAACTAACTAGAACTGAAATACACTAATCATTAAGTAAGTGAAAGAACTATTAGAGAATGTACTCGCTTGATATCCTGAGCGACTGATATACAGATGTCCGAACCAGAGTCACAATGTCCTATTTAGAGTAATACAGGTTATAGTGTGTTCAATATGTAATAGTTGAAGTATGCAATACAATTTACTTGATTCTAGGTCAATCTAGGTCAAAGTCAACTCTTTGGTCAACTATCTAGTCAAACAAGGTCAACTAGGCTATTTCTAGGTCAAAGAGTCAATTAGTCAATTCTAGTCAATTAGGTCAACCATTGGTCAACACTCAACAATTAATAGTTACCTTGGTATCACAAGGTAAATCCTTACTCAAATATATCACAATCTAAGGTATAACACACACTTATATCATATATATATATATATATATATATATATATATATATATATATATATATATATATATATATATATATATATATATATATTTAAAGCCATGGTATATATATATACAACATGGTATATATATATATACAATATATATATATATATATATATATATATATATATATATATATATATATATATATATATATATATATATACATATATATATTTTATATATATATATATATATATATATATATATATATATATATATATATATATATATATATATATATAAAGCCATGTATATATATATATACAAAAAAAAAATATATAAAGCCATGGTATATATATATATACAAAAAAAAAATATATATAAAGCCATGGTATATATATATATATACAAAAAAAAAAATATATAAAGCCATGGTATATATATATATATACAAAAAAAATATATATATATATATATATATATATATATATATATATATATATATATATATCTATATATATATATATTTTTTAAAATATATATATATATATATATATATATATATATATATATATATATATATATATATATATATATATATATATATATATATATATACCTAGGTGCCTACATTTACCACTACTAATGCCTACATTTACCTAGGTGCCTACATATATATATATATATATATAAATATATATATATATATATATATATATATATATATATATATATATATATAATATTTATATAATATATATATATATATATATATATATATATATATAAAAGAATATATATATATATATATATATATATATATATATATATATATATATATATATATATATGCGTATCCTAGGTGCCTACATTTACCACTACTAATGCCAATCCAGCTTCCTGTAGCATACCTACATGATCACTTATACAGGTAAATGCATATCTAGAATGCATATGCATATACATATCTACACATCTCATTCTTCCCCACACCTCTGGCCTTGCCCCTTCCATGCTTGTGTACTAACCAAACCTCTCCCATACACTTATAGAAAATTATCATAATAGGGGTGCTTTGCTTAACAAATTTTTCCCACTTAGACACTCTAAAATCCCACATATGACATTCTCTCAAACCCATTATCCTATCTTAGTACAGGGCATAACTGCTTTGAATCCTTTACATCTGTCTTACCTTTCTCTCTAACTTGAATACCTATACAAGTATCAAAGATGCCCACTCCCAAACTCTCATTGCTGCAGTCCAAGTGTCCCACCTGCCTTGTACTCGAGCCCCTTTCCCCCAAACCAATATGCTGCATATATATACATCTATATATATAATACAACCTCAACATATAGGTATATAGATAGGTATTAATATAACCCTTCACTCATTAAGGATACAACTCACACACACCCCAAACTTTGCCTACTGCGAAGGCCAAATGCTAAGGCAAATGCTAATTTATAGTACACCCAAATCCCTGCCTAATGTTTCAGTCAAGAAACTCTTCACACTCATATATATATACAGCTACTAACAAAGGGGAACTGACATATGAGTAATATGGACTGAAATCAAGGTATAGATGACTGGTACATAATGATAAAATAGAAAATGGAGGTATAGGTACAACATGAACTGTAACGCCCCAGTTCCAAAATACTTATGACTAAGTAAGTAGCTGCATACATACGAAGTATACTTCAATATATGGACACCTCGTATGTATACATAAGCAGTAAATGCAGTAAACCAAAAGTAATCTAATCTCATCCACAAAATAAAAGAATAAAGATATCATATAATCAACTATAATAAGTCTTTGTACAATATGTTGGGCAGAGATAAATCTACTACCAACAAGTAAGGGAAGATATACATGAAAACTGAAATGATTTGTCGAAAGTAGCAAAGAAAGATCCAAGACACGTCATCTCCGAACGAATAAAGGAGATCACGACCTCGGCTAGAATATCTGCAAATGACAATAGCACACACCTGGAGAGTTAACCAAGTCCTCAGAGGGACGTAACAAGATACAAGAAAACACCATGTCGTATAAACTGTTATATATAATAGAAAATAAAGGGATGCATGCAATCGGGTTCCTAATCGTACTATAGTGAATATGCAATAAAGAACAATCCTTCACATATGGACATTCGGGCTGTATAGCAGTGGCATCATCCATTCCTTCGGGAACCAGTCTTCTTCGTCCATAATGCTCGGCGAACGTCAGAGGAAATCAGTAAGAAAATGTCCATAACGCTCCATGAACGTCAGAGGGAATCAGTAATATTAAGGTGAACCTGCGTCTCCAGTGGAGCTTCAGGTACAATAGCAATACAGTGGCCCATGCATCAAGGAACTGTCCTTCCCACCCCATGCCTAGTGGAGTCACATCTATGACTCATATGAACCCTAGTAACTGCCAAGTCCACTAGCATGCAATTCTATTGGCAGTTACTCCTAACCGTCGCATGCCTCATACGTATCGATGGCCGACCGACTACGCGAGTACGTGTCCTATATATGACTCACAATACGTGGTAAAGTAGGTGTCAAGGCCGTATGAGATATACCAATACCTCATCATCAAAGGGTGGTCACTAGACTAAGTCAATACAAGAGAATAAAACAAAAGCAAGAAAATGACCAATAGAGTCGCTTGCACCCAAGTGTGACTTGTACGCACAGTGATATAAAACTAACAAAAAAAAGTAATGCTTAATATAAATAACTGAAAATAAGAATAATTAAATCACAGAGTAAGGTGGCAAGGTATCTTGCCTGGTGGTTGTAGAAGCATGGAAAATATGGGGTTCATGCGGATCACAATTTACCGCATACATACTTTGGGCCAAACTGGTCCGCATAAAGGAAAGCCGCATGACAGATTTACTGTCTTATGCGGCTCGTCGACAACCAGCTGCAGAAGAAAGATATGTGGCCAAGAGGATCAGTTCGTCTGATAAAGCTGACAAGTTCTGTCACAACTGACAAAAATGACAGCTCTGACACTTTGACAAAAAGATAAAGTGGGACGTCACCAAAAGCAGGGTTCATACGCTTTCATGCAGCCAGAAGGAGTGTCACCTAAGCCGCATGAACCTTATGCGGATCAAACATATGCGGCCCCAAAGTCTCCGAACTTCATGCGGCCAAGGGTGACTATGACCCAAGCCGCATGAGCTTTATGCGGCCAAGATACAAAATCTATGCGACTTAAATCCTTAAGCTATATATGGGCTAAGGAAGTTTGCGACTTAGCCGCATGAGTCTTATGTGGCCCCACATGGTCGAAAAATGAGAGACTCATGCGGATCAAAATGATTCCTGCCACAGGATACGTAGTAAGCTGACCAAGTCATAACTACCCATATTTGCTGCAGCAAAATCCCAATAAATCTACAGATGGCGGCCAAAGAGCGGGTCTTCATGTGCTAATTAGCCACCTGGCCACAGGCCGTTTATGCGGCTCAATATACATACCACTATATATAGCAGGGTGCCACACCCCTGCAAAAGGCTGGCAACCTTCGAAAAGCAATTTCTTCAAGAGCTAAGGACCGCGTCAGATAGTCCAAGGAGTAAGGCAGAGTTGATAGCACTTTCCCGAGCCTCTAACGTCACCCCCTTGAATCAAAACTAAATAATTGTAATTAGATTGTTTCCTAGGATTTCTTTCTAGGCTTTTTTTTGTACAAGCGAGTTTGCAATCAATTTTAGTGTTCCCGTAATACCTGTCTTTAATTTTTTTATGGCAAACATAATGGCGACTTTGCAGGGGACATCCTTCTCTTCTGATGAGAAGTTGGTGACGCAATCTGACGCATCCAAGCTCGGCTCTACACAACAGATGCTTATGGTTCGTTTTGACCAACAAGACTTCGAAGAATTGCTCTCTGAAGGGAGCGTCTGCCCGTCACAGAAGCGAGCCAACCCAAAGAGGACTCGCAGGTCGTCGGTGCGCAAAACTGTTGCCCCCGACCAAGTTCTCGAAGAAGCTCCTTCTGCAGCCCAAGACGGTGACCAAAGCTCCCATACGGCTTTTCTTTCGACCGTAGAGGACCCCACTGTCCCTAAATCCAGCAGAGAAAAATACTACGATGCTGAGTTTTTGGGGGCACAAGGGAAATCTATACGGACAAAGAAGAAGCCGCATAAGAGAGATGGACAGTCTGTCCATGCGGCAGCCAACTCTGGCCGCGGTCAGACAACTCATGCGGCAGCCAACTCTGGCCACAGAAAGATGGCCCATGCGGCAGCCAACTCTAGCCGCAGGAAGATGGCCTATGCAGCAGCCAGTTCTGTCCGCAGGAAGATAGCCCATGCGACAGCCAATCCTGGCTTCAGACAGGATGTCTCATACGGCCCTGTCAGAAGCTCTGTGTTCAACCGTCTCTCATGCGGGCCCGACTCCATACGGTCTATTGAGAATGTGGGATGTATCAATCTGGACACTTTTTACTATGCACCTTTGGGCGTTAAGTCAAAAAAGTCTAGGGCAGTACGGGCCGAACAAGCCCAGTCAACTGTCCAAGTTACTGACTGTCAGTGTGTAACGCCCCAGTCCCAAAGTACGCAGAACTAGGCATGCAAAACATGCCAGCAGTACCTCTCCAATGGTCATATATTATAATAGACTCATTAGGAAGTACTTAAGCTGTAAATAATCTAAGCAATTTAGTTACAATAAATGACCACATGTACAAATGCTAATCTCATCCACAATATATTCAAATATCAAGAGTGCCAAGACAGGATAAATAAGATAGCCTAAATAACATGAAAAGAGCTGTCCAACAGATAAGAACTAGAGAATGTCTCGGGCATATCCCGGTAATAAACAAAAGGAAATAAATAGCAAGTCTCAACACAAATCTGCTAAGAAATAATCATCCAAAGATGGATGAACTACATACTCAAGCGAAGTCCTCTGGCACAACCTCTTCCTCCTGTGTAGGTACGTCTCCTGCAACAACACCTGATCCGTACACCTCAGTATATGCCTCCTCAGATACACCTGGTAGAGATGACTAGGTCCTCAGGGGACATAACAAGGTACAAAATAAAGCATGCCATGTATAGTAAATGAAAGTACTCCAGATAACTTCTCAAGGGTATCTATATAAACCAGTCTAAGTGTAATGCAAGTGAGAACAAGCTCTGTACATCGGACTACTACGCCATAGGCACCATGTCGGGGAACCTCAGGCATACGAGTAAACACTGAAGCTCTGCTACAGAGACCACAGTATACGAGTATGGGTAACAGTCATATCCCAGCTATAGAGACAATGGCTAAACGTGTATCAATCGGGTAACCCGATGCATCAGTCTTTGTTCTCCCTACCCCATATACTAGTCTACAATGTCATGTCAAGTAACACTAACCAAATCGAGCAAATATTCCTGTAACCTATAATAGAGTCAAAACCATGAATTATTATATAAGCAACTATGTAAAATGAGGTGTCAGTGTCCTGAGGCCTTTCATGTCAAAGGACATGATCATACATGTACGGAATGCCCAACATCATTACCCAATACCCCCGTACGGATATAGACACCCGAGTTTGATCGGACATGTAATATTGACAAGATTCTATGTATGTAGTAACTATTTATCAAACTAAATAAGAAACAAGAATTGTAACTATAGTAAAGTACATCATGTCACGATCCGTACCCATTTTTTTTAAACAGATCCGTGACATGTCCAAGCCAGCCTACGCCGTAGTGTCGGCGGTAGTACGATGTCACGGCCATGAAGATCATAATCACAAAGATGCTCATTCACATAATTAATTTAATTTATAATGATCACAAGTTTTACATTTGCAGGAAAAATATAAACTTGTACAAATATTTGAATGGCTACAACTCCACTATCTAGCTAATCTCTAGGCTTTTCGTCTGTAAGTATACCCGTCACTCCCCAAGCTAAGTGAATCCGCGGCTAACCTGAAAATGTTGGTTTCCAATCAGGAATGGAACGAGCACAATTCACTGAATGTAATTTCAAATAAAGAAAATGACTATAAGACAAAGGTTAGACATCAATTATGAGTTTTGAAAATAAACAGAAAATACAGAAAAACAATAGTAAATAAATAGACACAACAGACTTTCCCCAACTGCTAGAAGTACCTTTGATATGTGATCGGTCTCGGGACAATTATGCGACACTGTCTACACTGTCTAAAGTTATACTGTCTACACTGTCTAAGTTACACTGTCTACATTGTATAAAGCTACACTGTCTATAGAAAATATTGCAATAAAGAAACACTGTCTACAAAATAATAATCACGATCTACACAATTTAAATGCAGTAATAATCATGGTCTACACTGTCTACTTTGCAATAAATAAATCACTGTCTATACTGTCTACAAGAAATAATGAATCACTGTCTACACTGTCTACACTGTCTAAGGTCAGATCACATCGTTGGTACTTCTCATTCCCGACTCAACAATTTTAATAGAAAATAATCACATAACCAATGGCTAATCAATAAAATATAGTGAAAATTAATATCAAAATGCAGACAATAAACTGTACTCGCCTGTGGTCCTTTGCTGGTGAAACCGACAATCTGAACTACTCAATGTGCCACTATAGTCAAAATCCATACAACAGTCCCCGAAAGCTGAAATAAACAATACCAATGATTTCAGAATAGTCAAATTAGCTAGGATTACCTGTCCTTAAGTCCAATTCTGGACACAGGAGCAAAACGATAATTTCGGACAAAAACGATGTCCGCCGTTGGACCCGTTTTGCACCGAAAAAAGTGCCAGAGTCAACAGTCTCTAAAGTCGTCAAACACATGTCTACGGATCCAGTTTTTCGATACGAACCCGACCGTATGTCCAGAGTTGGATTCCGGCGGGCCGTGCACAAAATCACCCGTTGAGTGGGACCGTGGGGCCCGCAAAATAACTTCGGATTCGACTGTCTCAAAATTGGACCAAACTTGGCATACAAGACCAAAAAAATGATACGGTCCTGTTGGCGTAAGTTTCGTCTCAATCCGACGAGCGTGTCCGAAGTTATGACTGAATTTGCATTGGACGGATACGGGGCGATTCTGACGGATACGCGTCGAATTCGTCGCGCACACGCGACCAATTTGAATTCCGTCAAAGCCCACACGACCACGAAGCTGTTACGCAGCTTTCGATCCTTTCGGTTCACGACCACGTCGTCCGGAATGGCGGGACGCACGTCGTGTGGAGGAATTTCTAGTTTTCGAAAACAGGTTTTTCACAAACTTTGGGTTCGAATATCTTTACATCCTGTGAATGAAAAATTAAACTAAAAGAAAGGATTTGAAGGGCTACATGTGGCCTAAAAATACCACTCAGAAAAGTTTCTAGAATTTCTAACAGGTTGATCAGAATCAATCTCGAAACATGGGGTTTCGACTGTTTTAATACCCTGTTTTCGGTGGGTTTTACGCCGACTTTGCGTCGATTTTGCGAGGAATCTAACGCATGATGAGAGAATCTATTTAAAGGGAAAGGAAGGCCTATAGGTTGTGAGTTTACCAGAGAAGACGGGAGGCGAAACGATCCACGGTGCGCGATGAACAGTCGCTGCGAAGTCGGTTCGAGACACCACGATACTGCTGTCGTTCCTGCACGCTGTCGCTCACGCGCGCGCGGGGATTGCGGCTCTGTCATCGCCGGCCAACGGCCGGCCGCCACGGCGGTGACGCGGGGGACGCGCGCGCGCACACGCGGGGATGGGGCGTCGAAGTTGGCGGCACGGAATTAGGGTTTTGGTGTTGACGAATTCTCGGTCTCGCTCTCTCTCTCTCTCTTACTCCTATATATATCTATATATCCCGAACTTAAGGGTCGGGTGTTATCAAATGTCGCGGGGGGAAGGAGAAATCACGCTCGGGTGAGCTACTGCTGTGGGGTCGGCTATTGGGAACTAGTAGTGGGCCGGGCCCGAGCTTGGCCGGCTGCTACTGTTCCCCCTTCATTCTCTTTTTTTCTATTTATTATACTAGATCTCATACATATATACATACATGTATATTACTATATATATATACACTCACTTTATATAAATAAATCCTTTCAAAACCTTTATATATATGTAAATCCTATATGTATATATAAATCCTTATAAATCCTTTATATATATAAATCCTTATATATATATTTGTACATCCTTATAAATCCTTTATATATATAAATCCAATATATATATATATATATATATATATATATATATATATATATATATATATATATATATATATATATATATATATATATATATATATATATATATAAATCCTTATATATATATATACTTATATGCGTAACACTTTTCTAAAATAATAAAATACTAGAATATTTATAGTATACCATATACCAATATATTTTATACAACATAATGAATACCTTTAAACACCTACATTTACTATATGCACATATATACCATATATATATATATATATATATATATATATATATATATATATATATATATATATATATATATATATATATATATTTTATATATATATATATATATATATATATATATATATATATATATATATATATATATATATATATATATATATATATATATATATATCTTTATAATAAATACAAAATTCAATAATATAATGTTTATGAAGAAAAGGAGAGTGTAGCACTTACACGGTATTTCGTACATCTCACTAGATATTGATTTTATCATAAATTAACTTCTATGTATTAAATAGGAACTTATTAACCAAATCCTAAAATAAATACAATATACATTTAAGGACAATTATTCACTATATTATCAACAAAACGTTATTTAATATTAAGAACTTATAGTAAATATAAATACCACCACCTTGGCTAAAGTCATCTACCTGAATAATAATCTAAGTAATTTATAAAATCTAATAATCACCATTTAATGAAAAAAAAATTATTTCTTTATTTTCGGGATGGGGAGCTACACATCAATTACGTATTAGTGGCAAGGTACACTTGCCTGGGTCCTGAGCAGTATTTTGATAATAATCAGATATAGTCCTAGGAAGTGCGTAAGCGTCTGCTGTAAAAATATCAAAATAATTCCAAATTACTATAAATGGATATTCATGTCCAAATCTAAACACACGACAAAGTGGTAATTTTTAGATTGACACGAGGTCCAAAGGCGGGCCACGTCGCACAGAACAACATGTCGATATCAAGTATCTTAGAATTTTATAAACTTAGTATCCGCAAATTTAGTTTGACACTACGAATCCATCGTTACTTTCAGAATTGGATTATGGCATTCCGTTAACAAGGTCGCCTGTTGAGTTGGACCATGGGACCCACGAAACGGGGTTCCGGTCAACGGTCTTAGATTCTCACCAAACTTGGGCTACAGGACCAGCGTCATGTGACGAGTCCAATGGCACAAGTTTCATGTCAATCTAACGAGTGAGTGTAAAATGGTCTGAAAAATTGAAACAAGCTGATACAAATTTTATTATTATGGTCATGATTGCATTTAATAATTTGAAGGGTGAAAATATCATTCAAGCTTGCATTTAACTTATATGGCTGCAGGCAATATTTTAGATAAAAAAATTTAAAAGTCAGCAAAGGAAAAAGGTCCAACCCTTACTTAATTTCTGAAACTTTTAATTTATATTCTACTATTGATTTCATTAATCTTAACTCTTCCACGGTGTTATTATTTTAAACCAAATAATTCTAAAGCTTTGAGTCTAATTATCTTCAATCCAAATAGCTAGGAAATTTGAATTGTTTGAAGGGTAGGATATCGGTCAGGTGACGAACGTACCCGAAATGATGGCTCGGCGATTTAGTTTTAATGTGGACAATTGCACGTCGATGTCAGCATGTGGTCTTTGACGAAGACGAGGTCGTAGTCATCCCGGATGATGTCAGGCAGCTAGTCGAATCTGCGGTCAGTGGGCGCTGCTTGGCAGACAGTCACTGACGGGTCGACAGATCGACGGGCAGGGTATTGTCGGCGGGTCAATGATTGGAAAGAGGGCGTTGGCTTTGGATGAAGGAGTGAGGAAGATGGCCTATATATATAGATATAAGAAGGGGGTTACAATAGAGATAAATGGGAAAGGAGAGGTCGTCAGTTTTTTTTAGAGTTACTGGAAAGGAAGGAAAGGATCGGTTTCGCACGTTAGCTGAAGGGAAGGGACAAAGGTCGTGGTTTCATTCGTTTGGCTGCTATACATTCATTTTCATTCATGCATGTGAGACAAATATGGGCCCTAGTTTATTTGTTTCTACGTTGTAGCTATTGCTACTTGTTGAACCTTTCATTTCTTCTTTCTTTCATTACTTAAGTAAAGAAAAACAAGGTGGGCCCTGGTGGTAGCTACATTTCTTGTCTTTGGCTAAGTTGGAAACTAATTTATTAACTCCATTAGGTTCTGGGGAAATAAACTGTAGCTCAGGTTTAAGCTTAAGTATTTTAATTAGTATTTAGTATTAATTAAGGCTTTAAGGAGTTAATTATGAATTAGGAATTTTTAGTAAAAATAATAAAAATCCAAAATCTAGAAAAGATTATTTAGTTATAATTAACTCCAGAAAATTATCTCGAACAATTTTGGACAGAAAATACATAAAGTAAAATCTTAATTACCAAATTATCCTTGGTCAAAATTCAGGGGGTTTACACTCTACCCCCTTAAAATATTTTGTCCCCGAAATACATCTGCAATTATATAAGGACAATGATAATTTTATTTTATTTTTATTTATTTAAATTTTTTTAATCATACCTGAATCCTCGAATAAATGAGGATAACGCTTTCGTATAGAATCCTCTCGTTCCCATGTAGACTCTCCTGGGGATTGGTCTTCCATGCTACCCGAACCAACTTGACCGTCTTGCCTCTCAATGTCTTCTCACTGACATCTAGTATTCCAACTGGCTGTTCTTCGTATGAAAGGCTTGATCCCACTGTGATCTCGGAGTGGTCTACTATATGACTTGGGTCGGTCACGTACCTCCTCAGCTGCGAGACGTGGAATACGTCATGCACGCCTTCTAATGATGGAGGCAATGTAAGACGATACGCCACCTCTCCAACTCGCTCCAGGATGACAAATGGTCCAATGTACCTTGGACTCAACTTTCCTCTGCTCCCAAATCTGATAGTGCCTCGTGTAGGTGAGGTCCTCAAAAATACATGCTCACCTTCCTTGAACTCTAAAGGTCGACGGTACGCATCAGCCCAGTGCATTTGTCTATCCTGGGCTGCTCGAAGATGACTCTGAATCTGTTTTACCTTCTCGATTATCTGAGTCACTATCTCTGGTCTAAGTATCTGACGTTCTCCAACATCACTCCAATATACCGGTAATCGGCATTTCCTTTCGTACAGTGCCTTATATGGTGCCATCTGTATGCTAGCTTGGTAACTATTATTGTAGGAGAATTCCACCATATGCAAGTGGTCTTTCCAAGAACCTCCAAAATCTAGCATACATGCTCGCAGCATATCCTCTAAGGTCTGGATTGTACGTTCTGATTGTCCATCCGTCTGCGGGTAATAAGCGGTGCTAAACTTGAGTCTAGTGCCTAGACTCTCCTGCATACTTCTCCAGAAATGTGAGGTGAAGCGGGAGTCTCTTTTCGAAACTATACTAACTGGTACTTCGTGTAACTTCTCGATCTGCCTCATATATAAGTCAACTAGTATCTCAGTAGATTATCCAACTCTAAATGGCAAGAAATATGCCAATTTTGTGAGTTGGTCTACGATCACCCATACTGCATCCTTTCCACTAGGGCTCCTTGGAAATCCAGTAACGAAATCCATAGTAATGTGTTCCTACTTCGACTCAGGAATGGAAAGTGGTTGTAATAGTCCTGCGGTCCTCTGATGCTCCGCCTTAACTTGCTGACAGACTAAGCATCTTGCTACAAACCGTGCAATTTCTTTTTTCATCCCATGCAACCAATAGTACTTCTTCAGGTCGCAGTACATCTTGGTGCCTCCCGGATGAATCGAGTTGATAGAACTATGCGCTTCTTCCATCAACTCCTGCCTCAGCTCTCCATTCGGAACATATAGGCGATTTTTGTACCTCAATATTCCGTCCTCATGAATGCGTAGCCCCTTCTCTAGTCCAGCCTCTGTCCTTTTTCGAAGCCTCCAAAATCGTGCGTCTGTAGGCAAAGCTGCCTTGATCCTCTCCACCAATGATGACTGAACCTCCAAGCGCGCTAAAACTCCACTCTGCCCAGGTAATATAACTTCTATCCCAAGCTCCTGAAGATCATTCAACAGTTGTGACTGTGTTGTCAAGAAGTACGCTGAAGGCTTCCTGCTCAAGGCGTCTGCAACAACATTTGCCTTGCCAGGGTGATACTGTAGCTCAATATCATAATCAGCCATCAACTCTAACCATCGTCGTTGTCTTATATTCAACACTTTTTGCGTGAAGACGTACTTCAAACTCTTATGATCTGTAAATATCTCCACGCGCTCTCCGTACAAATAATACCTCCAGAGCTTCAATGCAAAGATCACTACAGCTAATTCCAAATCGTGTGTCGGGTAATTCTTCTTATGCAACTTCAATTGTCGTGAGGCGTAAGCGATAACTTTGCCATGTTGCATCAAAACACAGCCAAGTCCGCTCCCCGATACATCACTGTATAATACAAATCCTTCCGATCCAGAGGGAAGTGTCAGGATAGGTGTAGAGGTCAACCTTTTCTTCAATTCTTCAAAGACTAATTGACAATCTGCAGTCCACGGAAACTCCTGGTCCTTGCGTGTCAACCGTGTCATAGGCTCTGCGATCCATACAAAGTTTTCCACAAACCGCCGATAGTAACCGGTAAGTCCAAGGAAACTCCTCACTTCTTCTACAGATGTTGGTGTAGGCCAAGACTCAACTGTAGCTATCTTCTATGGATCTACTAAGAGTCCATCCCCTGAGATAATATGTCCAAGGAAAGGAACTCTATCCATGCAGAACTCATATTTGCTCAGCTTAGCGTATAGTTTCTCACATCTTAGTGTTTCTAGCACAATATGAAGATGCTCCTCGTGCTCTTCTTGGCTCTTGGAGTATACTAAGATGTCATTAATAAACCCAACTACGAACTTGTCCAAATACTGGTGGAACACTTTATTCATCATACTCATAAATATAGCTGGTGCGTTGGTTAAACCAAACGGCTTAACCAGGAATTCATAGTGTCCGTACTTGGTTTGAAATGCCGTCTTTGGGATGTCTTCCTTTCACACTTTGATCTGATGATATCCAGACCTAAGATCGATCTTTGAGAATAGACAAGCTCCACTCAGTTGATCGAACAGATTGTCTATGCGCAGTAGGGGGTACTTGTTCTTGATGGTTACATTAGTGAGACCTCTATAATCAATGCACATACGGACCGACCCGTCCTTCTTTGGTACAAAAAGGATAGGTTCTCCCCATAGTGATATACTATCTCGAATGAAACCTTTGTCTAGAAGGTCGCCTATTTGCTTCTTCAGCTCCTCTAATTCCCTTGGGGCTAACCGATAAACAGTTGATTTAATTTGCTCGGCTCCTGGAATTAGGTCAATGGTGAATTCTATTTCTCGATCAGGTGGTAAACCTGGAAAGTCATCGGGAAATACATCCATGAACTCTGATATAATCCTCGAATGCTCATTCTCTCCTTCAGTAATTTGTGCCCTTAATGTAGATGGGATACCTTGCTCTCTAGCTCCACGAAAAAATTCAAACTCAGAATGTCCAGGTGGTCTGAATATAACATGGCATCGATACCAAGTACAACGTCATAATCTGGCATCAAAAATATCAGAAATTGTGCCTGTATCTCTCTACCACATGTAACTACTGAGCAAGATCTACAAGTGTCACTAACGGTTATAATCCCTCCTCCCGTCAGAATCTTCATAGTCTTAGGAAGTGGTGAGGTAGCTACTCTATGCGTGGCTACGAAGCTAGCAGCGATAAAAGAATATGACGCTCCTGAGTCGAATAAGGCTACAACATGTAAGGATGCTACCAAGATAGTACCTGCTATCACCTCTCCTGCAGTCGGCTCCTCTTCCACAGTCATAGCATAAGCCTGTCCATGACCTGGTGCTGGTGCCCTCTGTTGCTGAGCCTGCTGATATAATATCGCCTGTGGTGCCAAGGGAGGCCTTGGTTGAAATCTTCCAGGTGCCGGCGGTCCCATGGCTCCAACCCCAGGCTGTGGGACCCTCGGTGCTGGATATGCTGGTCTGGGTGGCTGTGGTGTTGGCCTCGGTGCTATTGGTGCTGGTCGGGGGTACTCTGGACAATCTCATACTGAATGTTGACCCAATCTGCATCCCAAACATAATCCCAGCCTACGTCTACAATCCTTCGAAAGATGTCCCCTCTTGCCGCAGTAATGACAAGTAGGTAATGCCGCTGCAAGTGGCCTCTATTGGTGTTGTATCATGGGTCTCTTTGCTGGTCCTCCCTGGGGTGCTCGGGCTGGTACAAGCGGCCTCTTATGAATAGCCTCCTTCCTCTGTATGCATTTCATACGTCATGCAGCAGTGAGTACTCCTGAATAAGTAGTGGGTACAGCCGCTCCAATAAAATTCTTCAAGTCGTAGCTCATTCTTTCATAAAACTTCTCGGCCTTCTCTTCTTCTGTCTGAATCAGGGCTGGCGCATATCGGCTAAGACGTAAAAATTTAGCATTGTATTCCTCTAGTGTCATGTTATCCTGGACAAGATAAATAAACTTATCTCGAAGTTTCGCCCTGAAAGTAGATGGGATGAACATCTCTTGGAAGAGCTTGAAGAACTCCTCCCAAGTGACATTCTCTGGTCCCAGCCTCTTCTCCTCTGAAAGCCACCAGTCATGAGCGTTGCCAGTTAGTTGCATCCTAACGGCGATCATCCAACGATCCTTTGGAAGTTCAGCTGCTTCCAACTGATGTTGAATATTGGTAAGCCATTCATAGACTGCTGTTGGATCCTCTTTGCCTGAGAAAGGAGATAGCTTCTGTTGGCAGAAATTAGAAATAGTTCCCGTCGATGGTTGTAGAGTTGGTGGAGGTGCTTGCGCTATTGCTGCTACTATGCTATCTCGCATGCTCTCAGACTGCCTCAACTGTGCCTCCATCTGGATCTGTTGTTGTGCTTGCATCATAGCGTAGAACATTTCAAACATCTGTTGGGGATCCATCGTTTGCCCCATCTGGACAAATGGTATCTGTGGTATTTGCGACAGCGGTGGCATCGATGGCATATCCTCCCTCCTGAATCTCGAAGATTGTGGATCCACTGCATGGCCTTGGTGGGCAGAAAAACCCCCAACTGGTGGCGTAATTGCGTCATCTTGGTTGATGATTGCATCGTAAGGAGTGTCTACTGGTATCTCGTTGCTCTCTCGTGGTTCCAACGTACTGCGTGTAATATATTTTACAAGATTTAGGACAGATGATATTAAAGCAGGATGCAAGCCAAGCAATTAATTTGAAATCGATTTGAAGAGATCAAAGACGAGTAATTTATGTGGATGAGATCCTATAGTCCTTTCCTATTCCTAGTCGTAGGCTCATATCGGTACGGTTATGTATCTGAGAGGACGGTTACCAGCATGGGCCACCACAAAAACATGTAACGCTCCAGTCCCCAAGTACGCGGAACTAGGCATGTGAAACATGCCAACAGTACCTCTCCAACGGTCATATATTATAATAGACTCATTAGGAAATACTTAAGCTGTAAATAATCTAAGTAATTTAGTTACAATAAATGACCACATGTACAAATGCTAATCTCATCCACACAATATATTCAAATATCAAGAGTGCCAAGACAAGATAAATAAGATAGTCCGAATAACATGAAAAGAGCTGTCCAGCAGATAAGAACTAGAGAATGTCTCGGGCATATCCCGACAATAAACAAAAGGAAATAAATAGCAAGTCTCAACACAAATCTGCTAAGAAATAATCATCCAAAGATGGATGAACTACATACTCAAGCGAAGTCCTCTGGCACAACCTCGTCCTTCTGTGTAGGTACGTCTCCTGCAACAGCACCTGATCCATACACCTCGGTATATGCCTCCTCAGATACACCTGGTAGAGATGACCAGGTCCTCAGGGGACATAACAAGGTAAAAAATAAAGCATGCCATGCATAGTAAATGAAAGTACTCCAAATAACTTCTCAAGGGTATCTATATAAACTAGTCTACGTGTAATGTAAGTGAGAACAAGCTCTGTACATCGGACTACTACGCCATAGGCATCGTGTCGGTGAACCTCAAGCGTACGAGTAAACACTGAAGCTCTGCTACAGAGACCACGGTATACGAGTATGGGTAACAGTCATATCCCGGCTATAGAGGCAATGACTAAACGTGTATCAATCGGGTAGCCCGATGCATCAGTCTTTATTCTCCCCACCCCATTTACTAGTCTACCATGTCATGTCAAGTAACACTAACCAAATCGAGCAAATATTCCTGTAACCTATAATAGAGTCAAAACCACGAATTATCATGTAAGCAACTCCATAAAATGAGGTGTCAGTGTCCTGAGGCCTTTCATGTCAAAGGACATGATCATACATGTGCGGAATGCCTAACATCATTACCCAATACCCACGTACGGATATAGACACCCGAGTTTGATCCGATATGTAATATTGACAAGATTCTATGTAAGTAGTAACTATTTATCAAACTAAATAAGAAACAAGAATTGCAACTATAGTAAAGTACATCAATTATGTATCAATGGCAAGGTACACTTGCCTGGGTCCTGAGCAGTGTTTTGACAATAATCAGATATAGTCCTAGGAAGTGCGTAAGCGCCTGCTGTAAAAATATCAAAATAATTCCAAATTACTATAAATGGATATTCATGTCCAAATCTAAACACACGACAATGTGGTAATTTTTAGATTGACACAAGGTCCAAAGGCGGGCCACGTCGCACAGAACAACATGTCGATATCAAGTATCTTAGAATTTTATAAACTTAGTATCCGCAAATTTAGTTTGACACTACGAATCCATCGGTACTTTCAGAATTGGATTCTTGCATTCCGTTAAAAAGGTCTCCTGTTGAGTTGGACCATGGGACCCGCGAAACGGTGTTTCGGTCAACGATCTTAGATTCTCACCAAACTTGGGCCACAGGACCAGCGTCATGTGACGAGTCCAATGGCGCAAGTTTCATGTCAATCTAACGAGTGAATGTAAAATGGTCTGAAAAATTGAAACAAGCCGATACAAATTTTATTATTATGGTCAAGAGTGCATTTAATAATTTGAAGGGTGAAAATATCATTCAAGCTTGCATTTAACTTTCATAGCTGCAGGCAATATTTTAGATAAAAAATTTCAAAAGTCAGCAAAGGAAGAAGGTCCAACCTTACTTAATTTCTGAAACTTTTAATTTATATTCTACTATTGATTTCCTTAATCTTAACTCTTCCACGGTGTTATTATTTTAAACCAAATAATTCTAAAGCTTTGAGTCTAACTATCTTCAATCCAAATAGCAAGGAAATTTGAATTGTTTGAAGGGTAGGATATCGGTCAGGTGACGAACGTACCCGAAAAGATGGCTCGATGATTTGGTTTTAATGTGCACAGTTGCACGTCGATGTCAGTATGCGATCTTTGACGAAGACAATGTCGTAGTCATCCCGGATGATGTCAGGCAGCGAGTTGAATCTGCGGTCAGCGGGCGCTGCTTGGCGGACGGTCACTGGCGGGTCGACAGGTCGACGGGCAGGGTGTTATCGGCGGATCAATGATTGGAAAGAGGGCGCTGGCTTTGGATGAAGGAGTGAGGAAGGTGGCCTATATATATATAGATATAAGAAGGGGGTTACAATAGAGATGAATGGGAAAAGAGAGGTCGTCAGTTTTTTTCTTAGAGTTACTGGAAAGGAAGGAAAGGATCGGTTTCGCACGTTAGCTGAAGGGAAGGGACAAAGGTAGGGGTTTCATTTGTTTGGCTGCTATACATTCATTTTTATTTATGCATGTAAGACAAATGTGGGCCCTAGTTTATTTGTTTCTACGTTGTAGCTATTGCTACTTGTTGAACCTTTCATTTTTCTTTCTTTTATTACTTAAGCAAAGAAAAACAAGGTGGGCCCTGGTGGTAGCTACATTTCTTATCTTTGGCTAAGTTGGAAACTAATTTATTAACTCCGTTAGGTTTTGGGGAAATAAACTGTTGGTTAGGTTTAAGCGTAAGTAGTTTAATTAGTATTTAGTATTAATTAAGGCTTTAAGGGGTTAATTAGGAATTAGGAATTATTTGTAAAAATAATAAAATTCCAAAATCTAGAAAAGATTATTTAGTTATAATTAACTCCAGAAAATTATCTCGAACAATTTTGGACAGAAAATACATAAAATAAAATCTTAATTACCAAATTATCCTTGGTCAAAATTCAGGGGGTTTACACAGCGGGGCCCGTTAACTGTTACACGGGCCCCTGATGGAAAGTTGTACAGAACCACCCGCGTCCAGTCCCCCAGGGCTAACGGACAGGGTAGGTCTTTAAAGTCTCTCTCCAAAGATCCCGAGCAAGTGCTTTTACTAGCAACAGATCAGGGAGCAAACATGATACCTAAGTACCCGTGCGCTCGGGATACCCGAGTCCACAAGTTTGGTGCAAAGGTAGATCAGCTTGCTACCGACTTGCGTGAGGTGATTACTCACAAACGCAAGGTGGCAGCGTTGGCATGCAATGAGTCCCTCTCGGGACGTCGTTGCACCCGAGTCATCATCAACTGCTACTGCGACAAATCAGCAGCACCTGAAGGTCGGCAGTCAGTTTTCCAACGACTGCAGCAGCCAGCACTTGTCCGACAACAACTTAAGAAACATGCACAAATTTTGGGGGAAGAGGAGTTTCCTTTCGCCTCCTGTAATTCGACTCAAAAGGTTCCCCCTACAAGGGAGGAAAGAAGACAGGCTCTTCTAGCCCGACAATCTCAGCCAGTATTGCAAGGAGACCCTCCTCTGAAGGGTTTCCACAGACAACCACAGTGGGTGTCTATTTAGGCACTCGATCCAAAAAAAATCTTCTAGAACCCGGGGTTGCACCTTCGACCTCCTTGAGAGTAGATGAATCTGGGGTAGCAGTCCCCTCAATATATGCGACAATTTGGTATACCCAAAGCACATACATGGGGTACAGGTCCCCCAGAACTGTGCAACAGACTTGGACTTCCCTAAGGGCCACCACCCTCACCAAGATAATGTGGCTTCCTGCACAGGGGGTAGCACCCCTTCCGAGTCCGAGGAAGATGACATTTCGACATTTTTCGACAATTTCTCTATACAAGGGTATGGCACAGAGAACACCTCTGTTACGATCCCTTCCATCTCTACCTACGTGAGGACGGTCTTTATGGCTGACGATGATCATGAAGAACCTTCTGATCGACAACGTCTAGAAGTACTTGAAGCCATGCTCCTGTCCTTGGTCAAGTTCACAGATGAAATCAAATCTGCCTTGCCAACCCAACCGGCATGGACGCCCGGACAAACAAGCTTGGGACCCGCAGTCAACGCGGACTCCAACACGACCGCCCTCCTTTGGATGATGATCCCTCAGAAGCATCCGTTCCTTCAGCTGCAGAAGAAGCCAAGGAGGTAAGGAGGGAAGTCCAGCAGCTTCGAGCAATGTTCAATACCAGTGACTCCTCTCGGGACCTCAGAATATGGCAGCCATATCCCGTTGCATGGAGAGATGTGCCTTTTCCACCACGGTATAAGCCATTCTATATCGATTCTTATGACGGAAAGACCTCTGCTAGTCGGTATATGACTTACTTTGAAGTCACAATCGACCACTTGTCGCATAGTGACGCCATCCTCATGCAATTATTCATCGAAGCATTGGAGGGGATCGCGTTCGACTGGTACCGTAACCTTCCCGATAACTGCATCTAT
This sequence comes from Iris pallida, assembly GCA_029216955.1. NCBI lineage: Eukaryota > Viridiplantae > Streptophyta > Magnoliopsida > Asparagales > Iridaceae > Iris > Iris pallida. The sequence continues at coordinate 13,247,909 of JANAVB010007397.1, forward strand.
TCTTTTGACGGCTTCAAGCACATTTTCCTGGAAATATTCTATGAAGTGGGGCATGATGTAACGATGTCATCTCTCATGGACGTCGTTCAGGAAGAGAGAGAGATAACAAGGAACTATATCGAGCAGTTCTGCCAAACCGCAATGAGATTGCCCCAAGGCAATCCCGAGAGCTCCTTGATTGAAATCTGCCAGAAGAAGTTGCTCCCCTCAATTACCCTCTAGATGGGTGACGATCAGTTCAGGGATTGGACGACCTTCATTATAAGTGCTATAAATGCAGAGGCAAAATTAAAGAAGATAAGGACAGACGTCCTGGTTCCACCTCCAGCAACAACAACAATAGTGGCGCCACCTCCAACCGGCATAATAAGGGCAAACAAGCCATGGTCGCTGATGCGACCCAGAAGCCCGAACAAAAACAGACAGAAGGTCAGTGGCCCAAAGTGAATTACTCATTTGAAGATAGCCATGTCAAACCTATCTTCGGTATGCTCTTGCAAGGGGGTAGGATCCAGCTCCCTCTACCAAGACGCGATCACTGAGGGACAGAAATAGAGAACCCAAAATATTGTCACTTCCACCGCTATGTCTATTATTCCACTCATGACTGCTTCCAATTAAAGCGGTACATTCAGAGTCTTATCGATTCCAAAGCTCTGTCGATAGACTTTGAAGAGGTTGTCGTGGCAGCGAACATGGTGTCAATTCAGTTCGACGACTTTCCTCCAACAAGCACTCCAGACGGGGTAATACCTGTCCCTCGGGCAACGATGGAGGTTACTAATCTTGCTTCCGTCCGGAGCCAGACATCTGGATTGGTACCTTTCACCACATCACGAGGAGAGATCATGTGGGTGCATCCAGACTTAGTGCCCGAAGTTATCCGGGAGGTGTCATCGCCTACCAACAAGAAAAAGGGCAGGAAGTCTAGATCATGCCATACAATTTCAGCCGAGGCTGAGGAAGCTGCGTCTATTATTACTAGGTTTGGAGCACAAGTCCAGCCCGCATGGGATAGTTCAATCGAAGATCCTCAATCGGCAACGTTGCCTCCCTCTATGTTCCAAGGCCATCTCAGCCTCCACTGGCGGATAAATCCAAGCCAAAGGAAATCCGCTTCGACAGGCCACTCCGTAATAATGTACCTCAGGGAGTGGAGAGACCTTACAAGTTCGACATATTAGCACAATTGGCTAATACGCCAGTAAAGTTGTCGTTGTAAGAGCTCCTAAGGCTCTCCAAGGATCTTCGTGTCTCATTAAGCGAAGCACTCCAAAATACTGACGCTTACTTAGCTCAGGTCAAGCCTCCAGGGGAAGACCCACCAACAGATCTACAGGGCAGCGATGGTACAGATACAATGCCCAACATCATATTTACTCCATAGGACATGTTGATCAAGTCCAACTTATATGATCGCCCCTTTTTACTACACTGGATACATAGGCGACATCAAGGTGGATCGGATGCATATTGACCTTGGATCGTCAATAAGCATCATCCCGAAAAGCTTGCTCAAACTTCTTGGCATCCCTATGCATCAGCTAGCGATGACCAACACTGCCATTAGCGGTTTTAATTCGGGAATGAGCTATCCCCTAGGGAAGATCCAGTTGAAATGTCAGATTGGTGACCTGAAGATGGAGGTTACCTGCTACATCAAAGTTGTAGACACCTCCTACAACATCCTTCTGGGATGTCCATAGATACATGACTATATGATCATGCCATCCACCCTTCACCAGTGTTTCAAGTATGTCAGTAAGCATGGCTCCGTGAAAATTGAATTCGTCGACATCGATCCCTTCAAAGGGGTTGAATCTTATTACCCTTCGGAGGCTTGTCTATATGACGAATCCAGGAAACATATAACTGACGAACTGGAGGCCATTACAGGGCCAAACGAACCCTTGATAATTCGTCTCCAAGCCCGTAAACCGGGCAAGGCCGTACCCCTTGTCGTAACCTTGCATAAAGAGGTGCTCGATTCTTCTGCCTCACCTACGCAGTTGGAACCAATGGTCATCCGTCTCCCGAGATCCAGCCAATTGCTAAAACCTGTCATAGGGCCAATGGTGATCCGATTGCCAAAATCCAATTAAAGGCAACAGGAAGATGCAAGGCCCTCTATAACATCGACGGTAATCCGATTGCCAAAATCCACTCAAAGGCGACCGGAAGACACAAAGTCCCTTGCTGAACCAATTGTCATCCGTTTTCCCAAGACGAGCCAGCAGCCAAATGTCGATCCAACACTCTCAGGCAAGTCAATACCTCAAGCTAAACCCTTGGTGGTGAAGTTGCCCAAGACAGCATCCCGACCTCTAAGCTCGCAGGGGGTAGCCAAAGAGGATAAAGAACTCGCCAAATACATGGTTACACATGTGGATAGCCCCTCTCCTGATGATGTAAACCCTATGGACAAAATTCCTTATTTTATTAATAAGAGGCTGCCGTTAGACTATTCTTAGTATGATAAGCCTAATCTAATGTATGTTGTACGGGACTGTCTGGACGTTAGCCTGTACATACGGGTGATAACCGCCATACCCCAAATCAACTTGCTCCCATTAAAGGCGCTTACTTCCTGGTCCCAGACAGAAGATGATGGGATCACACGATCATCTTTGGCTGAAAAGAAGGTCCTCAATCTTTCACACCATAAGAGTCCGATCTCGGACCCGACGCTAGAATATTACCGCTCTATCTGTATAGTCCTCAAGCCAAGTACTTCATACGAAAGCAGTGGTACGACATGGAGGCTACCCCGGGTCTGAATCACGACAGTGGTCGGCGATTTCCTTTACAGTCCTCGGCACCGACAGGGAAACCTCAGGACCATTATCAAAAATCCAGACGTGGCCTATGGTTTGTTACTCCACTAACAACGCCCGAAAGTTTCGATGAAGAATGCGAGTGGCACTCGCATTCGTCTGAGTCACCTACTTACGACTCTGATAGCAGTATTGGAGATATATTTAGACAGACATTATCTGTCAATATGACATCCACTGATATCGAAAAGGAAGATGAAGATATACTTAAACCACTTGAGTTGGAGCCGTGGGTCCAGCAACTAGACGCATAATGGGGGAAACGCTTTGAACTTTGTGATCCTCCCACTGAGGACGAGGTTATGCAAGTTAACCTCGGCGATAAATCCTCTCCAAAGCCAATCTTCGTCAGTAAAAGCCTGACAGACGGCGAGCGGGAGTCGTTGTTACAACTCGTCAGAGAATACATCGACGTCTTTGCATGGAGCTATGAAGACATGCCAGGGCTAAACCCCAAGATTACACTTCATAAGCTCAACATTTATTCGGACGCAAAATCAGTCAAACAACAGCAGTGGCGGTTTTGTCCAGACATCATGAATTATATCAAAGCGAAAGTAAACAAGCTTATAGCTAGCGATTTCATCCGTGAAGAGCAGCACCCAGACCGGGTAGCCAACATAGTGCCAGTCATCAAGAAGAACAGAAAGATCCAAATTTGCATCGTTTTCTGCAATCTGAATGCGACATGCCCTAAGGATGAATTCTCCCTTCCGATCACCGACATAATAATCGATAATACATGTGGCTTCGAGCGCATGTCCTTTATGGATGGCTTTTCAGGATACAATCAAATCAAAATGTCTCCTGATGACGAGAAGCACACGTCATTCCAAACACCGATCGGCATATATTGTTATACGGTCGTACCCTTTGGCCTGAAGAACGCCGGTGCTACATATTAACGAGCTATGAGTGTCATCTTCAGAGATCATTTGCGCAAGATGATGGAGTGTTACGTTGACGACATCGCCGTCAAGAGCCGCTCCAAAAATGATCACTTACATGATTTGAGAACAGTGTTCGCCCTCATACGAGCGCACAACCTAAAGATGAATCCCACCAAGTCTTTCCTAGGGGTGTCCAGCGAAAAGTTCTTGGGCTTTGTCATTACTGCTTGGGGCATTCACATAGATCCCGACAAAACAAAAGCAATCCTGGAGATGAGTCCACCAAGGAACCTCCATGAACTCCGCTGCCTTCAGGGAAGACTAGCCTATATCAGCAGGTTTATATCTAACCTCTTAGGACGATGTCAACCCTTCACTCAACTCATGAGAAAATGTGTCTCTTTCGTATGGAACGAGGAATGTCAGCATGCCTTCGATGATATTAAGGAGTACCTAACGAATCCGCCAGTTCTGGTAGCCCCGGTCGCCGGAAAGCCCTTCCTGCTCTATGTACGGGCGATAGAACACTCCCTCGGTGCTTTGCTAGAACAGAATAATGATGCAGGACATGAACAAGCCATTTACTATCTCAGCCGGATGATGGTTGGACCAGAACATAGGTACACCACCGTGGAGAAGGAGTGTCTTGCCCTAGTATTCGCCATTCAAAAAATATGACACTATGTGACCGGGAAGACCATCCATGTTGTTTTACAAGTTAATCCTCTCAGGGTTCTCATGACCAAGCCCGGGGCACTCAGTTCTCATCTAGCCACCTGGACGATACTATTATCCCCATACGACATGGTTTTTGTTTCGTAAAAGACTATCAAAGGTCAAGCCCTGGCTGACTTCTTAGCAGCCCATCCAGGCTCAGAAACAGCCAGAATTTATGAAAAAATTCCCGACGAAGTCGTCGCCTCGAACATGACTTCTCATGACGTCATTTGGCGAATGTTCTTTGACGGTACATCAAGAACGGGGCCACAAGGTGATATCGTCGCCGGAGTCGGGGTAGTATTAATTTTCCTCTTTGGGTTGGTTGTCAATTGGGCATATTCGCTTACAGAACCCTATTCAAACAACGTAGCCGAATATAACGCTCTAGTCATCGGACTCGAACTCGCAAAGTACCTGGAAGTATATGGTGACTTGCAGTTGGTTGTTAACCAAATCCGAAGTTCATATGAGGTTCGTAATGAGGACCTGATTCTCTATTATCAAATAGCAACTGCTATCATTATGAACTTAGAAGGATTCTTTATAGAGCACGCTCATAGGCTCCAAAACATCGAAGCTGATGCCCTAGCAGGTCTCGCTGCTTCTCTAGCACTTCCAAATGATACACATCATCTAGTCGACATAATAGGACATGAACTGGTCTATCCCAGGAACAATCTTCAACTGGGTACGAGTTACTCCGCCCAGATAACCAACGACATACAAGACTGGAGACGCCCGCTCATCGACTTTGCAGTCTATGGAATTCTGCCAGAGAATGTGAAGGAAGCAACTTCAATCAGAAGAAACTCCCTCAGGTTCTTCTATGATACGGAGATGAAAATGTTATATCGACGATCCTACGATGGGCTACTATTAAGATGCTTGTCAAATGCAGAAGCCAAAGAAGTCTTACGTGAAGCTCATGACGGCACTTGTGGGGCTCACCAACCTGGTCCAAAATTGTAAGATCGTCTCCGCCGGATGGGTTATTACTGGCCCATAGTGGTAGCAGATGCAGTTGATTATGCAAAGAACTACAAGGCTTGCCAGATCCACACAGATTTTATATATCTTCCATCTGAATTCTTGCACCCGACGGTGGCCTCTTGGCCATTTGAAGCATGGAGAATGGACATCAATGGGCCAATCATCCCGCTGTTGTCTAGAGAGCATCGGTTCATACTTGAAATCACCGATTACTTCTCCAAATGGGCGGAAGCTATTCCGCTGGCAGAGGTTAATACATTGAACGTGATTAGCTTCATAAAACATCACGTCATCTACCGTTTTGGGCTGCCCCGGAGGATTATTCACGATAATGGTCCGTAATTTGCAAGCCACGCTTTTTATCGATTTTTTGACAAGAATCGAATTTAGAACATGGCCTCGATAGCATATAACCCATCGACTAACGGTCTGGCTGAAGCTTTCAACAAAACAATAATCAAGCTCCTCAAAAAGTTCGTATCTGCAAACAAATACGACTGAAACGAAAAGCTTGGCGAGTGCTTATGGGCGTATCGCACCACAATTCGGACGGCTACAGGATATAAACCGTTCTTCTTGGTTTACAGGAGTGAGGCAGTCCTCCCATTGGAGACTTAGATCCCCTCACTTTGAGTGGCCCTTACTTATCGGTTAACATCGGACGATAACTACCGCAGACGGCTACAAGAGTTGGAAGCATTAGATGAGAAGCATTTACAAGCTCAACAAAGCATAGATATCTACCAAGCGCACATCTTTCGGGCTTTCAATAAGAAAGTCAAACAGAGAATATTCCAAGTCGCCGATCTCGTCTTGGCCATTTGCAGACCAATGGTCATAACTCATAAGACCCCCGGCAAATTCCAGCCTAAATGGGAGGGTCTGTTCATCATCGAGACTATATTTTCCAACAGCGTGTACCGTCTCGCAAAATAAAATGAAGACTTGCTCATGATGCCCATCATCGACAAGTTCCTCAAGAAATATTATGTCTAAATGACATCTTCCAACTATCTCTCAGATTGTAAGTTATGTACCCTCTGGTATCTCTGAACTTACACTCTGACCTCAAATCTCCCAGATTGTTGAGTTATGTACCCTCAGGTACCACTGAACTTACTCTCTGACTACTCCGAATGGATTCATATCTCATCTCCTGGTAATATCTATGAACTTCCATATTAAATGCTTTTCTCTACCAGAGTTTGCCTCAAAATCTGTTACCCGCACCACCTGTGCACAGAAGGGTAATAGGTCCATAAAACTTATCCTAATCTATTACTCGCACCATTAGTACACAAAAGGATAATAGGTCCACAAAATTCTCCAACAGAAAAAAACACCCAATGCATAAAACTTCCACGTTGATAGTACCTCTGAGTTGTTCTATGTACCCCTATTATGCCTACTCCTACCACGTCCTCATTACCTCTGAGTAGGAAGGCTCTGTTTTGACCCGTATTTACCACGTCCTCATTACCTCTGAGTAAATGTGTTGGTTTCCTCTCCACTTATTATCAGTACTCACATCGCCAGTACACAAAAATGGTAATAAGTCCATAAAAGTTATCCTAATCTATTACTCGCACCATCGGTATACCAAAGAGTAGTAGGTCCACAAAATATCATTCAAATCTATTTGCTCGCATTTTCAGATGCACAAAAGGGCAATAGGTCCACAAAAATCCCCCAGTGGGTTGTCCTTTATTAAATACAAATGTTGTATTAGGCCCTCTTGTAAAAGAAACCACAAAATACTACAAATAAAGAATGAAGTGAACATATTCTGTTTATTCAAAACCAGTTACATTCATAGGACTACACCTCCAGTAAAGAATTACACTGGTGTCCAAAAGAAGTAAAACCTAAACTATAGCTAAAGATAGACAGAAACACAAAGACAAATATGAACGCTTATTTGTCATATTCCTGGAAACAGCAATTGTCACGCCCTGATCCGGAAAATCGCTCGTCCTCGCTAGATTTTACCCAAATCATCGTCCTCGCTGGGGCGTGATGCCGCACGAGCCTGGAGTTGCGCTCGTGCAAGGCAAGATAACAGTTCACATAGTAATTATCTTAAATTCGTAACATAAGCAGTGGAAGAAGACAAAGTATAACACAAGAATTTCTTTTATTTATAATAAACTGAAGATTACAAAGGCTCTGAATAGCCCAACATATATGCCAATTGGCTACAACGCTCATGATCTCTCTAGCTCACAAAGGATTACATTGTTCTATACACTATGCCTCTTTATAGCCACCAAGTAGTCCTCGGCCGAACATGTCCATGTCGCAAGTCCGAACGCCTATTCGCAAGTCCGAACGCCTATGCGGAAGCTCCTCTTGAACGCCAAGGACTCCATGCCTCGGCACGTCCAAGCCAAGCTCCGTCCTGAGCCGATCATAACTTGAGCCTGCACATAAACTAGTAGGGGATTAGTGCTTTCATCCTCGCTTCGTACTGATCAAGACCCGCTCGCACCCAAACCAAACACTAAGTCATTTAGTGGAATATGCATCTTAATTTGTGTTCTTTCTATTTAGCCTTAGGATCGATTTCATAGCAATATTCATGCAAAGCAACTTATCATAAATGTGTCCCATATCGTGTCCCTGCGGCAGATACAGTTAGCCATAATATGAATATAAACATAGTGCTTGTGCTCATCTCCGTCCCATATTACCTAGCCTGCACGGGTTAGAACTTAACATAGAATCATATCATTCACGCAACAACCAACCATAAACTTAGACCACGCATAAGGGTTACAGGCCCTGCGCCTGCACCCAACTCTCATCTCAGCCCACCGGCCCTATCTATATGAAGGTCACGGTGTTTCGCACCGTAATGGACTTGGCATCTCTTATGTGTAAGCCTACGATCACTTCGATACGGGTTGCTAGCCCAGTATCCGAAGGATCCCAAACTTACGGATATCATAGCTTATCACATCACTGGACGGTCGCAATCCGTCCGAATATTGTGCACCATAAATACCACACATAATTCCCTCCTAGGCCGAACGGTCCCGGCGTCCCGGCGTAACCGTTCGAGGGAATCCGTAGCCGTGCACGGGCCATCCGAGTCCATTGACCATGTAATATGTGCCATAGCAAACACACATAACATTCCAACCAAATCATCCGTTGCATAAATATAGTCTCGTTCCATAAACGGTTTCCCGTGCCATAAACATATTCGCGTCTCATAAACATAATCCACCATCCATATGGGAAGCTCCGTCGGCGTTATGCCCCAACACATCCATATTGATGTACGACGTCCCAACGGCTTAGTCATCTCATTTTCATATTCAGCGCGTACCATTCGTAAGTTGTTCACATAGCCTAACTCCGAAGTTACTTAGTCTTTTCATACATAAGTGCGCGAGGGCACGCTCAGCACCATAATCAATATTTTACGCCTAGTGTTCAATGTTCTCGGAGCCGTGCACATGATGCACATCTCAATATCGTCTTTCAATGTTCTACCATTATTTCTCTACCGCGACTCGTACACTTGATGCACGTCGCTTCAATTGTTCGATTGTTCAATGTTCTACCTTAGTTTTCAACGCATATTTAGACACTTACTTGCCGAGCCACGCTCGCTAACTCGATAACCTATTACGCATACAATGATATCTCTTATTAGACGTAAAGGAATAGGGAGAGAGAGTCAAGAACCCGCCCACCTTAAGCCGACATGCCTTATCATTTTGTCGAGTTGAAGCGGCTCGCTTCCATAACTTGGTCGCATAGCTAACTCTCGAACTTAGCCATTCCTTTGCTCTACTCTGTTGATTTGGCCTATCGTGCCCATGCCACAATCCGTTGCAAGGCCACGATTTGGTTTCGCGGACACTTTATTGCATAAGGCAAAATGTCGACCTCTTATCGTCCAGCGTAAAAGCTAGCCTGCACACCAAATCAACTAAAATCAGTACTTGCTCAAATGGGACTTATCCTTTGCATTGATTCGATTCATAGATTCCAACCGACTCAAAGCTTACCTTTGGCAAACGTAACACTTGCATCGATTTGCATCGATACCTCATCGGGTCAACGCAACTCTTCGAGTCAACGACTCATCGTAATGCACCGTGCGGAGCGAAGCATTACATAATATACCACTCAAAATCAGGTTCGTCCTCGAACCGAAACCAACACTTAAATCCAAGTGTCTCGCCAGATCGTTTCACGATCTCGTGCTACTATCGTTGGAATCATACAACTTAGTTTGGATCATACACATATTTTGGGCGTCCCACCAATATATGCATTTCAGCCAAGCTCAGTTGTAGGATATCGGGACAACTAACAAGCTCAACTTAAACCCTCAAGCATCAATCAGTCCGTACTCGACTTAGTCATATCTTAGCGCCTATTCCCAAATACTTCTCGTATGCATCATCCCATAACATGCGATCCTCTTCCATACATCTCTGCACATAACTTGATTCAAACCCGTAACTTCGATCTCATAAGTTTTTCGACGGCCATCTAACACTCGTATTGCATCGAGTCATTGCGTATCCGATCGCAATAAGTCTCTGCAGCGCTTATTTGCCCAACCATTTTTTATCTTTTCACATAACTCAAGTCTTTCACCTAATCACCCATAACACTGGCCTCAACGACATGGACTAAGTCCAACATGTCCAAATTCCTTTGCCTACCATTTGTACTAAGCCTCGTACACAATTGTCTCAACATGATCCACGTTCTCGAACTACCTACGCATCACATCTGGGACTACCCCCGCTAGGTAAATTATCCAGACATCATGTTTAATCTCTTCCGACACAAGAGGTCAACTTGAGTCTACAATGCTCAAAGGCAACAATCTTTCTGACCCAAGGTCTCTTACGATACGCTCATCCCCGATTCCCGACCGAGTACGAATCCTTTATTCAATTTTGAATCAATCTCGACTAGTTCGTTTCGTAACACTGATGGTGCGCTCAACACATATAACTTAACTATTGTTCAAACCGACCAACGACACAACTCTTAGGGTCGTTCAACTATCCGTCGCTCTCGCGCATTGCAAAATTCTTGCAATTGCCTTACCGTGTCACTACGCTAAGCACGTTCTTCAACATCCACTCGATCCAACATAACTTTTCTGAGCATATCGATTCTAGTACTCGCTAACTTTCGAGACACAATACTCACTCGCTTAGACTTATCCTCGACATGCACTACCTCATTCCTTATCCTTCTTATGCGACTTCTTTAGGGTCATCCTATGGGACTTCAACATTCATTTGATTTTGGTGGTCCAGTCTTCTAGGGTCATCTGCCCCGAAACTACGCTCGATAATAGAAGATCATCAACGAGGGACAGTTACAACGAACCATGCTATATCCTATCGCGAAGCCAAATCAATTCACGACACTTCCTATGGGACTTTACCCAATCCGACATACCAATCCATAATTTATCCATCCCTGCGCAACTGATGCACCGTTGCTACTCGAATGACTCATGCGCTTGTGCGCCGTTACTACTCAAATCACTCATGTATTACCGTCGACTATCCTTGCTTGTCGTATGACGTCTACTCGCCTCAGGTCCGAGTTACCTATCATGATCATAGCTCGACACATTCCGTACTCATTAAAACAATCCTCGAACAACTTTCGCATCAAACCACAAGTCAAATCTGATTTTGCCACGCCTTGCAAGTTCGATCATCCCCGCTGGATGAATTACCATACCAGCGCTCATGCGGAATGATCGTTCTAATTTGACGTGATGCACGTACGACGCTGGTGTTGCGCTCGCTCAAGACAAGAATGTCAACATAGTGGTGATCCACGAAGTAATCCAGACACTTTTATTTTCATCCAAGCAATATCCATCGACTCTTAAATTCTCCGAACCGTTCCTATCGTTATCATCCAAACTGCCATCAACTTAACTTGTATCTTATTCATCCAACAACAATGCTCAACATAATTTTCGTTCATTCGATCAGAGTATCTCCGAGTTATTGTATATCGTCTTTGATATGCCTCAATACCATCGTCGATATGTATAACTTGAATATCTTCCTTTCTCATAAGCTTAAATTTGTTGCAATCACTGCCGTTATCCGACCTCGAATACGAATCAAGTCTTGCACACATCAAGATTCATTTTATTGTACTTATCTGTCATCTTCATGACATAATTTCCAATTCACATATTCATTCTCATATCCCTAACTCGCACTTCCAATCGTGTTATCGACTCATCGTGCTAACCCAAATTTGTTCCCACGATTTCTCCGTACTTACTCGACACGTTCCCGAATAAGTCTTCGTACAAAATCAATATACATTCGACCGGGTCGACTATTTCCTCAACATAACATTCATTCGCTATGGTCGGCCTATCGTTCAACTTATACTTAACGAATCCTCGTCCGACGTATCATCCATACGTACGACTTCGCACATAATCGTTCGACTCAATTCACCGAAGCATACTTGCATCGACTTCTCTCAAATCATTCCCACTCGAGTCTCGGTACTACTTCGTCCGTTGAGGGCAACATATCGTAACAATACAATCATCTCGACGTAACCTATCGCAAGTCACCAAGCGGCTTAACATAGCTATCGCTAAGTGGTATTCCATATACCACCCAAAAATTGAGCCTATCGTTACCGATACAATACTTCGTTATACTGATCGCAAAAATGGTATTGCATATACCACTTGAAATCGAGTCATTACTCGACTTTACACTCCGTATAGGTCCGACATCTATCCCCCAATCAACTATCCCGTATGGCGATCCTTCCGATCCCAGCTCTAGCGTTAGCTCAAGTTTGGCACACATTCCATCTAACCGTACCATGGCGATCGTATCGATCACACCCGCAACATTCGCTTATTCAAAGCTCAACGCGACATTCGGCCAACATATATGTTTGCCTACTCAACTCGACTCGTTCAAATCGCATCCACGATCTTCCAATCTTGCTCGTTGCAACTCGTGCAACAATTTACTCTCGATACTTAAGGTCATTTCTCAATCTCGTGTAACATATCGCTATCCATCCGCATAGCCATACAACACGTATCATACCATATCGACTCGTTGCGCTGATGCAACGAACGATTCACGACTTGCTGCACTCCGTGCAACCAACAACACATAACCATTCGCGTAGCCACATAATAAGCATCGTCTCACGTATCGATCCGTTTCACTTTGTGCAACCAATAACACATATCTCCTCGCACTTCGTGCAACCAATAATACATAACTCCTCGCACTTCGTGCGACTGACAACACATAATCGGTGCACTTTATGCAACCAACATCACCATATTCATTGCACTTCGTGCAATCAACGACTCACAACTTTCTTGCACTTCGGAAAACCATAAACTCATAACCCGTTGCACTTCGTGCAACCAACATTCTCCAATGGCACCCGAAGATAGCGCGATAGTCACGACATACTTGTGGCAGACGTACGCACTTAATATAGACTTATTGTATGGAACATCCAATGTAGCGTCGAGCAGATCCATGAGCCATGCGGTTGCGGAAACAACTTAGAGTCAACTGAATTCGATAGCGAAGCAACTGAGGGTCAAAGAGATTCATGCACGGTCCAAAGGATGGAACCGCTCTGATACCAACTTGTCACGCCCCGATCCGGGAAATTGCTCGTCCTCGCTAGATTTTACCCGAATCATCGTCATCGCTGGGGCATGATGCCGCACGAGCCTGGAGTTGCGCTCGTGCAAGGCAAGATAACAGTTCACATAGTAATTATCTCAAATTCGTAACACAAGCAGCAAAAAAAGACAAAGTATAACACAAGAATCTCTTTTATTCATAATGAATTGAAGATTACAAAGGCTTTGAATAGCCCAACATATATGTCAATTGGCTACAACGCTCATGATCTCTCTAGCTCACAAAGGATTACATTGTTCCATACATTATGCCTCTTTATAGCCACCAAGTAGTCCTCGGCCGAACATCTCCATGTTGCAAGTACGAACGTCTATGCCGAAGCTCCTCTTGAACGCCAAGGACTCCATGCCTCGGCACGTCCAAGCCAAGCTCTGCCCCGAGCCGATCATAACCTGAGCCTGCACATAAACTAGTGGGGGATTAGTCCTTTCGTCCTCGCATCGCACTGATCAAGACCCGCTCGCACGCAAACCAAACACTAAGTCATTTAGTGGAACATGCATCTTAATTTATGATCTTTCTATTTAGCCTTAGGATCGATTTCATAGCAATATTCATGCAAAGTAACTTATCATAAATGTGTCCTATATCGTGTCCCTGCGGCAGATACAGTTAGCCATAATATGAATATAAACATAGTGCTTGTGCTCATCTCTGTCCTATATTGCCTAGCCTGTACGGGTTAGAACTTAACATAGAATCATATCATTCACGCAACAACCAACCATAAAATTAGACCACGCATAAGAGTTACAGGCCCTGCGCCTGCACCCAACTCTTATCTCAGCCCACCGGCCCTATCTATATGAGGGTCACGGTATTTCGCACCGTAATGGACTTGACATCTCTTATGTGTAAGCCTACGATCACTTCGATACGAGTTGCTAGCCCAGTATCCGAAGGATCCCAAACTTACGATATTATAGCTTATCACAGCACTGGACGATCGCAATCCGTCCGAATGTTGTGCACCATAAATACCATGCAATACCGTGCACGGGCCATCCGAGTCCATTGACCATACAATACGCGCCATAGCAAACACAAATAAAATTCCAACCAAATCCTCCGTTGCATAAACATAGTCTCGTTCCATAAACGGTTTCCCGTGCCATAAACATATTCGTGTCTCATAAACATAATCCACCATCCATATGGGGAGCTCCGTCGGCGTTATGCCCCAACACATCCATATTGATGCACGACGCCCCAACGGCTTAGTCATCTCGTTTTCATATTCAGCGCGTACCATTCGTAAGTTGTTCATATAGCCTAACTCCAAAGTTACTTAGTCTTTTCGTACATAAGTGCGCGAGGGCACTCTCAGCACCATAATCAATGTTCTACGCCTAGTGTTCAATGTTCTCGGAGCCGTGCACATGATGCACATCTCAATATCATCTTTCAATGTTCTACCATCATTTCCCTACCGCGACTCGTACACTTGATGCATGTCGCTTCAATTGTTCGATTGTTCAATGTTCTACCTTAGTGTTCATCGCATATTTAGACACTTACTCGCCGAGCCACGCTCGCTAACTCGATAACCTGTTACGCATACAATGATATCTCTTATTAGACGTGAAGGAATAGGAAGAGAGAGTCAAGAACCCGCCCACCTTAAGCCGATACGCCTTGTCGTTTCGTCGAGTTGAAGCGGCTCGCTTCTATAACTTGGTCGCATAGCTAACTCTCGGACTTAGCTATTCCTTTGCTCTACTCGGTTGGTTTGGCCTATCGTGCCCATGCCACAATCCGTTGCAAGGCCACGATTTGGTTTCGCGGACACTTCATTGCATAAGGCAAAATGCCGACCTCTTATCGTCCAGCGTAAAAGTATTGCCTGCACACCAGATCAACTAAAATCAGCACTTGCTCAAATGGGACTTATCCTTTGCATCGATTCGATTCATAGATTCCAACCGACTCAAAGCTTACCTTTGGCCAATGTAACACTTGCATCGATACCTCATCGGGTCAACGTAACTCTTCGAGTCAACGACTCATCATAATGCACCGTGCGGAGCGGGACATTACAGCAATTGCATGGCATCCCATGGATTCCTACATTCAAGGATCATAGTTGCATTGAGGCATATACCATTCTCTTAGCCATTTCGCATACGAAAGATCTATTTGATTAAGGTCTTCGGTGGGAGCAGGAGGGTCAGAACTCCCAGTGCTGCTACTACCAGACTTGGGTTCCTCCTTCACAGCAGCCTCAATCTTGGAAGTAATTCCCTTCCGGTGGACGCCAGCTCTTCTTTAACCTCAACTTTTGGTATCACCTCCTCTTTAACAAATGGTTACTCTTGTTTGATAAAAGGGGGCAGCATCTCCTCCTTTACAATGGTCTCAGCCTTCGGCACGGATGCTACAAAAATCAAAGAAAGAAGATAGTCATATAAAAACAAAAGACTTTCTTTAGCTATACGGCCTAACAGAACTCATGCGGCTCAGTCATGAGATACTTAGGCGGCTCAGTCATGAAGTGCTTATGCAGCTCAGTCATGAGGCATTTATACAACTTATGCGGCTCAGTCATGAAGTGTTCATGCGGCTCAGTCATGAGGCACTTCGGGGGTTCATGTAGCTCAGGTATGAAGTGCTCATGCGGCTCAGTCATGAGGCACTTATGCGGCTCAGTCATGAAGTGTTGCGGTCAGTTATGGGGCACTTATGCGGTTCAAGTTCGAATAAGTAGCTCTCATGCGGCTCAGTCCATGCGGCCCTATCATATGGAACGCATGCGGTCCAAATGAGATAGGGCATGTATTGACCAGGCTTAAAGCACAGAGGCAGTATATGACAGGCCCGCGCATAAAATATGCGATATGGCCATTCAAAATTTTAGTCGTCGCCTTCCCACCATCCTTACTCTTGATAGGGAGTTGCACGTCGGGATGAATGGAAAGAGAGTCTGCCGCTCTCGACGAAGAGGCAAGTCCCCTCCCTTTGGCCGTCGCACTAGTCGACTTGGAAGCCTTTGGAGCCATAGCAGAAAGTATGATGAAGTCGAAGGAGAAGAAGGTGAAAGAGAAAAATATCTCTCCTAATGACCCCTATTTATAGAGTTGCTGAAAAGTGCCTCTTCGATTCTCGAGATCATTAAAGATAATGATGACGTTTGGGGACTTTATCCCTAAATAACCGTCGACTTTATCTTGAAGAGTGCCTCTTCAATTTTCGAGATCATTAAAGATAATGTCCACGTTTGGGGACTTTATCCCTAGTAACCGTCAATTTTATCTCGAAAAGAGATCCACAACCGAATCAAGAAAATTAAATACAGCAGTGACAGCTGCCAGGCTGATGGGGTCTCTCTGCGGCTCAAGATTTCCCTGCAGCTCAAGATTTCCTTGCGGTTCAAGATTTTTCTGTGGCTCAAGATTTCCTTGCGGCTCAAGATTTCACTGCGGCTCAAGATTTCTCTGCGGCTCGAAAAAATTCTTGCGACTTGAAGACTCCCTGTGGCTTGACATATCTCCATGCTTCTTATTCAAAGTATTCCAAATTAGCAATTTAAAAACTTTGAAGGGGGTCTTGTAGAAGCATGAAAAATATGGGGTTCATGCAGATCACAATTTGTCGTATACATACTTTGGGCCAAACTGGTCCGCATAATGGAAAGCCGCATGACAGATTCACTGTCTTATGCGGCCCGTCGACAACCAGTTGCAGAAGAAAGATATGCGACCAAGAGGATCCGTTTGTCTGATAAAGCTGACAAGTTCTGTCACAACTGACAAAAATGATAGCTCTGACACTTTGACAAAAAGATAAGACGTGGGACGTCACCAAAAGTAGGGTTTATACGCTTTTATACGGCCAGAAGGAGTGTCACCTAAGCCGCATGAACCTTATGCGGATCAAACATATGCGGCCCCAAAGTCTTCAAACTTCATGTGGCCAAGGGTGACTGTGACCCAAGCCGCATGAGCATTATACGGCCATGATACAGAATCTATGCGACTTATATCCTTAAGCTATATGTGGGCTAAGGAAGTTTGTGACTTTGACGCATGAGTCTCATGCGGCCCCACATGGTCGAAAAATGAGAGACTCATGCGGCTCAAAATGATTTCTGCGACAGGACACGTGGCAGGCTGACCAAGTCTTAACTACCCAGATTTGCTGCAGTAAAATCCTAACAAATCTACAGATGGCGGCCAAAGAGCGAGTCTTCTTGTGCTAATTATCCACGTGGCCACAGGCCATCTATGCGGCTCAACATATATGCCACTATATATAGCAGGGTGCCACACCTTTACAAAAGACTGACAACCTTCAAAAAGAAATTTCTTCAAGAACTAAGGACTGCGTCAGATAGTCCAAGGAGTAAGGCACAGTTGATAGCACTTTTCCGAGCCTCTACCATCACCCCTAGAATCAAAACTAAACAATTTTACTTAGATTTTTCCCTATGATTTTTTTCTAGGCTTTTCTTTGTATAAGCGAGTTTGCAATCAATTTTAGTGTTCCTGTAATACCTGTCTTTGATTTTTTTATGGCAAACAGTGGTGCGAAGGTGGCAAGTCCAAGAATCACAATGTCAGCAAAAGAAATGTCACAATCTCCAAACAACTCCGGATGCTGAAACAAACATCAAGAATGTACTCGGAATAAGTGATAGACCAAGGAAACGCCTGTCCAAAAGTCCAATTCTGGAACAGGGGCAAAATGGTAATTTTGGGTCAAAACGATATCCGCCGTTGGACCCGTTTTGCCCTGAATTGCGTGTCAGTATCTATGATCTCTAAAGTCATCAAAATACATGTTTATGGGTCCGGTTTGAGAAGACGAACCCAACTATATGTCCAAAGTTGGATTCTGACGGGCCGTTCATAAATTCGCCCGTTGGAGCGGGTCGCGGGCCCGCCAAATAGGCATTCCATTCGACCTTTTCAGAATCGGACCAAACTTGGCACACAGGACCAAAATTTTGGTACGGTCCTGTTGGCGTAAGTTTCGTCTCGATACGACAAACGTACACGAAGTTATGGCCAAGTTTACAAAAGGTCGATACGGTGGCATCTCGACGGATACGCACTGATTTCGTCGTGCACACGCAACGAAATCGAGTTTCGTCAGTTCCCATACGTCGGCAACAGCCATACACGCCTTTCGATGTATATAGTGCGCGACTACGTCGCCCGGTTTGTCGGAGCGCACGTCGTATCGGGAGAAGTTTTCCAAATTTAAATGTTTAAAAGGCAAATTTTCTCGTAAGTTTGAAATCGGATAACTTTGTGTATACATACTGAAATCATGATCTACAAAATTGGTTTTACTCTCGTATAGGTTGTCTACCACTATTTCAATTTATTTTATCAAAAAAATTTGTATGGAGCCCAGGAAACGCCTTCCAAGGCAGCCTTAAAACTGTTATATTCCTTATGTAGGATCACAGTTTTTCGTCAAACATTCGACGAATTTGTGGGGAGGTGCAGGGGTATCTAACTCGATCTATTTGGCGGGGTCTGTAGCCCTATATGTTGTGCTTACTATGGATGAACTGGTTCGTGGATTGGCTATACAATGAAGGAAAAAGATTACAACGAATGGGTGTACGTGCTTTGGTTGAGAACAGGGATTATCCTGTTTTGCGGTCGGGTTGGTGTGTCTTTTCGACGACCGTGGCAGGATCTGGCGGCGGTAGATAGTCTCGACGGGGCGGCAGGCTGTGCAGGTTTCTTCCCTAGACGAGGGTCGACTGAAGTAGGTCAGGTGCAGTTGAATTCGGGGCCGTATCTTTCGGTTTTGCTTTGAAATCCTGTCGATACACTCATGTATATACTCGAATATTTCCCTTGTGTTTTCCTTTCCTTGCAAGGATCGGACTAGATTGATCCTAGTTAGTTCAGGATAGGATTGGATCAAGGAATTTAAGATTTTGCTAATGATTTGATTAAATCAAATCTTGAGTTCTCTATTTAAATCTTTTGATGGGGGAAGAGTATCGGTTTTGCTTGAGTACTGTTCACGGGTTGTGAACAGTACTAGGCGATATACTTATTATTATTATTTAATTTTTTTACTAAGACTAGATATGTACATATATATGAGATTTAATAAAATCTATAAAAATGACAGAAAAATAAAAATAAAAATCTAAAATGTATTTATCCATTGTAGCATATTTTCCTAGCATAATATACCTTACCTTAGGAAGGTGCATATATATATATATATATATATATATATATATATATATATATATATATATATATATATATATATATATATATATATATATATATATATGTATATATATATATATTAAAAAGTAATATATATATATATATATATATATATATATATATATATATATATATATATATATATATATATATATAATATATATATATATATATATATATATAATATATATATATATATATATATATATATATATATAAAAAAAAAAAAAATATATATATATATATATATATATATATATATATATATATTAAAAAGTTATATTCTGAGAAATCACAAATAACCAATAATCATAAGGATAATAATATCAATAACAATAATAGTAATAGAAATCAAAATAATAATAATAATAAAAATAATAATTACAACAACTAGTAGATATCATAAATCGAGGTTTGTACACTCCTTCTATGGCTATTATCACATATATTAACTCGAAGCCCTCTTCTTCTTTTTATTAGAAAATAATAAATAATTACTTAAAAGAAAAAATAATATTAAATATGATTTGATAAACTTACTGAACAGAATATTAAAATAATCAAATCTATTGACGCCCACTGCTAATATACTAGTCAAGGCACTTGGCTGTACTAGTCGTGCCATATTATCTAGTCAGCGTGCATAAAAAATTCTAGCATGACTAGGACTATATTTATAATTAATTTAACAAAATAATTCAAACTAATATTTTTTTACAATAAAATATATAAAAAATCCTCCAAAATTTTGGGGGATTACGTGAACAGTACTAGTGGAAATTGATCTCAGGACTGGGCTAACTTAATACTAATACTTGCTTGCCACTGCTCCTAACTGACCAAGGGATATGCAGGACAGAGTAAATAATACATTATGCAGATATAGGACAGGTTTAATTAATTTGGTTGATTGTACATACATTTAAGAATACATGGAGTTAAAGGCAGTAAAGTAATGGAATGCAGCATATGTTTCAAGATGAACGACACCTTAATGAACCAAATGAAATAAAGTGCATATGGGCAGTAGGTAATGTGCAAGACCAACATATGAAGTCTGAAACAAAAATTCTGAACTAAAGATATCCTATGCAGTTGTCTGATACAATGAGGTTAGACAGGTCACGTAGGCAAGGCAGATGCAGGGTATGCAAGACACGAACCCAGGTTCAACTTGAACCCTCTAATATATCAACCTCTAACATGCAATGGTGTCAAATGCAAGTACACAGCAGTGGTATAAAGTAGGTTATGAATGGACTGCTCGAGTGTACAGGTGTATGTGTGTGTATGTGATGTATAAGGGCTATACAACCAGTGGACAAAGAAGTGTAATAGAGGGTGAAGTGTTAAAAATAGTGCAGTGGTTGACTGCTCAGGAAACGAAATCTGCAGGGCTACCATGGCTCGAAGCCCAAAGTCCAAGGTCGGTGGTCATTCATCTACCCTAGCTGTAGGAGTCAATAGGAGGTGAAATAACCCAGTGAAGGTCGAGATCCAAACCCCTAGCAGCATGGCAAGCACTGTATAGTGCACACAACCCAATCGAGTGTCCCCGTATCCGATTTGACAGAGTAAAAGACACCAAAATTAACTCAGTCAAACACATATGTAATCTATATATAATTAGCTTTCCAATATATAATTTGTTCTGAAAATGGAGAACAAAAAGTTCTAAGGGGCATTTTATCGAACACGTGAAGTATCCCTCCGATACTCTTGCGATACGCACCCCAAATGGATTCGGTTTGAACCCAAACTATTCCTAGGGCTAGGGGGACCCTAAATAAATGTATCTATGAAAAGAATACAGAAATTTAATAGGTTTAGAGGCCCTTACCAATTGAGAGTTGGAATCTCATTGTCAGCTCCTAGATCTAGATCTCCACCAAGCTCCAATAGTCAAATTGCTTCAAATACTTTCTAGCTAGCCAATAGAGACCTCCTCTACACAAGGGGAGTGGTTTGCAATTGGTTGGTTTAATTTGTAGGTGATTTGATGAAATGGGGCAAATTTGGGAAAGAACACTAATTTAGGGTTAGGGTTTGCAAATGAGAAGAGGCAAGGGGTTAATATTGCTTTATAGAGAAGGGAGAGGCTCTACATGGCCGGCCATGGACTGTTCTAGGGTTACGGTTTGGTGAAAATGGCTAAAAGGCCTTCCTAACATACAATTTAAGGCCCCTTAAGGGAAAGGTCCAAAGTGACTTAAGATTTTAGCTAACTAATAGGTTCTAATGATATGATAGAGCCTAACGTAAGTCATCTATTCTCTCTAACAAGTTTCTACGGTCATGACTAACCTCTAATCAATGAAGTTCTAGGATTTCACTAACAAATAACAAAATCATAATACATCAATTAAATAATATTAAAATAATCAAAAAATGTACCAATTACCAAAATATTCTTGCTTTAGAAAGTGGTGGTGACAAATCTACCCCCTTTAGAAAAAAATTTCCTCGAAATTTAAGATGGTCATACTCCTTCTAGGTCAAACCCCCAACAGTCAAGGTCAAGAAAATTATATCTAATAACATGTAAATCATGGTCCTACTAGTCATGATTTCTTAGTCTCGAACAGGGTCACTACACTATCTAGCACAACACAAGAATATCCTGACAGGTAGTAATGAAATCACATATCAAGATGGAAAAGAAGGACAGGAAAGACAGACCTGCTAACCCGTCACCCATAGCGTCGATCTCCTCGACCGTCATTGCGAAAGTCCTGCCCCTCTGGTGCTAGGCATGGTGCTACGCCACAAGTGGCCTAGCTTCCACTATCTACTTCATGATACTCAAGTAACATACCATCTATATGGTATCTATTTTGCAATCTGATAATCATACCCGTCTATCTAGAACCAAGTTACCAGAATCCTTATCACGCCAGTAAGTACGGCTGCGATAATCCATATAGTCCGCAACTAAGGTACAAACCTCTAGAATCATGGTATTTAAATTTTTTTGCATTGCCGTATGCTTGGCTGTGAAAACTTTAAATTCCCACACCCGAGAAATATATCCAAAATCAGACTCTATATCTTTGCCATGCCAGCTAATATGGTTGTAGAAGACTCTAGATTCCATAACTGAGGCAACCTAGCCCGTAAGATTTATCTTGGTAGAAAATCAAGCCAATAATGAACACCAAGAACTAAATTCAACAACAAAAGTAGACAGAAACTGCTGGAATCGAATTTCGAGATAGTTTATAATAAGATTCTCAAGGGTCATTAAAGGAATCTTTTCAAGTAGTCCTAACTGTGATTGAGTATCCTTTCACGCTAAAGCCTATTCCTTATCTCTTACCGTAGGAGCGCAGCAGTACAACTAATCGTTGTACTACCAGGACTTCGTACTAATGCGAATCTTGACCTGCTTGGGCCACCACTAAAAACGTGTCACGTCCTGCACCCGGTATAGGGGCACGAGTACGTAACAGTACCCAGCCTACGCCGCATAATCGGCGGTAGAACATTGTACTAGGTCACTATCTAACAACTCACACAGTTATATATTGTACCTATCATGGATCTTAACTCCGAATGAAGGACAACTAAAGATATAATAAAACTCAATCACAGTCTAAACACGATAAGATAACGCAGAAGTCTAGATAACTAATAAGACTAAAAAACAATAACTTAAATAAACTACTAAATAATAATATCTCAAACAATCTCAAATACAAAGTCAAATATCTCTACTTATTACAATTCAAGTTCAAACATGAAAATCTAGAACAAGTCCTATAACTAGTCATCTGGTCACTCCTGAAGGATAGGGATCAGTGTGGCTAATCCCTTCTCAGGTCCATAGCAAGGGAACATATCTCCAGGATAAACATCTAAAAAATATATCCAGCCAGGATGTAACGAGCACACCTCATCTAGCAATCCCAAATAAATGATAAAGAATATAAAGCAGTTATAAACAGTTATATTAATAAAACATGGAAGTTTGAGAAAGGTAATGAAGTAGAGCAATAGTTTAAAGAACATGAGAAGTAATATAACGAACCAGGAGAGCATGGCAATGAAGACTATAAAAGTTAAAATAACTGAGCTAAAGTAATGTGATATGAGCCCAGACAGAATAATATAGTCAAGTGTGATCCCAATGTGAGTCCTATACAAGACACTAACCAGTGTGTTTTAAAATACCGAGTTCGACATGTAAACGGTTAAGTGTAAATACGGCTCATCGCACACTTTGCAAGTGTACGACTAGTATCATTCCAGATTAGACCAGATTAGACCAGATGAGATACTTTCAGATTAGACCAGTAGGGGTGCTTCCAGTATTTGGGAATGTTTACATGTCTACTCGAGTATTTCTCTGCCCCGACAAGTATAAGTGAATCCATAAAATAACACAAAAATATAGTACAAGTCCAGCCAGAACAAAATGATGCCAGTAGTGATTCCAGTAAGGATGATTCCGATAATAGAGGCCAGACATGTAAAATATGAGTATCGCTTGCAATGGATCCAGAAATAACAATCATGTTGACAGAGGATCAAATAGAACAAATTAGAACTGAAATACAGTAATCATCAAGTAAATAAAAGAACTATCAGAGAATGTACTCGCCTGATACCCTGAGCGACTGATGTATACAGATGTTCGAACCAGAGTCACAATGTCCTATTTAGAAAAATACAGGTTATACTGTATTCAATATGTAATAGTTGAAGTATACAATACAATCTATATGATTCTAGGTCAATCTATGTCAAATTCAACTCTTCGGTCAACTATCTTGTCAAACAAGGTCAACTAGGCTATTTTTAGGTCAAAGAGTCAATTGGTCAATTCTAGTCAATTACGTCAACCATTAGTCAATACTCAACAATTAATACTTACCTTGGTATCACAAGGTAAATCCTTACTCAAATATATCACAATCTAAGGTATAACACACACCTATATCATATATACATATCACATATACAATATACAACATAAAGCCATGGTATATATATATATATCTATACGTATCCTAGGTGCCTACATTTACCCCTACTAATGCCAGTCCAGCTTCCTATAGACATACCTACATGATCACTTATACATATGAAAGCATATCTAGAATGTATATGCATATACATATCCACACATCTCATTCTTTCCCTCACCTCTGGCCTTGCCCCTTCCATGCTTGTACACTAACCAAACCTCTCCCATACACTCATATAAAATTCTGTATCATAATATGGGTGCTTTGCTTAACATATTTTTCTCACTTAGGCATTCAAAAAATCCCACACATGATATTCTCTCAAATCCATTATCCTATCTTAGTTCAGGGCATAACTGCTCTGAATCCCTTACATCTGTCTTACCTTTCTCTCTAACTTGAATACCTATACAAGTATCAAAGATGCCCACTCCAAACTCTTATTGCTGCAGTCCAAGTGTCCCACTTGCTTGTACTCGAGCCCCTTTCCCCCAAACCAATATGCTGCCTATATATACATCTATATATATAATACAACCTCAACATATAGGTATACAGACATATATCAATATAACCCTTCACTCATTAAGGATAAAACTCACATACACACCAAACTTTGCCTACTATAAAGGCCAAATGCTAAGGCAAATGCCAATTTACAGTACACCCAAATCCCTGCCTAATGTTTCAGTTAAGAAACTCTTCACACTCATATATATAAAGCTACTAACAAAGGGGAACTGACACATGAGTAATATAAACTGAAATCAAGCTATAGATGACTGATACATAATAATGAAATAGAAAATAGAGGTATAGGTACAACCTGAACAGTACTAGTAGAAATTGATCTCAGGACTGGGCTAACTTAATACTAATACTAGCTTGCCACTGCTCCTGACAGTCCAAGGGATATGCGGGACAGAGTAAATAATACATTATGCAGATACAGGACAGGTTTAATTAAGTAGGTTGATTGTACAGACATTTAAGAATACAGGGGGTTAAAGGCAGTAAAGTAAAAGAATGCAGCATATGTTTCAAGATGAAGGACACCTTAATGAACCAAATAAATTGAAGTGCATGTGGGCAGTAGGTAATGTGCAGGACCAACATATGAAGTCTAAACCAAAAATTCTGAACTAAAGATATCCTATGCAATTGTCTGATACAATTGGATTGGACAGGTCATATAGGCAAGGTAAATACAGTTTATGCAAGACACTAACCAAGGTTCAACTTGAACCCTCTAATATAGCTACCTCTAACATACAGTGGTGTTAAATGCAAGTGCACATCAGTGGTATGAAGTAGGTTATGAATGGACAACTTGAGTGTACAGGTGTATGTGTGTGTGTGATGTACATGGTGTAGTGCCCCGTCCCGCTCGGTCAATCGGAGGAATCGAAACGCCAACGACGTTCGAACTTAGCCTTGCAACGACGACTCGAAGACATTGCTCGGTTGAGGCGACTCCTCGCTCAGGTGGGGTAGTTTCGATTGCCTCATCTTTGCCTTCACTTAATAAATCGCATATTTTTAATTTCACAAGTAGGCTTCATAATAAAAGAGACGAATCCACATAGATAAGGAAATAATTCCGACGGGTCGAATTGAGTTAGAATATGAAAGGTCCAACGGTCAGCTTAGAGTTGGTGCACGACGTGCTTTGAAAATGACACTCGATCCTTTGTCCCGTGGCTTGGGAGAAAGAAAGTTGGTTGAGTAGGCAAAATTATGAACGTAGCCTAAGTCATAGGAGTCGCCCGCATGAATGCTTGATTAAGCATGCACGATCCATTGTCCAAGGCTTGGCATAGCCTTTGCCCGCCCTATTGGTTAAGTTGTATTGCACAGCTTGTGGCATAAGTCTTGGCAAACCAAATAACTTGTTTGTTCTAGCCGAACACGTGCACGGTATGTTCCATCAAGGTAAAGCTTGACGCAGCCCTTGCTTGTCAAGTTGTTGCAATGTTAAGTTAGGCAAGTTATGTTAGGCTATCGGAGTAGTAGCAAGCACGGTCTTACGAGTTCTACGGCTGGGTATAACAATATAGTCTTACGGTCTCAAGGCCTGTCATATAGAGTATGACTTGGGTTGTGGTGTCGCATAGAGTTCAAGTTGGTTTAAGGCACGATGTCACGGATTTAGTATTTTAAGGCATGGGCCACGGTTGATTCATTGAGTTTGGAAAAAAGGGCTTCAAATAGATTCCTGAGTTGAAGGAAATGATAGGGCAAGAAAGAATAATGCTCGCGACTACGGGTCATCGAGGCGGTCTCAGATTTAAGAAGTATTAAACTTAACCCTGAAAGAGATGGTAACACTAGAGGTAGACTGATTGTGTGAGATGTCAGTTTGAGTCGAGTTTTGCATGGTCATGGACAACTTATCGACAAGGTAGAGTTTTATCGAACGGTGATCGAGGCGGCCAATGGGATCGGTTCTTGAGAAACATGATTAGCCGTGCTGGATGATTGCACAAGTTAGCACAGAGTCTTGCAGCGGAGCTCGCTACTCGTGCTGGCAAGGGCGGCCGCCTAACAAGCTAAAAGGAGTCCCGGATACTGCTGGACGTTAGTGACCAATTTATCTAGATGAGTCGGCATGGCGGCAACCCGCACGTGTGCCTTTGGATTGAATCAAGTTGAATGTGTGTGTGTACAGTTAGGACACAATATTGGGCCTAAGATTTGGCTTTAACGTAGGCGACGTGCTTCGGCACGAGATACGACGTCGAGTCTTAAGTTGTTGACATATAAGATGCATGAGTTGGATTTGAGTCGTTGAGTTTAAGTCAGGAAATGTCGCAAGACAAAGTCGGTCGAGTGACACTTAGCCCATAAGTCTCGATTTGGGTCAGTTGGTGATTAAGGTGGCAACGGCCGCGAGGCGGCGATATGGTTAAGTCATACTAAGTTACGAGGCATGGCACAATGGATATGTAGTACGGTCATAAGGAAATTTGGCTACTATTGTGCAGTCGTATCTCTTATTTTGGGCCGTAAGACAAACATGACTTGATAGGTTAATATTGATGTTGCAAGCACGGGATGGTCTGTAGACACAAAATAGGCCAAGGCGTCAGTCCTAACATTGATCCTAATATAAGAGTAGAAAGACAATCATAAAAGGACTATATTGCACAAAGTAAATTAAACATTTTAGTTTTGTCTGGGTGGGTGAGGAGCTCATTCCACCAGTACAGTTGAGTACTGACACCCACAAAGTTTTTACGTGCAGACACAGGTAGAAGCTCGTGGCACGGAGCTCGCTCGGATGCGTCGAGACACGGAGTTCCTTGGCGATTCGAAACGTACGGCCGTATGGAGTCAAGACTTATACGGGACATAATGTATACATCACCTTCTGAAGCATCCGCTGGTTCAAGAATTGTATTGAGAAATGGAAGAGAGCTGAGTGACTTGAAATGTGTGAAGAGTGAGCTTGAGTGACTTATAATCTTGGCCTTGCGCCCCTTTGTAATCTTTGTTTCAATATCAATAAAATGCATCTTTTGAATGACTTATGTTTTGTTCTAAATTTCTGCTGCTATTATTCAATGTCTCTGCTTGGGACTTCTGTACGACGACCCCATCGCAGCCGCTGTAATCGGCCATTATGGAACCCGTATTGCATGAGCGCAATCTAGGCTCGTACGACATCATGCCTTAGCAAGGACGAATCGCTCCTATGGGAGCGTGGCGTGACATAATGGTATCAGAGCACGGTTTTACGTCCTTGGACTATCGATTGAATTCTTTAACTCTGTTGCTTTCGCAAGTTGATGTCGTTGGTTCGCTCTCTCTCAATTGTCCCACGGAATGTCCATACAATATGTATAAATAATTTACAAAACGTAGGAGAATAGTTTTTAACAAAACAAAAAGATAATTCGCATAAGCACAGTTGGCTAAGTCGGGCTGGACATATACACCAAGGATTGCGTCGACCTTTTGAAAATTCATATGTGGGATTGAAAATATGTCAAGCAAGAATGAGTTAAACTCGATTGGGTAAAGTGAGATGACTATCTATAGGGGTGCTATCGAGCGACGATAACGTCGGTACGATCTTGATGAGCGTGCTTGGAATTCAAGGAATGGTTTGAACGAAAAATTTGAAGTCTATTTTGATTCGAATGATAAGTTGAGGATTTGTTGAATGACTTCATCTTTGAGTGGTGTATGTGATAGCCTCAGGGATTTCAATCGATCGATTGAGGATACGGGGTATCGATGAGTCTATCAACAAGCATCGTATTATGCAAAGCCGTAGATTGAGTGTCATTGAACAAGTTGTAGTCTTGACGATTTGTACGAGTTGATTCGAACAACCTATAAATTAACGCACACGGAACATGCACAGGATTGAGGATGGCGTAAGTATGAAACAAGAAAAGGATTAAGTAGGTGAAACTGAATCGAAGAAAAGTTAGGGTGTATGAATGGATGACTTGATTGAGGAAATTGATGTGGATCATTTTCGTAAAGTTAGCACAACAGAAAGATAGCATGCATAAAAAGTTTGATTCAAATGTTTGAAAATGACTCTGAGGATTGGAATGGATGTTGCTCGATGATTTGAGTTAGGAAGGAATGATGTGAATTAAAGAAAAATGTTGCTCGATGACTTAAGATAGACGGATTAACAATATATGAATTTGGATTTGAGGAAATTGATGTTGTGAATGATTCGAGGGATAATGATCGAACTTGAATTTGAATGTCGAGGAGATTATCCTGTCGGACGATATCACCATTTATATGACTCGAAATTCATTACAAAGGAAGATCGTTAGGTTACATATATCATCGATGGTATTGAGGAGTATCAAAGATCGATATGCGATAACTCGGAAGCACTCTAATTTGAGGAATGACGAACGTGCAAGTGTTATTGTCTTAACGGATGCTATACTTAGGATTTTGATTGAAATAAATGTGGATGAAAACAAAATTGTCTTTATGGTTACGTGGATAACCACATCGTCGACATTTTTGTCTTGCACGAGCGCAACTCTAGCCTCATACATACGTCACGTCAAATTTGGGGTGATCGTTTCGTGTGAGCGCTGACATGGTGATTCATGTCACGAGAATGATCAAACTCAAAAAATCAGGATACGGCAGCTTTGATTGTCTCGACTTGTTGGCTTGATGCGAAGGTGAATTCAAGGATTTGTAGGACTTGTGATTGACAAATGAGTGGAACTTGAGGATTGAGTAGGTCCAATCCGTGCATCAAGAATGAATTAGTCTAGACACAAATAAGAGTTACGTCCCGATGAGGATGATTACCCGCGGGAGCATGTATGGTGATTCATGCCCACCGTGGATAATCTGAATCGCGTGAGATCGGGGCACAACCTATTGTTAAGCTGGAAGACTTCATGATCGAATACGTGAATTGGAATGAATGACTTAGGGAATATAAAATGTGAATTATGGTTTAGCGAAGAATTGTGTCATAGCGTGCTTGACTTGGAAGGATTGGTAGGTGGATTATGTCGAACGTGTTCGAAGAGATAGACTATGCAAAATGGCTTGATGAATGAGTGATATTGATATGTTGAAGATTTGGTTGAGTGAACTTATCGTAGGATGGCTTTGCTGAATGACTCAGACACCGTACGACGAATGTTGGAATGTGTGTAGGGAATCGATGCTCGATGTTTAGAAATCGGAGTGATGCGAGCTTGGGTAGAAAACCCCGTACTACCAACTTGGTTTGACCTTAGGATGGGGTCAGTGTTGATATTGTTGTTTGGGAACTATGATTCTAATACTGACGGATGACTTTAGCCTAAAGACATAGCATAGCGGTTAGGCAGATATCCCGGTACGAAAAGATAGGAATTATGGAGGCACCGCTCATGAGGCTCGGTTGACATGCATATATATCAGGGACGCTTGAATATGAGCACGATCCATCTCGAGCGGTGATGGCGGAATTCGCTATCACGAGACTTGGCTAAAATACATGTATTTCGGGGACACCTGGAATATGTGCACGATCCAACTAAGTGATACGTTGAATTCAAGTGAGACTTGGAGAACGGAAAAGTATCAAGGATTTTGAAATCATGAGTTTTGAAGAAAAGATTGATGGTAGTACAAGCGTGGCTCGGATTGAGGAAACATATAGAAGTAGTGTGTGCGAGAGTCCTTGAATGTTGAATTAAGTTATAAGTCGATAAGTGTACTCAATTAGTTTTGAGGACGAAACTTTTTCTGAGTGGTTTATGATGTAGTGCCCCATCCCGCTCAGTCAATCGGAGGAATCGAAACGCCAACGGCGTTCGGACTTAGCCTTACAACGGCGACTTGAAGACATCGCTCGGTCGAGGTGACTCCTTGCTCATGTAGGATATATAGTTTCGGTGAACTTGCCTCATCTTAACCTTCAAATAATAAATTACATATTTTTAACTGGACAAGTAGGCTTCATAATAAAAGAGACAAATCCACATAGATAAGGGAATAATCTCGATGGGTCAAATTGAGTTAGAATATGGAAAGGTCCAACAGTCAGCTTAGAGTTGGTGCACGACGTGCTTTGAAAATGACACTCAATCCTTCGTCCCGTGGCTTGAGAGAAGGAAAGTTGGTTGAGTAGGCGAAGTTATGAACATAGCCTAAGTCATAGGCGTCGCCCGCATGAATGCCTGATAAAGCATGCACGATCCATTGTCTAAGGCTTGGCATAGCCTTTGCCTGCCCTATTGGTTAAGCTGAATTGCACAGCTTGTGGCATAAGTCTAGGCAAACCAAATAACTTGTTTGTTCAAGCCGGACACGTACACGACACGTTCTATCAGGCAAAGCTTGACGTAGCCCTTGCTCGTCAAGTTGTTGTAATGTTAAGTTAGGCAAGTTATGTTAGGCTATCGGAGTAGTAGCAAGCACGGTCTTAAGAGTTCTATGGCTAGGTATAACAACATAGTCTTACGGTCTCAAGGCCCGTCATATAGAGTATGACTTGGGCGGTGGTGTTTTATAGAGTTCAAGTTGGTTTAAGATATGATGTCACAAATTTAGTGTTTTAAGGCACGGGCCACGATTGATTCATTGAGTTTGGAAAAAGGGCTTCAAATAGTTGTTCCTGAGTTGAAGAAAGTGATAGGGCAAGAAAGAAGAATGCTCGCGACTACGGGTCATCGAGGCGGTCTCAGATTTGAGAAGTATTAAACTTGGCCCTGAAAGAGATGGTAACACTAGAGGTAGAATAATCGTGTGAGACGTCAGTTTGAGTCGAGTCTTGCATGGTCATGGACAACTTGTTGACAAGGTAGAGTTTCCTTGAACGATGACCCAGGCGGCCAACGGGACCGGTTCTTGAGAAACATGATTAGCCGTGCTGGATGACCGTATAGGTTAGCGTAGAGTCTTACAGCGGAGCTCGCTACTCGTGCTGGCAAGGGCGGCCACCTAACAAGCTAAAGGGAGTCCAGGATATCGTTGGGCGTTAGTGACCAATTCATATATATCAGTCGGCATGGCGGCAACCCGCATGTGTGTCTTTGGATTGAGTCAAGTTGAATGTGTGTGTGTACAGTTAGGACACAATATTGGGCCTAAGATTTGGCTTCAACGTAGACGACGTGCTTCGGCACGAGATATGGCGTCGAGTCTTAAGTTGTTGACATATAAGATGCATGAGTTGGATTTGAGTCGTTAAGTTTAAGTCAGGAAATGTCGTAAGGCAAAGTCGGTTGAGTGACACTTAGCCCATAAGTCTCGATTTGGGTCAGTTGGTGATTAAAGTAGCAAGGGCCGCGAGGCGGCGATATGGTTAAGTCATACTAAGTTGCGAGGCACGGCATAATGGATTTGTAGCACGGTCACAAGGAAATTTGGGTACTATCGCGTAGTCGTGTCTCTGATTCTGGGCCATATGGCAAACATGACTTGATAGGTTAACGTTGATGTTGCAAGCTCGGAATGGTCAAGAGACACAAAATAGGCCAAGGCGTCTGTCCTCAAACTGATCCTAAGGCAATAGTAGAAAGACAATCATAAAAGGACTATGTTGCACAAAGTAAATCAAACGTATTGGTTTTGTATGGATGGGCGAAGAGCACATTCCACCCGTACAGTTGAGTACTGACACCCACATAGTTTTCATGTACAGGCACAAGTAGAAGCTCGTGGCGCAGAGCTCGTTCGGATGCGTCGAGGCACGGAGTTCCTTGGCGATTCGAAGCATACGACCGCATGGAGTCAAGACTTATACGGGACATAATGTATGGACATCACCTTCCAAAGCAACCGCTGGTTCAAGGCTTGTATTGAGAGATGAGAGAGAGCTGAGTGACTTAAAATGTGAGAAGAGTGAGCTTGAGTGACTTATAATCTTGGTCTTGTGCCACTTTGTAATCTTTGCTTCAATATCAATAAAATGCATATTTTGAATGACTTGTGTTTTGTTCTAAATTTCCGCTGCTATTATTCAATGTCTCTGCATGGGACTTCTGTGCGATGACCCCGTCGCAGCCGCTGTAATCGGCCGTTATGAAACCCACCTTGCACGAGCGCAATCTAGGCTCGTGCGGCATCACGCCTTAGCAAGGACGAATCGCTCCTACGGGAGCGTGGTGTGACACAGGGGCTGGACAACCAGTGGACAAAGCAGTATAACAGAGGGTAAAGTGTCAAAAATAGTACAATGGTCGACTGCTCAGGAAACGAAATCTGCAGGGTCTGCTATGGCTTGAAATATCCATGGCTCGAAGCCCAAAGTTTGCGGTTGGTGGTCAGTCATCTACAATAGCTTTAGGAGTCAATAGGAGGTGAAATAACCCAGTGAAGGTCGAGATCCAAACCCCTAGCAGCAGGGCAAGCACTGTACAGTGCACACAGCCTAGTCGAGTGTCCCCGTTTCTGATTTGATAGAGCAAAAGACACCAAAATCATCTCAGTCAAACACATATATAATTTACATATAATTTGCAACCCAAATATATAATTTGTTCTGAAAATAAAGAACAAAAAGTTATAAGGGGCATTTCATCGAACACTTGAAATACCCTTCCGATAGTCTTGCGATACGTACTCTAAATGGATTCGGTTTGAACCCAAACTATTCTTAGGGCTAGGAAACCTTAAATGAATGCATCTATGGAAAGAAAACAAAAATTTAATAGGTTTAGAGGCCCTTACCAATTGAGAGTTGGAATCTCAATGAAAGCTCTTAGATCTAGATCTCCACCAAGCTCCAATGGTCAAATTGCTCCAAATCCTTTCTAGCTAGCCAATAAAGACCTCCTCTACACAAGGGGAGCAGTTTGTAATTGGTTTGGTTGAATTAGGAGGTGATTTGATAAAATGGGGCAAATTTGGAGAAGAACACCAATTTTGGGTTAGGGTTTGCAAATGAGAAGAGGCAAGGGGCTAATGTTGCTTAATGTAGGAAGGGGAGGCTCTAGATGGCCGGCCATGGGTTGCCCTAAGGTTAGGGTTTGGTGAAAATAGTTAAAAGGTCTTCCTAACATGCAATTTAAGGTCCCTTAAGGGAAAGGTCCAAAGTGACTTAAGATTTTAGCTAACTAATGGGTTCTAATGATATGATAGCTAAATTGAGCCTAACTTAAGTCATCTAATCTCTCTAAAAAGTTTCTATGGTCATGACTAACCTCTAATCAATGTAGTTCTAGGGTTTCACTAACAAATGACAAAATCACAATTCATCAAATAAATAATATTAAAATAATCAAAAAATTTACCAATTACCAAAATACTCTTGCTCCAGAAAGTGGTGGTGACAGTAACATATGACAAACTAAGATCATAGTCACTTGTAAGAATTTATACGACTTATATGTTTTACCATTTTTCTAAGTGGAAAGTATTTTGATGATTCTAAATTTATTATACGAGTTCTAGGTTAACTATAAACCCCTAATTTGAGTTGTACTACAATTCTAAAGTTTTGAGTGTGAGTCGTGACTTATAAGTTTAGATTTTCGACGAATACTATAAACTATCCCCTTTATTGTGGATTTTCAAAATAATTGTGGATTGGGATCCTAATACAATATCCTATTACAGGCTCGCTCGACACAGTAACGTAACCGAAACAATATGCTCTGACTTGCATGGACCACCACAAAAATATTTAACGCCCAGATCCAAATTACGTGAGACCATGAGTACGTATACATACCAGCTACGTATCAAGTGGACTCAAGTCCGGCTCGAATACGTACAAGCTGTCTTAGTGTTCTAATTCTATTTATCAATCAACTATAAATATGTCTATCTCAATCCATATGATAAGTAACACCAAGAACGAACAGTATATGCCATGGTCTGCAACCCAATAATATATATGTTCGATTAGACCCGAAGAACGTTATGGGTACAAAATAAGACTAAATAGTAGAATAGAAATAATGAATAAATATAAAAATATGATAAAATACCTGAGCCATATACAACAATACCTCCATGATCAGCAGACTATCTCTGCATGACCAACTACCTGGAGAGATCACCAGGTCCTCAGGGGATATATCAAGATACATAATATACAATCCTGCTATACAGTAAATAACATCCAGAAAGAGAGAAAAGTAAAACATGTAACAAGTCGATAATGTCACTAATACCTTAATGCCATTGGACAATTTCGGTCCTAGAGATGGAATAACAAGTCAATAATGAGTATTTATACAGTAACGCCATGGGATGCTCCCAGTCCTTGAGATAACAAAAGCCAATATCTAACACTCGTTCTCGACTACGGGTGAGGGTCGCGACACCCAGTCCTAGAGATAACAAAGGCCATTGTCTAACGATCGATCTCGAATACGAGTCAAATTAACTCAAACTCAAGGGCGAAGCTAGAAGACTAATCAATATCGTCATAATACTCACATGGAATAGACAGTGACATATGGAGAACTAATAAGGAATGTGTATGTAAACTAAGCAAAATATCTGTAACATTAACATAAGCAACATGTAATCAAGTATGACTGAAAAGAAATAGCAGTATGGAAATGCATGAAAGTACTATACAAATTAGCAAGGTATACTTGCATGCAACTTTCAATTGCGAATATGACGGTCCGGCTCAAAATCCTCTCTATGCCCGTCATGCATTCCTCGAATAAGTAGTTCCATCTATCAATGATATATCTACGCCTTAACACATACTATTTATAGACTTACTATATATAGTCCATACTAGACATAATCTATGGAACTAGCACTTACTATATATATGACCCAATCCATATATGGCATTAAATCAATAAAATAATATTTTTATAAAGTAAACATATAATATTTATTTTTGGAAAAATATATTAAAATATTTATAATAAAATCTATACTACATTATTTATAAGAAAACTAGTATCAAACTACCTTATCAATCTAGCATATATAATATTAAATCTATATGATAAAGTAATATTTCAAACATAAAAATATCTTATTTAATTATGTAAAAATAGTTATAAATATTCTATTATAATAGTTAATATATTATATTCATAGAAAAATATATATACAAGCCTCGTATTGATAATAAATTAATATACTTAGAATTGTCCCATAGTTTGGCTCCCGAAACGATAAATTTTCTATAAATATTAATTCTGAAATAATAGTATAAAATATATAAAAATATGTTTTTCTTATCAAAACATGCACAACATTTATTTTGGACAAGTCTCATGAAGTTGTGTAGCATATGACACATAGAATCTATGAGTTTTTAGTTTTCCAACATTACGACAAAATGTCCAAATTTTTAATAAATAGTAAACTAAATTAATATTCTGCAGAACTATATGCGTTGGAAAGCTTACAAAGTCTAGTTTCTTGTCAAAAATTATAGGAAGGGTCAAAGTGTTCAAAAGGGGCAAAAAACTTACACACAACAGAACTGGTCTGTTCTAGACACCTTTTCGTAGAAGGGATGCCCCGAACAAACCGTTTGGAACTGTGTGGATGACCAATTGAACTTGAAAATAAACTCATAGATATTTCCATTAGTTTTAGTTTTACGAAAAGATGA
This sequence comes from Iris pallida, assembly GCA_029216955.1. Lineage (NCBI taxonomy): Eukaryota > Viridiplantae > Streptophyta > Magnoliopsida > Asparagales > Iridaceae > Iris > Iris pallida. Next base: position 13,284,250 of record JANAVB010007397.1, read on the forward strand.
TGTCGAAAAGTACATAAAATCTAAGTTGCAAAATAGCGTACATGCTGTGACGAATTCAACACAAGTTCAATCGACTTCGGGTGTGTAACCCCCACTTTTCTAAAATAAGGGTAATTTTAAACTTTTGTAAAATTAATCATTTAATAATATTTTTAAATCATGTTATTGATTTATTGGTGAGTTTTGATTATTTTTAATATCATTAAATTAGTGTTTTGTGATTTTGTCCTTTTGCTAGTGTAACCTTAGAGCTGCTTAGCCTAGAGACTAACCATGACCATGGAGGCCTAACCCATGTGATTATATTAGCTAATTACCATTTTTTAGATAAGGATGTTTTGGTTATTTTTTATATTTTAATATTTTAGGAATTTTTATATTTTAATATTAATTTTATGGGATTTGTTATGTCGGGTTCGATTTTCATCTCGTTCCGACTTGTGTTAATGACCCGGGCAGCTTAGACTCTAAACAAGACCCCAAGATTAGTTAGTCATGGCCAACAAACCCTACTAATTAAATTAGTAAGTTTAGACTAATCCCACTTGTTAGATTTGTTAAGTTAGAGCCTTAAACTTAACCCTTTTGATCCCAAACTTGAACCTAACTTAAAATTAACCAAGGGAGATTAGTAGGGACCTTATTGGGCTTTCCCCCAAGGCCCAAATAGGGTAATGATGGCAGCCACTATAGGTAGATTAGCCTCCCTTCCTTTTATTTGATTCCATCTTGCCTTTTTTCCTTCACAAAATGTTCTTCCCCAAATTAGAGAGCTTCCCTCTTTGATTTGATCTCCAAATCCTTACATCCCTTCATCAAAACTTCCATCCAACCTTCTTATACTACCAAGGGATGGTGGTAGCAAAGATTTGGAGCAAAGTGCAAGAAGGAGTGTCCTTTTTGGAAGATCTTCGTGTCAGAGCCGTGTCCTTCAGAGTATCATTGGGATTCCACTCCCAATAGGTAAAACCAACCCTCTAAATTAATTTTCTATGCATATTAGTTAGTTTTGACTCCATAGGATCAACCTCCATGCATGTACCCCTTTTAGATTCAAGTTTGAGGCCATTTGCAGCTCTCTTGAGGATTTTAGATATGTATTTTGTGTCCTACTTGATAGATCCCAAATTAGGATACCCCATGTGTTTGGTTTATTGCCTAATAGGATTAGTTGTGTTTTAAATTCAGTTTTAGAATGGTTAGAAAGTGTATTGATCTTAGTTAGGATGGTTAGAATAAATTTTATTTGGATACCTATGTTGGTATCCAAGTATCTTGGCTTATATGTGTTTCTTTTGTCCAAAATAACCCAAATTCGTCATAATATTCATCCACGTTTTTAGTAACCGTAGAAACTTAGAAATGCCATAACTTTTAGCTCAGAACTCCGATTAATCTCCCATTTTTTTAAAAGAACCGTATCGAAGTTAGCTTTCTAAATATATATTTTAATAAACCAAAATCGTTCTAGAACTTTCTGTAAAACTGTTTGAGTATCAGCTGTACGAAAGACGAACGTGTTTTGATATTTTTGCAATTTCGTGAGCTTCTGGACACGAAAATATGATTCGTTTGAATTTTCAGAAAGCTAATACGAAGGGCTATAACATACTTTAATCCTAGAATTTAGTGAAGGCCCAATTGGTACAGTATTGGATTTAAGTAGAAGAGTGACTATACGTTATAGGCATTTTGTGTAACCTTTGAGCCTATGTTGTATGGATGTTAAGTAAATATTGGTATCATAGGTTGTCGAGTATATGTATGATATAGTACATATATATATATATTATTGTTAGGTAATATTTGTTAGTATGAGTGTTAGTAAGATAGTAGAGGTTAGTTTTTGTTAGATATTTGATATGTTGTTAGATAGTTTGATATTAGATATCTAGTATGTTAGATATTGATATGTTAGTAGGTTATTAATTCTAGATATTGGTATGTTAGCAAGTTAGTCTCTATAGGTTATATGTTAGATATTAGTTAAGATGATATGTTAGTACATTAGATAGTTAGTTAAGATATTTGAGGGGTATCTTGGTATCTCATGATACCAAGTTAGTATCTTAAGGTAAATATGAATTACCTTTACCTTCAAGGTAAATGATTGGTTTATCTTATGACCAAGGTATGGTATCAAGGTACCAATGTAAGGTATCAAGATATCAAGGTAAGGTTAGGTTTACCCAAGTTAAGGTATTGGATTCTAACCAAGGTATTGGTATTGGGATGCCGATATGACCAAGGTTGATATGGTATCCTAGTGTTAGTGGGTTAGTGTCTAAGTGTTTGAGTTTGAGTAGGTGATGTTAGATTGTGGAAGGATTATATCGATAGGTATATATATTTTTGGGTTATATAGTATCTATATATATTATGAGAGTATATAGATATAGGTTTTGGTTCATAGTGAGGATATGTACATACTTGATATATGATATCTATATGTATGTGTTAGGGTGGTACTATATGGGTATGGATATATGTGGTATTGTAACCACCACTTTTCTAAAATGAGGATAATTTTGAACTTTTATAAAATTGATTATTTAATAATAGGTTTAAGTCATGTTATTGATTTATTGATAAATTTTAATTATTTTAATATCATTAAATTAGTATTTTATGATTTTATTCTTTGGCTAGTGTAACCTTAGATCTTCTTAGCCTATAGACTAACCATGACCATAGAGGCCTAACCCATGTGATTAGTTTAGCTAATTACCACTTTTTAGGCTAAGGGTATTTTGGCAATTTTGTGACTTTTGAATTATTTAGAATTTTGATTAATTGGTGAATTTTAGATTATATTAATAATATTTAAGTTGATGTATTTGATTTTGGTCATTTATCATATTTTAATATTTTGAAATTGTTTATATTTTAATATTGATTTTACGGGATTTGTTTAGTCGGGTTTGAGTTTTGTTTCGTTTTGACTTGTGTTAGTGACCCGGGTAGCTTGACTCTAGATGGGATCCCAAGATTAGTTAGTCATGGCCCACAAATCCTACTAATTAATTTAGTAAGTTTATACTAATTCTACTTTCTTAGAATGGTTAAATTAGAGACTTAAACTTGACATTTTTGACCACAAACCTTGTCATGACTTAAGTAGACCCAAAGGAGACTTGTAGGGGCATCTTGGACATTTCATATAGGCCCATTAGGGCATGTATGACAAGCCACCTATAGGGGAAGAGGTGTCCCTCTCTTTCATTTCACACTTGCCTCTTTTTTTCCCCAAATTTTTTCTTTCCCAAACTTGAGAGCTTCCCTCTTGATTTTGATCTCCAAATCCCTCCATTCTTCTTCCAATCTTCCATCATTTCTTCTCATTCAACCAAGGGGAAGGTGCTAGCAAGGATTGGGAGCAAGGAGTAAGGACGGGTGTCCATTTTGGAGGAGCTTTCGGGTCAGAACCTTGTCCTTTGAGTGTATCATTGGGATCCCACTTTCAATCGGTATAACCATCTCTCTATTTCAATTTCTCCTGCATTTTAGTTAGATTTGAATCCATAGGATGCACACCCATGCATGTAAAACCATTAAATTTTATTTTGAGGCCCTTTGGAGTCCTCTTTAGTAAGTTTGAATAGGTTTGGTGTCCTACTTGTCGAGTTTCCAATATAGGACACCACATGTGTTTGTGTTTATGCAAATAGGCTATTTTGTGGTTTAATTACAGTTTTAGGATGGTTAGAGAGTGGATTGATCTTAGTTAGGATGGTTAGAATAAGTTTTATTTAGATAGTTATGTTGGTATCCAAGTATCTTGGCCTACATGTGTTTCTTTTGTCCAAAACAACCCAAATTCGTCATAATTTTTATCTACGTTTTAGTACCCAGAGCAACTTAGAAATGCCATAACTCCTAGCTCAAGACTCCGATTAGTCTCCTATTTTTTTAAAGTAGCGTATCGAAGTTAGCTTTCCAAATATATATTTTAATAAACCAATATCTTTCTAGAACTTTCTGTAAAACTGTTTGAGTGTTAGTTGTCCGAAAGATGAACGCGTTTCGGTATTTTCGTGATTCCGGGAGCTTCCGGACACGAAAATGCGATCCGTTTGAAGTTTCGAAAAGCTTACACGAAGAGCTACAACATACTTTAATTCTAGAATTTAGTGAAGGCCCAATTGGTATTGTATTAGTTTTAAGTAAAAGTGTGACTATGCGACATAGTCATTTTGTGTAACCTATGAGCCTAGTATGGATATCATGTGAATGTAGGTATCATAGGTTGTAAAAAATATGTATGATATAGTACATATATGTATATATATTATTGTTATGTAATATATGTTAGTGTAGTGTGTGTGTGTTTGAATGAGATAAGGATGTGCGTGGTTAGTGGAAAGAAGTAAGATTGATAGAGGATATGTGCTAGTGTGTTTGATGTTGTATAGATGATAGTGTAGTGTGTGTGTTGTGAAGGTGAGAGAGAGGGGAGGATCATGCCATCCTATTTGACTTGAGGCTAGTGTGGTTTGTTGAGTGATTTGTATTTTGGTTGAGTGGTAGTGTGTTTGTATATAGATGTGTGTGGGTATGTTTGAAGAGGGGTTGGATTTGGTATATGTGTTTGTGTGTATGTTAGTATTAGAGTGGAGAGAAATTCAAATGTTGTATGTATGGATATGTTAGTATGTTAGTGGTTATGTTAGAATCTATGTAGAGGTTAGAGATATCTTAGAAGTTAGTGATATCTTGTATAAGTTAGATAATTAGTTGTGTTAGTCTATTTTATTGTTAGTTAGAGATGACATATGTTAGTTGGTTAGAGATAGAGATGGATATATATACATATATGTTATGGTTAGATATTAGTTAGTAGATGTTAGTTGTGTTAGATTTCTAAGTTAGACTAGTTGGTTAGAAGTTTTATGTTAGAGTTGGTTAGTATCTTGTATTAGAGATATAAGTTAGGATATTGAGTGATATCTTGAGATACCATAGTGGTATCTTAGGATATTTTGGGTATTTACCTATTACCTTAAGGTAATGTATTTACCTACAAGGTAAAGGGGACTTACCTACAAGGTAGAGAGGGTTTAATTTATACTAAGGTATTAGATACTAAGTAGGGGTGAGCATTATTCGGTTTTGAACCGAAAACCGAAACGAACCGAACCGAATAAGAGATTCGGTTCGGTTTTGAAAAAAATCGGTTCGGTTTCGGTTTTGAAAATACTAAAATTTTTTATTCGGTTTCGGTTTCGGTTTTGGGTTTCGGTTTCGGTTTAAAACCGAAAACCGAATAAGAAATTTTAGTTTATATATATATATATATATATATATATATATATATATATATATAGGTATTAATTATAGGTATATACTAAATATATATAGATATATACTATAGGTATATATATATATATAGAGATATATACTATATGTATATAATAAATATATCTAGGTATATTTAGTTATTATATATATTAACAAAAAAACACAAAAAAACCAAAAAAACCGAATAAACCGAATAAACCGAAAACCGAACCGATTTAATTCGGTTCGGTTCGGTTCGGTTATTGACCAATTCGGTTCGGTTTCGGTTTTGCTTATTCGGTTTCGGTCGAATTCGGTTTTGCTTATTCGGTTCGGTTTTAAACCGAATAAACCGAATGCTCACCCCTAATACTAAGGTATTGTCTATCTAATATTTTAGGGTGGATGGTTAGAGGCTAGATATTTAAGGTATTAGTATTAGAGGTTAAGGTATTAGTTTCCAACCAAGGTAATGGTTTATCTTAACTTAAGGTAATGGGTTTACCTTATTACAAGGTAAGGTATTGGGTTTACCTGGTAACTAAGGTTAGTTATCTAAGTTATTGCTTAGCTAGTAGCTTAGGATAGATATTGGATATCTAAGATTGGTATCTTGGTAGTGAAGGTATTTATACCTAGACTATGGTATTGGGTTTACAACTAAGGTATTGGTATTATAATATCAATAGGGCTAAGGTATATGGTATCTTGGGGTAAGATATAGGTTGGTATCTTACTAGTATCTAGTATATATGTTAGTTGTCTTAGGATGTAGATGAGTGGGTATCCTAAGATACAAATCAGTATCTTAGAGGGTAAAAGTAGGATTTTGGGGTAAAGTCTAAGATGGGGTTTTGATTGTTAAGATGGGGTTAGAAATAGGTTATCTTGGTAGGTAATGATTAGATAAGGGTAGTTTAGTCTAATTTTGACCCTCGTTGACCAAGAGTTGACTATTTGACCAAAGTCAACTACGCGTCAGCACTTTACCTAGAATTGACCCAAAACCAAACCAGAGTTGACCAGTTGACTGAAAGTCAACTGTTAGTCAACATTTGACTAGTTTGACCTAAGGTTGACCTAGAGTTGACCAGAGTTGACCAGTTGACCAAAAGTCAACAGTAAGTCAACCTTTGACCCAGATTGACCTAGTTTGACTTAGATTGACTTCCTGTGACCTTATTTGATCTAGTATGCCTCAGTATTACCTAGTGTAGCCTGATGTGACCTAGTTTGACCTAGTTTTGACTTAGACTTGCATATTATGACTAGGTTAGCTTTCCTTTCATTATTAAATCCTGTTTTGACTTATGGTATCTCATCTTTAGGTCTGTAATTACTCTGAGCATCTGTTCACCTTATCAGCTTAGGACCACAGGCGAGTACATTCACTGATAGTTTTTATTGTCTTGATATCTGCTATATCCGATTCAGTTGTAGTGTCTTACTTGATTCCTGACACGATGGTTCATGGACTAGTATACGTCGGATCCTGTCATGAGATGTCGTTCCTGGATTACTTGGTATATTGGTACATTACTCGACTTGTTACCTGTACTTGTATAGACATGGACTTGGGAGTGGGCTGGCCTCCTGCTCTTGAGTCCCGTATCATGACGTGTCATGTCCGGATCCAATATACTATTCGAGAATAGAGAGTTATTAGTAGTTGTGTGATCAATCCCTACTTGTTCTTCATACTTGTACTTGTTACTTGTTCATAGCTATATCCTCGTCTCACGACGGATAAAGCCTGATCCTACTTGTTCATAGCTTTCCATGGTGGCCGACCTGATCCTGTTCTATTTTACACTTGTTCATAGCCGGTCAGATGGAAAGCCTGATCCTGATTCCTAAGCCGATCATATAACACACAAATAATTTATGGCACATTTTATATTTATTTTATTACATCATATATCCTACTCAGTTCTATATTCAGTACTTTCCTCACCATGTTATGATATTCAGTTCTCACATGTTCTGCATGATCATATGTTAAACCTTGATTGGAGGCTAAGTTTTGTTCAGGAGATAGGTTACAACCCTGGTCCTTGTTTGGTTTACGGGTTGTAACTTGGCTTCCGAATAGCTCCCAAGCCATCCTATATTCTGTCTTGTATTTTATTATAATTGTTTCTTATAGAATTTGTCAATTCATATAGAACTGTTGTTAGTGTTTGTACTTGCTCATTTTCTTGACAGGATACCATTGCTATATTACAGATAATTCTGAGGCAGACTGCTTGACCTACTATGGGGTCGAGATAGATGGAGACTTAGTCAAGGACTGTGGCATGATAGTTGAGCCACTAGACTTTTTACACCCGGACTAGTATAGCGTAGTTAGGTTTGCCTGGACTGTGATCCAGCTAATGCTTTCAGACTGTAGTTTTTACATTATATTTTGAGTTTCTGTGATGTGTTTATATCTCTTAGCTTATGTTGGATCTTGAACTTTTTTTCTAGTTTTCTCTTCTATCATATTTCTATTTCGTGCTATCTATCATAGTTTGTTCTTGTGATTGAGTTATGCCATATTATCCTTTCGTGCGGAGATGACATGTACCCTTATATTTTGTCTAGTTGTAGTATTTATAGACGACCTATACAGCGTTCTACCGTCGATTCTGTGGCATAGGCTGGATGTAACCACGTACTAGTGTCCTTACCTTGGGTGTGGGTTGTGACACGTTTTTGTGGTGGCCCATGCAGGTCAGAGTCGCAACTAGTACGATTTCGTAGTGGTGCTCGACTTAGAGTGCTGCTACGAGCCTGCTGTTAGGATACAAGATTAAGCAATATAGTGTATTACTCAATCACAGTTAGGACTACTTGTGAAGATTCCTGGGATGACCCTTGAGAATCTCATTATAAACTATCTCAAAATTCGATTCTGACAGTTTCTGTCTACTTCTTTATTCATCGTTGAATTTGATTTTTGGTATTCATTATTGACTTGATTTTCTACCAAAATAACATTATGGGCTAGGATGCCTCAGTCATGGAATCTAGAGTCTTCCACAGCCATATTAGCAGGCATGGCGAAGACATAGGGTCTGATTTTGGATATATTTCTCGAGTTTTGGGAATTTAAGGTTTTCGTAGACAAGCTAGCGGCAATGCAAAATTTTTAAATACCATAATTCTAGAAGTATGTATCTTAGTTGCGGACTCTATGGATTATCGCAGCCATACTTACTGATGTTACGAGGATTCTGGTAACATGGTTCTGGATAGATGGGTATGATTATTAAATTGCAGAATAGATACCATATAGATGGTGCCCTAGTATAATGGAGTAGAATATCAGTGTGGATATTACTTGAGTATCATGGATTAGATAGAGGAAGCTAGGGCACCTGTAGTGCAGCACCGTACCCCGCACCATCAGAGGGATATACCCCAGAGGGGCAAGGATTTTGTGCTGACAGTCGAGTAGACCGACGCTACGGGTGACGGGTTAGCAGGTATGTCTTTTCTGTTCTTCTTTCCATCTTGTTGTGTGATTCAATTAGTACCTGTCAGGATGTTTTGTACTTTGATAGATAGTATAGTGACCGTAAATAAGACCGTGATATCACGACCAGTAGGACCACAATTTGCATATTTTAGATATAGTTTTCTTGACCTTGATTGTTGGAGATTTAACCTAGAAGGAGTACGACCATCTTAATTTCGAGGACGAAATTTTTCTAAGGAGGGTAGATTTGTAACCACCACTTTTCTAAAATGAGGATAATTTTGAACTTTTATAAAATTGATTATTTAATAATAGGTTTAAATCATGTTATTGATTTATTGATAAATTTTAATTATTTTAATATCATTAAATTAGTGTTTTGTGATTTTATTCTTTGGCTAGTGTAACCTTAGAGATGCTTAGCCTATATACTAACCATGACCATGGAGGCCTAACCCATGTGATTAGTTTAGCTAATTACCACTTTTTAGGCTAAGGGTATTTTGGTCATTATGTGACTTTTGAATTATTTAGAATTTTGATTAATTGGTAAATTTTATATTATTTTAATAATATTTAAATTAATGTATTGTAATTTTGGTCATTTTTCATATTTTAATATTTTGGGAATTTTTATATTTTAATATTGATTTTATGGGATTTGTTTAGTCGGGTTTGAGTTTTGTTTCGTTACGACTTGTGTTAGTGACCCGGGTAGCTTAGACTCTAGACGGGACCCCAAGGTTAGTTAGTCATGGCCCACAAACTCCACTAATTAAGTTATTGAATTTAGACTAATTCTACTTGCTTAGAATGGATAAATTAGAGACTTAAACTTGACCTTTTTGACCACAAACCTTGTCATGACTTAAGTTGACCAAAAGGAGACTTGTAGGGGCATCTTGTACATTTCACATAGGCCCATTAGGGAATATATGACCAGCCACCTATAGGGGGAGAGGTGTCCCTCTTTTTTATTTCACACTTGCCTCTTTTTTTTTCCAAATTTGTTCTTCCCCAAACTTGAGAGCTTCCCTCTTGATTTTGATCTCCAAATCCCGCCATTCTTCTTCCAATCTTCCATCATTTCTTCTCATTCAACCAAGGGGAAGGTTCTAGCAAGGATTTGGAGCAAGGATTAAGGAAGGGTATCCATTTTGGAGGAGCTTTCGTGTCAAAACCGTGTCCTTTGAGTGTGTCATTGGGATCCCACTTCCAGTAGGTATAACCATCTCTATATTTCAATTTATCTTGCATTTTAGTTAGATTTGAATCCATAGGATGCACCCCCATGCATGTACAACCATTAGATTTTAATTTGAGGCTCTTTGGAGTCCTCTTTAGGAAGTTTTAATAGGTTTGGTGTCCTACTTGTGGAGTTTCCAATATAGGACACCCCATGTTTTTGTGTTTATGCAAATAGGCTATTTTGTGGTTTCATTTCAGTTTTAGGATAGTTAGAGAGTGGATTGATCTTAGTTAGGATGGTTAGAATAAGTTTTATTTAGATAGCTATGTTGGTATCCAAGTATCTTGGCCTATATGTGTTTCTTTTGTCCAAAACAACCCAAATTCGTCGTAATTTTTATCCACGTTTTTAGTACCCAGAGCAACTTAGAAATGCCATAACTCCAAGCTCAAGACTCCGATTAATCTCCCATTTTTTTAAAAAAAGCGTATCGAAGTTAGCTTTCCAAATATATATTTTAATAATCCAAATTTGTTCTAGAACTTTCTGTAAAACTGTTTGAATGTCAATTGTCCGAAAGATGAACGCGTTTCGGTGTTTTCGTGATTCCGGGAGCTTTCGAACACGAAAATGTGATCCATTTGAAGTTTTAGAAAGTTAACACGAAGAGGTACAATATACTTTAATCCTAGAATTTAGTGACAGCCCAATTGGTACAGTATTAGTTTTAAGTAAAAGAGTGACTATGCGACATAGGTTTTTTGTGTAACCTATGAGTCTAGTATGGATATCATGTGAATGTAGGTATCATAGGTTAAATATGTATGATATAGTACATATATGAATATATATATTATTGTTATATAATATATGTTAGTATAGTGTGTGTGTTTGAATGAGATAAGGATGTGTGTGGTTAATGGAGAGAAGTAAGATTGATAGAGGATGTGTGCTAGTGTATTTGATGTTGTATAGATGGTAGTATAGTGTGTGTGTGTGTTGTGAAGGTGAGAGAGTTGGGAGGATCATGCCATTCTATTTGACTTGAGGCTAGTGTGGTTTGTTGAGTGATTTGTGTTTTGGTTGAGTGGTAGTGTGTTTGTATATAGATGTGTGTGGGTGTATTAGAAGAGAGGGAGTGGATTTGGTATATATGTTTGTGTGTGTGTTAGTATTGGAGTGGAGAGGAATTTAAATGTTGTATGTATGGATATGTTAGTATATTAGTGGTTATGTTAGAATCTATGTAGAGGTTAGAGATATCTTAAAAGTTAGTGATATCTTGTATAAGATAGATAATTAGTTGTGTTAGTCTATGTTATTGTTAGTTAGAGATGACATATGTTAGTCGGTTAGAGTTACAGATGGATATATATACATATATGTTATGGTTAGATATTAGTTAGTGGATGTTAGTTGTATTAGGTTTCTAAGTTAGAATAGATTGTTAGAAGTTATATGTTAGAGTTGGTTAGTATCTTGTATTAGAGATATACGTTAGGATATATAGTGATATCTTGAGATAATATAGTGGTATCTTAGGATATTTTTGGTATTTACCTGTTACCTTACGGTAATGTATTTACCTACAAGGTAAAGGGGACTTACCTACAAGGTAAAGAGGGTTTACTTTATACTAAGGTATTAGATACTAAGGTATTGTCTATCTAATATTTTAGGGTAGATGGTTAGAGGCTAGATATTTAAGGTATTAATATTAGAGGTTAAGGTATTAGTTTCCAACCAAAGTAATGGTTTATCTTACCTTAAGGTAATGGGTTTACCTTGTTACAAGGTAAGGTATTGGGTTTACCTAGGTAACTAAGGTTAGATATCTAAGTTATTGGTTAGCTAGTAGCTTAGGATAGATATTAGATATCTAAGATTGATATCTTGGTAGTTAAGGTATTTATACCTAGACTAAGGTATTGGGTTTACAACTAAGGTATTGGTATTATGATATCAATAGGGCTAAGGTATATGGTATCTTGGGGTAAGATATAGGTTGGTATCTTACTAGTATCTAGTATCTACGTTAGTTGTCTTAGAATGTAGATGAGTGGGTATCCTAAGATACAAATCAGTATCTTAGAGGATAAAAGTAGGATTTTGGAGTAAAGTCTAATATGGGGTTTTGATTGTTAAGATGGGGTTAGAAATAGGTTGTCTTGGTAGGTAATGGTTAGATAAGGGTAGTTTTGTCTAGTTTTGACCCCCGTTGACCAAGAGTTGACTTTTTGACCAAAGTCAACTATGAGTCAACACTTTACCTAGAATTGACCCAAAACCAAACCAGAGTTGACCAGTTGACTGAAAGCCAACTGTTAGTCAACATTTGACTAGTTTGACCTAGGATTGACCTAAAGTTGACCAGAGTTGACCAGTTGACCAAAAGTCAACAGTAAGTTAACCTTTGACCCAGATTGACCTAGTTTGACTTGGATTGACTTTTTGTGACCTTGTTTGTTCTAGTGTGTCTCAATATGACCTAGTATGACCTAGTTTAGCCTGATGTGACCTAATTTGATCTAGTTTTGACTTAGACTTGCATATCATGATTAGATTAGCTTTCCTTTTATTATTAAATTCTGCTTTGACTTATGGTATCTCATCTTTAGGTCTGTGATTACTTTGAGCATCTGTTCACCTTATCAGCTCAGGACCACGGGTGAGTACATTCACTGATAGTTTTCATTGTCTTGATATCTGCTATATTCGATTCAGTTGTAATGTCTTACTTGATTCCTGACACGATGGTTCACGGACTAGTATACGTCTGATCCTGTCATGAGAAGTCGTTCCTGGATTACTTGTTATATTGGTACATTACTCGACTTGTTACCTGTACTTGTATAGACATAGACTTAGGAGTGGGCTGGCCTCCTGCTCTTGAGTCCCGTATCATGATGTGTCATGTCCGGATCCAATATACTATTCGGGGATGGAGAGTCATTAGTGGTTGTGTGATCAAATCCCTACTTGTTCTTCACACTTGTACTTGTTACTTGTTCATAGCTATACCCTCGCCTCACGACGGGTAAAGCCTGGCCCTACTTGTTCATAGCTTTCTATGGTGGCCGGCCTGATCCTGCTCCGATGTACACTTGTTCATAGCCGGTCAGATGGAAAGTCTGATCCTGATTCCTAAGTTGATCACATAATGCACTAATAATTCATGGCACATTTTATATTTATTTTATTACATCATATATCCTATTCAGTTCTACATTCAGTACTTTTCTCACCATATTATGATATTCAGTTCTCACATGTTCTACATGATCTTATGCTAAACCTTAATTGGAGGCTAAATTCTATTTAGGAGACGTTACAACCCTGGTCCTTGTTTGGTTTACGGGTTGTAACTTGGCTTCTGAATAGCTCCCAAGCCATCCTATATTCTGTCTTGTATTTTATTATAATTATTTCTTATAGAATTTGTCAATTCATATGGAACTGCTATTAGTGCTTGTACTTGCTCATTTTTCTGACAGGATACCGTTGATATATTACAGATGATTCTGAGGCAGACTGATCGACCTACTATGGGGTTGAGATAGATGGAGACTTAGTCTAGGACTGTGGCCTGATAGTTGAGCCGCTAGACTTTGCACACCCGGACTAGTATAGCTTAGTTAGCTTTGCCTGGACTGTGATCCAGCTAGTGCTTTCAGACTGTAGTTTTCATATTATATTTTGAGTTTTTGTGATGTATTTATATCTCTGAGCTTGTGTTGGATCTTGAACTTTTTTTTCAGTTTTTCCTTCTATCATATTTCTATTTTGTGCTATCTATCCTAGTTTGTTCTTGTGATTGAGTTATGCCATATTATTCCTTCGTACGGAGATGACATGTACCCTTATATTTCGTATAGTTGTAGTATTTATAGATGACCTATACAGTATTCTACCGCCGATTCTGCGGCGTAGGCTGGACGTAACGATGTACTCGTGTCCCTACCTTGGGTGCGGGTCGTGATAAGTATGTATATATATTAATATATCCTAAGTATCATAGATGTTGACCACTAATCTAAGTTTGACCAAAACCCTAGAAGCTTAACCTTGACTCCTAGTTTGACCCAAGGTGGACCAGACTTGACTTAGAGTTGACCAAGAGTTGACTTTGACCTAGATTGACTTAGAAATATGTAGATTACATTATAAATTTCTATCATTTCAAATTGAACTCTTTATAACATGTGTTGCTCTAATTAGGACTCTGTGATATCAGTTCAGACATCTATTCATATCAGTCATTCAGGGTATCAGGCGAGTACATTCTCTAATAGTAGTTCTTTGTCGTGATATCTTCTGTATCCGATTCAGTTATAGTGTTTTACTTGATTCTTGTCATGATGGTGCACGGACTAGTATACGTCGGATCCTGGCATGAGATGTTATTCCTAGACTTTCTTTGTATATTGGTATATTGTTTGATCTTGTTTCTTGTACTTGTATAGACACCGATTCCTAAGGGGGATTAGCTATCCTCTTAGAGAATCTTGTGTCATGACGTGTTATGTCCGGATCCATATACTATTCAGGGATGGGGAGTTATTATAGGTTATGTGATCAATACCCCTATGTCACTAATTCTTGTGCTTGCGTCACCCTCAATGCACATAGGGTGTAGCGAGATCTTATATTTCTTGTGCTCGTTTTCCATGTTGGCCGGCTTGACCCTTCTTGAGATTTTTCTATGATAGCCGGGCCAAATGGAACAGCCTGATCTTGACCTAAGCCGATCACATAATGCTATAATATCTCAAGGCATATTTTATGTTTACATTATACATCAGATATTCCTGTACTGTTATACTTTCCTGTACATTACACCCTGACATGATTTCCAGTTTATATATCATGTTTTACTTACAGTCTTGATATATCATCTTGTATTCCATTATGATTGTCTCTTATAGCATTTGTCAATACCATAGAACTATTGTTGGAGGTGTACTTGTTCATTTTCCTGACAGGATAACCGTTGATGTTTACAGAGGACATATTGGCTGATTGCTCTACCTTTACGGGTATGGCCAGGATAGAGATTTTGATGAGACATTACCCTTGGTGCCAGTAGAGGATTTACCTCCTGCTTAAATTGTTAGATAGGTTTGACTGGACTGCATTCCAGCTAGTATTGAGACTTATGTTATATGTTATATTTTGGATTCTTGTGTTATATCTTTAACTCTAAACTGTGTTGTGACTTCGCACATTTTTCAGTTCATATATTTCCATCATATCTTTATGATATTCGTGCCTATCTTCCTTAGATGTCTTGTGATTGAGTTGAGATTATATACCTCCGTACGGAGATGATAGGTACATATATTGTGTCTAGATGCTATACTTTATAGTAGACCTATACATCATTCTACCGCCAATTCTGCAGCGTAGGCTGGACGTACCCACGTGTTCGTGCCCCCAATCAGGGTGCGGGTCGTGACAGGGTACCTTCGACGCCTTATACCGACTAAATTAGGGGCTGAGGCTCCTCGAAAAGGTGCTGCAGTGTTAGAGGGGTGTTCTAGGGTTGATATGAAGGTGATAGGAGGGTTGAAAGAGGTCAAGGTGATGAGTTTCTGCCGGGTGGAAAGAAAAGTGCAGGAGGGACGCTAGGTTTTTCGTGAGAAATAGGGGGCAGAGGACATAAAATAGGAGTTTAAAATATATAAAATCTAAGTTTAAAGGGTTGGGATTGATTATGATTTGGTTTGGTGAGATTCGGTTGTCTAGTTTATAAGATATAGAAAGATATGTCCAAAGGAATTTAAATCGAGTCCAAATTAGGAAATTTGTTATGAAGTTGGTTTAAAATATATTTGAATTGATATGGCTGTAACTACTTCATAAAAATTTAGTCTAAAATAAGGCTAATATGTTAGGGTACCCTAGAATAGGCTCCTTGAACCCCAATTGGTCTAGTTTTGGGTCGGTAGAATTATTTGGATCAAAACGAGTCCAATAAGTCTGTAGTTGCATCTCGTGTGCCATTTTAAAATTAATAGCACATGGGAACTCGATTGAGTGGCACTCCATTGACATATTTGTAGTAGGCTCAATATTGGTCAAAATAATATATTGAATCGAAATGTTTGGATCGGGTTTGGGCCTCAAATCGGAATTGGAAAACTACATCGAAATTACGACGAAGGGTAAAATGGTCATTTTGACCCAAAAGTTGTGCAAGAAATATATAATACAAAGGAACATGTTTGGGTGATACATGATATAACAAAATGAAGGTGGACTCATCTAGAACACGAATATGGAACTTGTTTCGAGGAATTGGTCAATGTTGTGCTTCAAAAATCAAAGATACGACAAAGTGCTATATAGCCATAATTAAAAATAAAATATGGTTTAATTTATAAAAAGCATATAAAATAAATAAAAAATCCCTAAAATTTAGTGTGCTTACAATATACCCACCTTAAAAAGAATTTTGTCCTCGAAATCCAAAATAATGCTTACTAACGAAGAACCATGCTCTAACGTAACTAGAAATAGTTCTAAGGGGTATAGTACACCACTATGGTCTCTCCAAATAACTTGAGTAATAATCAATCCTAAACAATTTTCTTATGCAATGTTGCGATCATAAAGCTATAAGTGGTTACCCTAGTCATCCCTCATGGTGCTGGAGGTCTTGCAACGATCATGTTGAAGGCTTGTCCTCATTAACCATTAAGCCAAAAAAAATTAATTACTAGTCCCTTAACTACTATCCTCGATTCTCCTTCTATATATAGGTATGTTTAGTCTAATACAGTCCTATCTACTCTACACTCTATCCCAAGATCGACACTATGGTATAACATATCATCCCGTATCCTTTTAATAGGATTGTCCCTAGTAAGGCTTTTGTTTCACTGTCCAGTGTAACTCTATTTCTTGACCTATGCCTACTATCTTGATTTCTACAATATCAAAGCAAAACTTTCTCTACATCGATGCATCCATAGAATTTTTATGAGGTTCTGTATCTATCTTAAGTATAGTGCTTATGGAATTATTCTATTTATAACAAGACTTTTGAATCCTTTCACTATAGTATTCCATATGGGTGATCGCACTCTAATTGGGGCGCCATATCTAATTCTAAAATTCTTCCAGATATTCTTCCAAGTTACTCTATTCATCTCGATTGAGAATTCTATCTTATCTTCCTCCATAAACCAAATTAAACTGTGCTATACTTCTACCCCATCTCTTTATATAACCAAGGTATTCTAATCCGTCTCTACCCACCATAGGTGAATAGCGAAAGGATTGTAGTCCATTGCTCTTAGAGTATCTCGTTAGGGCTAACTTGCCTATAAGAATTCTATGCTGCTAGTCTGATTTACTCAGTCTATCTAATTAAGACGTCTATCCAAATCCTTACTACCTTAGATAACTAATTCCCTTTTTTAAAAATACTTCTATCGACTATATTATATCAAATGATGGAATATATTACAAATGGTTCATAAAGCATGAGTAACGTTGGCGAAATAATATATTCCAAGTGGTTCAAAGTAATTATGGATTGAGATCCTAATATAATATCCCATTACAGGGTCGCTCAGCACAACAACATAAACAATATATGCTCTAAACTGCCACTTGTAGAAGCATAAAAAGTGTAGCGCTTATAAAGCACAGTCAGAGTTGCTGCGCACTACATAAACACAAGAGCAGAAAGCTTGAAAGAAGGTTCGTTATTTAATCATGATTATAAAAGTCTATTACAGATTTTACCATGTATATGATCATAAATAAAGTTATCAATTCAGGTACAAAAGTGCAGTACATGACCTACTCAGCGTACAAAAGCGCATCACAATATCTGCGCAGCATACAAAAGTGTAGGACATTAAAACTTGCAACTTATAGAAATGCAAGAGTGAATCACTTCCTCGTCTGAGTGACTCACTATCTTGTGGCTCTTCCAGCATAACGAGGATTGGGTACATTAACTCCAAACCAGTGTTCGTCATTTTGCCACTCAGTGTTGTCTCGAACTAAAGCTCAGCTAGCACGCTCCACACACAGGGACGACTCCTTTCATGGTCAGCAAAGTTATTCTTGAGAGCTCCTCCATCAAACTCGATACTTCTGGGTATAAGGAGTTCCACAATCCTAGCCCCTAATTGGCATGAGTTTTGCCAAGCTTGCCAAGGGAGGATTCATCAAGATACAAATAGTCTCTGACAAAAAGTGGGAGTTGTGTCATAAAATTGCTCCAATTTAAGGCTGTGTGTGGTCAAACCCAGACGCCAAGGGGCAGCCAGTCATATGCTCCGAGTTAATTGGATGAACCTCGTATTCATCACAATAAATCTTATTTATGAGATTTCTGACTAAGTCATTAATCATCAAGCCCCACAAAGTGGCAGTAATTAAGGAGGGTTTGACTCAAAATGCTCCCCAAAAGCGCAGTGCGTCAGAAAGTGCAGCGGTTCTGCACTCCAAAAGTGCAGCAACTTGGAAGACCCAAAGCGCAGCGCCTAGAACGCAATACTTATTTGGGCCATCACTTCAACATTTATGGCACACTGACACAAATTTTAGAAGACAGCTATTTATTGATAACTAATCAAAGCAGCAGATGTCAGATGGCAGGTAGCAGTTGTCAAGCACGGATTTCAACGTGGCTATCTTGACGCTCCAAGAAAGTGCGGACTTAATGATGTCTAGAGGCGCAGTCCTTAGGACATCTCTGAAGCGCAGCTATAATAATATCAAGAAGCACAGTCCTTAAGACATCCCAGAAGTGCAGCTCTTTCACATCATGGTACTTATGAAGAGTGACACGAGGCCAGCAAGACAATCTTATCTCTTTAGATACAATCAAGTCTATTCTGTTCAAACAGAACAATATTCTTGAGCAGTGTGCTCATGACACGTGTCACTGACTCAGTCATGTTAATGAATGGGTGCCAACCACCCAGGATCTTAGCAATAAAAATTCTAACAACTGCCATGTATCAGCTCATCAGCAGCCCCGGCAGTATAGTTACAACAGATTCCTTAATATTCTCGTGTGTGCAGCACTCCTGCATGCCAAACACCTATGTGCACATCGTATATGTACTCGTCTATAAATAGAAGAAGTCCTCTTTAATTCAAGATCTTCGACTGCTTCTTGATTGACAAACTCAGATCATCCATTCACAGGCATTCAGAAAGTTAGAGCAAGTTTTCATCATCTTCAGATCGTCAACGGAATAAAGGAACTACTACAGTATTCGATCTCCATCGTCACACTTTTCCAGAGTCAACTTGTACTTAGATTTCCTATTTAGGATATCTTTTGTACTCTTCTCATTTGTAACACAAAAGTTCTTTAACTTTTTGTTCATGTCAAACAAAATGGTGACTCTGCTAGGGACTTCCTTCTCATCTGATGAGAAGGTCATGATGCAATATGACAACAACTTGCTAGGGTTCTCAAAAGATGTTGTTCGTACGTTTTGACCAATAAGCTTTTGAGGATCTACTTTCTAAAGGCAACATGAGCCCTTCGAAGCGGCTAGCAAAGGCGAATAAGACTCGCCTCACCTGGGTGCCGAAGACCACTGTGCCAAGTATCACAATCAAAGAGGAGGCGTCCAAAGCTTCTCATAGGTCAGGTGTACTCCATGCACCTGCTCCTACTGTTGCTGTTCGTCAATCGACTCCAGTCTCTGAGAAGCGCAGTGGAGACAGTCACTACTAACATGATGACCCTTCAATTTGGCAGCTTTTCGAAGATGGAAGCCCAAGACAGTGTCGTCCCGATCCCCAAGACAATAATGGGAGTTATTAACCTTCTACCGGTTTGTGACAATGCTTAGGGCCTGATCTTGATTATGATGTCGCATGGCAAAGTTATATGGGTCCATCCTGATCTTGCCCTATATATGATGCTGCCCACAACGCGCTCTATCAAAGGAAAGAAATCCATGTCATGTCGTATGGTCTCTGCCATGACAGACGAAGCCTTGGTTGGCACCTGCTCTGGGCTCTCCTACCAGCAGAAAGACAATCAGGATCCGGAAGAAGAAGAAGTACCTCCACCTGCTGTGACTACCACACCCAATACTTTGAAAGCTGGTCCATCTGAACCTCTTGTAGCTGATGAATAGAAGAAGAAGAAGGTTCGCTTTGATAACCCTCTGAGGAAAATTCATCGGTGGGGCCAATCAAGCCCGATAACTTCGATATATTGGCACAACATGCTAATACTTCGGCCAGGATGTCGCTCTTCGAGCTTTTTCGTCTTTCTAAAGAGACTCGGGATGTCTACAGCGAGGCACTACAAAATGCTGATTCCTTTCTCAGCCAGGTCTAGCTGCCGAAGGAAGATCCGGTTGCTTTTCCATATTGCCACAGTATGGTTGAGACGATTCCAAATATCACCTTCACTCAGCAAGACATTTTGCTGAAGAATAATTGGCACAATAGGCCCCTGTACTACACATGATACATTGGTGCCATTAAGGTCGATCGCATACACATCAACCACGGCTCTTACCTCAGCATCATCCCTCAGAGCTTGCTCTAGACCTTGGGGATACCTATGCACCGGTTGACAGCATTTAATACTACCATAAGCTGTTTCAACGCCGAAAAGAGTAATCCGTTGGACAAGATCCATCTGAAGTGCCAGATAGGTGACCTTTAAATAGATGTGACCTGCTATGTCATTGATGCCGATATATCTTACAATGTCTTGCTGTGACGTCCGTAGATACATAAATACATGATCGTGCCCTCCACCCTCCATCAGTGCATGAAGTATGTGGCTAGCGACGGGACCATCAAGGTAAAGTTTGCCGATATTGGTCCTTTCTGAGGGCTTGAGGCATACTGCACCGATGCTGATTTATACAAGTCAGTCCCATGGGATGATGATGCCAATGATGCAGATGATGAGGCAGAAGCTGTAACTGTAACTGAAGAACCACAAAGAGTCCGACTGAAAGGGAAGCCTCCTCAAACGTCAGCTCCTCTCATGGCCAAGCTTCAGAGAAAGGCTCCTACTGGAACCCAGGAACTTATCAGGGTCAAGTTTCCTAGAAGGGCCTCAGAAGCAGCTCCAAGGTCTTGAGATCCTCTGGCTTCAGCTCTCCTGGTAGTCAAACTAAAGTGGAAGCCTCCACCAACTTCTTCTATTGTTGTTCCTTTCCTCACGGACCAAGTGTTAGGGGATTATATATTTGCCAATACTGAGGCACCTTCTCTAGATGATGTAATCCTTCAGGATAAAATTATTTATTTATTAATAGAACGCTATTTTTGTATTACTCTTGTGCACAATTGAATGCGATGTATGTCTTAGATAACGCTTTGGGTATATTACAAACACAAGTACAACCGCTAATGTAGTAAGCCAAATCGTCCCATCCCGAGATGCTTGCTTCGTGGTTCCAGCAAGAAAGAAAAACCAGGAGCTCATCATCTTCGGCCGGGTTGAACATCCCTAAAGACTTACTCCAGCCGAGCTAGAACCTGACAACTGCAAGATTCAAATCTACCGTTATATTGCTCAAGCCAAACATCTCATCCGAAAGATGGGATACGACTTGACCAGTGGCAAAGGTCTAAACTACGGCAAGGGCCAACACCTTTCTTTATGACTCCCTGCTCAAAAAGGAAAACCCCAAGATTATTACCAGAATACTCGCCGGGGGTTGGGTTATGTTACGCCCACAACAAGTCCAGAGAAATCGGAACCTGAAGTCATGATACACTCTCACTCATTCGATTCTTTATCTTAGGATTCTGATACCAGTATCGGCCAAGCTTTCAAGAAGGTATTGTCAGTCAATATATATAGTTTCTGTAAATCTCCTAGTCGAGGATGAAGACCAAATACTGGAATTCGTCGAAGAAGAACCTTGGGCTCAACGCCTAGGATCTCAATAGGAGTGGCGCTTTGAACAACGAGAACCTCCCACTGAAGACAAGGTCGTTCAAATTGACCTAGAAGATGAGCCTTCGTATAAGCCCATCTTTATTAGCAAAAGTCTGACAGGGGAAGACAAAAAATCTCTGATACAACTTATCTAAGAGTACATCGACGTCTTTGCCTGGAGATATGAGGATATGCCCAGACTAGATCCATACATTGTAATGCATAGACTTAACATTCGACTAGATGCCAAACCAATCAAACAGCAATAGCTGCATTTTTGCCCTGATGTGATAGATGCTATTGAAACCGAGGAAAGCAAGCACATCACTAGTGGCTTCATATGCAAGAAATAATACCCAAATTGGGTAGCCAATGTTGTTCTTATCACCAAGAAGAATGAAAAGGTTCGAGTTTGAATAGACTTTAGGGATCTCAACTCAGTCTGTCCAAAAGATGAGTTTTCCCTCCCTATCACGGACGTAATGATCGATAATACCTACGGCTTCAAACATATGTCTTTTATGGACGAATTTTTGGGCTATAAATATTCTCTAACGACGAGAAGCCTACTTCTTTCCTAATGCCAAAAGGAATATACTGTTATGCAGTAATGCTTTTCGTTTTGAAGAACAATAGTGCAATATATCAGCAGGCTATGTGTATTATATTTCGCAAACACCTCCGAATAATGGTAGAATGTTATGTTGATGACATTGTCGTCAAAAGCTGGAGAAAGGCCAACCATTTGGAGGACCTACGGACGGTGTTCGATTTAATACGGGCATATCAGCTAAAGTTGAACCCAACCAAGTCTTTCGTGGGCATTTCCAGCGATAAGTTATTAGGCTCGTTATAGCCAAGGGTATTCACGTTGACCCTAAAAAGACCAAGGCCATCCTGGCTATGGCCCCTCCGAAGAACCTTCACAAACTCCGAGGCCTGCAAGGACGTTTGGCATGCATCCGAAGATTCATCGCAAATCTTTCTGGGCAATGCCAATCCTTCTCTAAACTGATGAAGACGGGAGTTTCTTATGTCTGACTAAGGAATGCCAACAAGCATTTGACAATATAGAGTAATATCAAACTAGCCCCCAGTCCTAGTGGCCCTGATAGTGGAAAAGCGCTTTTTACTATACGTCCGGGCCATGGACCATTCTATCGGTGCCTTGTTAGCCCAAAAAAGTAGCGAATGATATGAGAAAGTAATCAACTATATGAGCAGTACAATGATTGGTGCCGAACATCAGTATAATCTTGTTGAGAAAGAGTATTTCGCTCTAGTCTTTGCTATTCAAAATATGCACCATTATATAGCTGGACAGACAATCCACGTCATCTCTAGGGTCAACCCCCTCAGAGTACTCATGACGAAGTTGGGAGCGCTAAACTCACGATTAGCCACATGGGCAATCCTGCTATCGCCCTATGATATGGTGTTCGTCCTATAGAAGGTAGTGAAGGGACAAGCATTGGCCAATTTTTTGGTCGCACATCCTGTTCCAGAAACCTTAAAACTATATGATGGTATTCCAAACGAGGTCTTAGAATCTAATGTGGCCATGAAAAATCTCATTTGACGAATTTTCTTTGACGGTGCTTCAAGAACAGGCCCTAAAGGCGAGATCGTTGCTGGAGTAAGAGTGGTCTTAGTCACTCCTGGAGGCCTAGTCATTCATTGTGCATATTCTCTTATGAAATCATGCACCAACAATGTTGTCGAGTATAATGCCCTTATCATCGGACTCCAGCTAGCCAAGCAATTGGGAGTCGACTACCTAGAGGCTTATGGTGATAAAAAGCTGATAATAAATCAGGTGAGTGGTCACTACGAGGTTCAGCATAAGGATCTGGTCCCTTACCATCAAGCGGTAATCGACATCATCTCTACTTTTATATGGTTCTTTATAGAATATGTACCTCGATTACAAAATTTGGAGGTAGATTCCCTCGTTGGTCTTGCTGCTTCTTTAGCAGCTCCTGTCGGGACCCAGTTCTCTGTCACAATGATAGGTCTAGAACTGGTCTGCCCAAAGAATAACCTCTGCATATGCCTGAGCTACTCTATATAGACAGACACTAATATTGACATTCGGGACTGGCGATTCCCGTTCATAGATTATGCTATCTATGGGATCCTACCCGAGGACTCAAAGGAAGCCACTTCTATCAAAAGACGGTCGCTCCGGTTCTATTATGACACAGCCACTAAAATATTGTATCATCGTTCATACGACAGACTCCTTCTTCAATGTTTATCTAATATCGAAGCAAAAATGCCCTCCAAGAGGTGCACGATGGCACTTGCGGAGCTCGTCAACCCGGTCCTAAGTTACAGGATCGGCTACGGTATATAGGCTACTATTGGCCCAGAATGATGGCGGATGCTGTTGATTACGCTAAAAAATGTCGAGTGTGACAACTACAACATGACTTTATCTATCAACCCTCTGAGTTCCAACACCCTACCATGGCCGCTTGGCCATTCGAAGCAAGGGGAATGGATATTGTAGGGCCGATTAGTCCCCCATCTTTAATGGGACATCGGTTGATCCTTGCTATTACCGACTACTTTTTTAAGTGGGTGGAGGTAATACCACTAGAAGAGGTGAAAACCTCAAACGTGATCAGCTTCGTTAAGCACCATGTCATCTACTATTTTGGAGTCCCTCAAAGGATCATTCATAACAATGGCCCCTAATTTGTGAGCCTTGCCTGCTATTAGTTTTATGATAAAAATTGGATACAAAATGTATCATTGACAACCTACATTCTGGCAGCGAATGGGCTAGCCGAAGCATTCAATAAGACAATCATTAAGCTACTAAAGAAAGTTGTATCATCTAATAAATGTGACTGGAATAGGAAGCTAGGAAAATGTCTATGGGCTTACCGTACAACCGTTCAGACACCCACTGGCAACACGCCATTCTTTCTTGTCTACGGGAGCAAAATGGTACTACCCCTAGAAATTTATTTTCCATCTCTATGGGTAGCCATCACCAACCAGTTGACAGACGAACACAACCAATGCCGTCGGCTGTAAGAGCTGGAAGCATTAGATGAAAAGCGTTTACTGGCTCAGCAACGTATTGAGCTATATCAAGCTCGGATGTCCCGTGCCTTCAACAAAAGGGTCAAAGAAAGGACGTTTCAAGTTGGCGACCTTGTGCTATCAGTTCGAAGGCCAATGATCATGACTCACAAGTCACCCGACAAGTTTGAACCCAAGTGGGAGGGCCCCTTTGTCATAGAGATGGTATGCTCCAACGGTGCTTACCGACTTGCCAAGCCTAGTTGTAACCGCACCATCTAAAAATTTCTGTATATTTAATAAATTTTGTTTCTAAAATGATATGTTATATATATGTTTGAGTGAAATATTATTGGTCATTTTCTTCTTTGTTAATTTGGGCTGATGATTAGGCCCGACCCAAAGATCTGTTATCAACCTTTATTCAAAACCAAAAACTTTCATTCAGTTTTAATTAGAATCTTCTCTTGCCTTCTAAATCATTCTCTAATAATTTCAAATTAGAATCAATTTGAAAACTTTCAAATATCGGTTGTAACTGTCAGTGGAAGAGTGGTCCCAATTGTATTTTTCCCTCCCAATTGAATTCGTAGGAGATTCATTGTTCGATTGCCTATTTAAACTTCCTTCCTCCTTCATTCTTCACCACTGTTTGATAAATTTCCCTGTTCATCTTCTTTCCGAGAGCAAGCCAGTTGAGGAAGTGATCCTGGCAGTTAGGAGCTGAAAGAGCACCGCATTGAGTGCAACATCAGTAACGAAGGTCAAATTCATTTTCCTGGAGTCGATCGAAGATGTTCTCCTTGAGTTCGATTAATTTTGGTAAATAGTTCTAAATTGAGTGCAGGTTCTTCACCGTAGGGAGTTTTTACTTTAAATTTGTCTGATCATTCTTTCTGGTTGTGTTGAATTCCTGTAGAGTAATTTGAATTGATAAATCGATCAGGAAGTTCTCGTATTACAATTTGAGAATCAGAAATCATGGTGAGATGTCTGATCATTCTTTTATGTTCCAGATTAAGAAATTTTGGTTGTATTCCTAAATTCTTTTTGATTCCAGAACTGGATCGTTGTGGACTGCTTGTTGAGTTATCAATTGAATTGATCAATTAGTGAGTTTTTTCTAAACCTAAATCCAGCAATTCTTAAGAAATTGTGTTCATTTTGCATTCATTTATCGGGGGCTTGGGATCTCATGAATCATTTTCCTCTAACTCTTTTAAAAAGTTAGATTTAGGAGCTTATCCTTTCATTCTGAGGTTCAAAAGAACAGAGAGAGTGTGATTACTTCTATGTTTTACTTTGAGCGCCAATTGTTTGTTTAAATGTTAAATTTAGGTTCAGTTGAGAATCAGGACGTGATTCGTGTTCAGATCTGTGGAGAATCTTCGACTCGTATCAAGTAATTCACTCGATACTTGTGAAGTCTTAGTTTAGTGTTAGTTTTACTATGTCCATGTCTTGTCATAAATGTTCTTTATATTCATTCTTGATCTCAGACTTGGATGACAGAATACTTGCCTTGTCCTAGTTCTTGAGTGTTTGGAATTAAGAACATTCCTGGTCAAGGAACACTCGACTGATTATCAAGTAAACCTTTGATTGTATTTCGTGATTGTTCTTTTGATTACTCAGAATTGAACCAACTAGTTGAACTTTAGGTTCTGATTTTAATATGGGGTTTTTAAGTTGAAGAACTGATATGTTGAAGAAGAGAAGCAGGGGACAGCAACATTTTATTAATCAGGATAATTCCAAGAGTGAAATTGTATATGCAGGTTTCAACCTGAGTTTTATTCCTTGAATTGAAGAATGAATAATATAATTAAACTCAATTCCTTATTTGAAGTCTCGGATTCTCAGTTTTGACTTAGGATAGCTCTGAATGCTCAATTTAAGCTGAGAATCTGTGTGGTGACTGAATATCACAGTAAGTATTAGTTTTGAATACTGGACAAGAGTTAGTGATAGGAGTAAGCTAAGTGGTTGCTTAGGATTATGTGATTGTAGTTCAGTTCTTTCAAATGCAATACAGTTCTGTATAGGTAATTGTTAGTTCAGTTTCTCTGAGGATTGATTCAGGAAATTTGTTGCTTGATAACCAGTTTATTATTTGTTCAGCTATATGAGTATCCACACCACAAGTTAGAACCTGAATGAGAGTGGTATTCTGAAATTCAGTCATGTCCTGCTGAGAGACTGAACTATATTAACTAAAGGTTCCAGAGCAGACTTAGAAACCAAATTGCCATTTCACCTGGATATTGTAATCTATCAAGCTAAACTTAGCCAAGTTGATACTTATTGAAGAACTGCTATAAACGACAGGGAAGTTGGGGACTAGACTGATTTTAATGGATAGTTCAGACCTTGTTCTTCAGTCCTGGAGTTAAGTTTGTATAAGTTTTTGAGGAAATTTGAACAGTTTACTGGTTGTATATTTTCAGGATAGTTGTCTATGTGATGGCTTAGTATTGATTTGTATTAGTAAAGAGAAATCATGGCATTGGTATGGTTTGAGAGGTTTATGACATTTAGGGATAAGTCTCTGAACATTTCCTTTTCTCATTGCATAGCATGTCTTTAGCCTCACCTTCAGCGTTCTTTTTCAATTGACTGATAGTAAGTATTAAGTGGGGTCATCTATGGGAATCCTGAGATGGGCCAAATATGCAGACTGAGAGTTCTTGCATGAGTGGCCAAGTTTTCAGCCAAATAAGTTTAACCCACTTGGACAGAATAGTGAGTCAGGGGACTGGTTAGTGAAATGAGGAAGAGTAGTAGAAGGGTGTTATGTTAGGCTTGAATTAGGATAGTGGAACTTTTATGTTTAATTGCAGATTCTTTCAAAGGAACCTTAGCATTGTTTATATTGCTGAACCAAAGCACTGTCTTAATAGGTTTTGTGAACATGAGATCTCATATGCACTATTTTGGCTCAGTCACTGAACTGAGACTTCATATCAGTGTTTGGTTCAGTGATGAACCTGGAGATTCATATATATTGTCTTGGTTAGTTGATGAACTAGAGACTTCATGTATCAGTAATAACCTGAGAATTTAATCTCAGACATTAGAGGAGAGACCCTGTTTTCAATAGGTCTTTTGTGTATAGGAATATGCACTAGTAGGGGGAAACTTCTCAATTATGTATAATTAGCATGCATCCTAATTCTGTATAATTGATGCCAACTTTCTTTTTAAATATAGGATATAGTGAGGATTACCATAGAGTGGTTTGAGAGTAATTTTAGTGTACTAAATTGATAAAGGAAATAAATAGTTTAACGTGAATCACTAATATTTCTCCAATTATATTAAAGTACTTGATAAGTAAATTAGAACTTATTTAGGTATTAACCAGCTTGTACTTAATAAACCAGGAGGACATCCAGCTCCACTGATTACCGGTACCCTCCCAGAGTAAGGCAAGTACTTTTCTACGGTCTTTTGCATTTACATATCTTGTACCTTTCTTGTGATACGTCATGGCACGATATCATGTACCCCTGTATTTCTTGTTCTTGTACTTACTTGTGTCGGGTAGGAAAATACACTAGCTATGTGACCAAACCCCGGTTACCATATTCATCTAGATAGGTTAGGCCTGGCATCGTACACGCGGGTCCTAAGTCGTACCATATTCATGTTCTCCTGTACATGCTCCTGTACTCCCCTTAACCGGTCACATAGGCTAGTTGTATTTCAAACATGGTGCACTTATCATATCTTGTACTTTAGGTTTATAGTTACATTTCTGTACTTTACATTCCTGTACTTTATTTCCTGTATTTTCATTCTTGTACTTTCATGTTCATTTCCTGTATTTTCTATTCATGTTCTCCTGTACTCATTTCCATATCATGTTCTTGTTCATTACCTAGAAATGTACTTTGCTCCGCTCCTGACTAGGATATGTTGCAGGTGAGATGGAGGCTTTGTGTGATACCTATTATGGCCGAGAGCCAGTAGATGCAGTAGGGCTAGCTGGAGTTGCTCTAGACTTAGAGACTGAGGAAGCCTAGTATTTTACCTTAGCAGTTCTATATTTTGTTTGTATTTGAGATTATCAGACTTACTTTCATTTTGTTGGAAATATAATAACTTTGTGACATGTATCTGGATTTGGGATTCGTTTATAGATGCTGTGTTTCATATTTACTCATGTTTATCTGATTAGTTTTCCCTAGATTGGTACAACTTACTTCGTCATGTCTAACAATGAAGGTTGGGCGTGTCCAACTCGTGTTCGATTATTCGGGAGCAGGTCATGACACTAGTGGCGATTTGCTAATGATGCCAATCATTGACAAATTTCTAAAGAAATATTATGTCTAGTTTTAAGCGTTTATTTCTAATCCTCAGAAAGTGATCATGTTCATATTACCCTGAATCACTCTCCACAATTATATTTTGCTATGTTTGTTTAAACCTCGCAGCAAAATATTATGTTTCACCATGTCCACATTACCTCTGAGTGAACATTTCTATGTTAGCCATCCTTGTGCCGCTACTAAACACCACATAAAAGCACCTACATTCACATAACCTCTGTATTGTTTTTTTATGTACCTACAGAGTATGGTCTATCCATGTTCGTACAACCTTTAAGAAAATCAACCCTGTCATAAAGTTAATGTTTACCAGGTCCATATTACCTCTAGGTAAACATTTTCTACAAAGATATCCCCAGTGGAGTTACTTCCATCCTGTCATGTTAAAGCTACCTCTGATTGGACTTTTATAACTGCAAAAGTTCATAACAAATGGTCAAATAAAGAAGCAAAATCAAGACTTTTATTTCTTTCATAGGAAAAATAAGTTCCACTAAAGCAAAGCAAGAGAAAGCCTGACTAAAGAGGGGAACAAAAAGAAAAAACAAAAAGGTTGTTCTGTCTAAGACAACCAACACGAAAGGTCACCGATTCGATTTTTCATGAAGGCGATCCTGAGTTCGACAGATTATTTGGTCCGGTGCTCTGCCTCTTGACGCCTGGCTGTCTCTTCTTTAAATTGGGACACATTTTCGTAGGCACTCTCCAGCTCTTCCTAATGAGCACCGACGTTCTCAACATCTTGGGCCAGAGCCTCAGATTGCTGATGAAGGGACATCTGTTGGTCCTTTGCTTTCTCCAGCTCACCCTCTGCGGTTGCCAACTTTTCTTCCAAAAGCCGGATCTGTTTATGAACGTTTTTACACTGCTCTGTTCGACATGACAAAAGGTTGAACGAACATTTTGTATATTGAATGCAAAAAAGAGTACAATCAATTCTTACGCAAAGAAATTTAAGTACAAAAATTTTTGAAAAAGTGTGACGGTGGAGATCGAGCACTATAGCGGCTCCTTTACTCCGTTGACGATCTGATGATGATATGTGACTTGCTTTGACTTTCTGCTGCCTTTGATGGAACTCTAGGGTTGTCAATCAGAAGGATGCCGAAGTTGAAGATTTTGATAATTCTGTGGATCTTCTTCTTCTTGTCGATCATGTTGTTGGAGGATAACCTCTCCTATTTATAGGGGAGAGGGGCACATATATGATGTGCATTAGGGTTTCGAGATATGAAAAATCTGTCATCCTTGTACGGTACGGACTTCTGTAGCACTGACACGTGGCAGGTGTTGAGATTTTCCTCAAACGAGATCATTGGTGGTTATCAAAATAACCGAAGGAAGTGACACGTGGCATGTGTCGATTTGTTTGTTCGGATGTAGCCGAGCAAATCTTAGGATTTCATCTCATATTTGGATTATGTGTAATATTCATCCAAAATTTGAATCAATCTGATATAATATTCGCATTTATCAACTTGATCAATACCAATCCTATCTTTGAGAGAGGTTATTTAAGCAAACCGATTGGATGGGACCATGTCATCTGTACTTCAAGCAAGGCTGGCTGCACTTCTGGGCGACGAGTAGACTGTGCTTCTGGAGACGATAAAGCCTCTGTTCTTTTAGGGACAACGAGTACGCTGTGTTTCCGGTAAAGTCACTATGCTTTAGGGCGACGAGTAGGATGCGCCTTCAGATAGACCTTTTTACTGTGCTTTAGAGTAGCAGTCGAACTTATGCTGGAGGCAAACGGTGTCTCCCAAGTCTTTGCTGAGAAAAAGGGGCCGTTGAACGGGCCGGGTACTTGGATCGAAGCAGCTATCTGTGCTTCTGAGAGGGGGATGTACTGTCTGTGCCCTGGAAGCAAAGGAATACAGTGGGGTGCCGACGCCTCCGGTTGGAGATAACTTGGCTTTTAAGTCTTCTTTTCAGAAGAAGTAAATGCTACCCTTGAATGCAGACTCATTCTTAATTGCCACCGCTAATTAGGGCATTCCAAGGAGCATTTGAAGAGTTTGGAGACTCACTTGAATGGGTCTGTTAATTGAGATCCATTGTGCCGAGTCCTAGGCTTATCCCATTAGTGAAAGAATTTTGACCGTCGGCCAAGTGGCCTATAGTTTGGTCCACTCCCGATCCTATAAAAGGGGAAGTATTCCTCTGAAGAGTCATTATTTTCTTTCTGGCACCCTTCACCACTATGTTTGATCTAGATTTAGCTTTAGATGGTCGCTGGCCTTGCATAAGTCGGCTATTGGTTGGGGCTTCTCTTGTTCGAAGGGGTCATGTTCTTGTAGAAGAACTCTCTGTAGAAGGAGCCGTCATCGCTCTTGAGAAGTATCCAAGTATCCTTCCTAAGGAGTTTAACTTTGGGCGACGTCTTGGAGGTCTTGACGATCGAGTTTCGTCCAGTTGTCTGCCTGAAGTGCTACAGGTTGTACTCTACTCTGCTTGTTCTGGGTATTATGACCTACTGCACCTTCAGGGAGCTGGGACCAATAGCTGCTTCAGGAAGTTGCTTGCTTTGGCCGAGCAATTGACGTACGTTTGGAGGGTTATGCATACAAGAAAGTCAGAATGTGCCTTGATGGAGATCAATCTTCTAGTATGCATACCAAGAAGAAAGACGCCTGCACTTTGATGAAGACTAAGTCTATTACAGACTCCTCTAGGATCTGTTGAACCTGTGATCGATCCTTTGTAGAAGAAGTAGGATTAGTCCTTTACGTATAGCCTTGATAAATCTGTACTAGATCTTTGTAGGCATAATAATAACAGAACTTCTTTCTGTATCTTCTATTGTCTTTTTAATGCTCGGTCTGTGCTTTTGTATCATCTGTACTGTGGTGGAGGAATGTTATCAGCTGAGATTTTTCATGCTCCTACAAGACCCCCTTCAAAGTGTCCCGAACTTGGGTCAATCTTGGGGTACTTTGAAAAGAAGCATGAACATGTGGCATGAGCGTACGTGTTTAGTGATGTTTCAAATTCTTGTCTCTATATATGTAACCACGAAGAGTCTGTAATAGGTCTTTATAGCCACATGTTTCTGTACAAAAACTCTTCTGTTTCCTCTTTTTTTTCAACATAAGGAGGGGTCATTATAGAAGACACGCCTAACCAGAGGTAATATGAACATGGTAGGCCTAATCTTCGCTGGGATGTAGAACAACAAGTCAGAGGTAGTATGAACGTGAACAATTTTCTAGATAGCCATGATATGATCAGTACGGAGAGAACGACTACTCAGAGGTAATATAGACGTGGTAGCTGCATCGTCGGGGTGTAGAGGAGCAATCCAGAGGTAATATGGACGTGAAGTGCTTCATCTACTGGAGGGAAGATATAGAAAAAAGGAATCCCCTTACCAGAAACCATAGGCACTCTTAGGGGATGCGAGATCCTATGTCGGTTTCATCTTCAGGCGTAATATTTCTTTAGGAACTTACCGTTTATGGGCATCATTAGCATGTCACCCTTAGGTTTTTCTAGTCGATAAGCACCGCTGGAGTATATCGTTTCTATGACAAACGGTCCTTCCCACTTGGGCTCGAACTTCCCAGCCGTCTTGTGAGTCATCACCATCGGCCTTCGCACTTCTAAGACGAGGTCACCCACTTGGTATGATCTTTTTCGGACTCTTTTGTTAAAGGCCCCAGAAATACGAGTTTGGTAAATCTCGATTCTTGCTGTGCTAGTAAGCATTTTTCATCCAACGTTTCCAACTCTTGCAACCGTCTGCACTGGTTATCTTCGTCAGTTAGATGATTGGTGATAGCTACCTGTAAGGACGGGATTTGAATCTCCAAGAGGAGCACCGCTTCACATCCGTAGACCAGGGGGAACGGTGTGTTGCCCGTTGGTGTCCGCACGGTCGTACGGTATGCCATAGGCATTCGCCCAATTTCTCGTTCCAGTCGT